>JAJMRV010000012.1:0-348783 GCA_030578435.1 Scheffersomyces lignicola | reverse complement strand
GTGTTTCCAACATGTGGCCCCCAATTTCACAATTCCTGTCTTTGCAACCTGACTGCTCCCTATTTTGGTCTAACTCCAGTCTTCACACCAGTTTCCACCACTATATCAACCGTAAACTAAAGGAACCCTAGCAATTCAATGCTCTCTATGATCCTACTGGTTCTATCAAGTACAGCTTCTGGAACATCAATTGCTTCTGGCTTGATACTGATCACTATGTTACCCACTATTCAGGTTAGGTTAATCACTATTCAAGAACACACCTAAAATCAAACATGTAACTAATCATATTCGTTATCAGTTCCACGTTTCATTATTCACATGGCAAATCCAGAAACTAGGTCATGATTCCATTGGTGAGCCGCTGTTATTCATCTAGTATAGGTCATGAATTTTACACTTGACATTTATTCGGCTCATTAATATGAACTCACCGCACAGACTCCTTGAAATCATCTTGAATATTTGATCAGGTACTTCTCATATTGCCGTGGATCGACAGATATTCTCAACTCTGTAATAACCTACAGGCAAATACTCATGGTACCATATTCTGGCAGCGCTTCCAAGAGTTTGTTTCATTCAATACTTTTACATAAATCATTATATTACATCCACTCACATCTGCTATCCCATCTCTAGTAATCAAAAGGGAAGAACCGTCTTCTTTTCGGCGTGCTTTCCATCGTGGTATCTGCTTTCTGGTGTCTATCTATCGAAGAGCCCTTGCGCTGGCTCTGATGGACAGAGCACCAATGTCTTTTGACGCCTGAACTTCTCAAACACGAGCCGGATCACGCTTTAGTTCAAGTCCGGCCAGGGGCAGAACAAGTGCGTTTGGTTATTTTCTAACCCCGCCTTGTAGTCACACTTATACCTGAGGTGGCCCTAGAGTATGGTTTATGAGATGTCTTCGATAGAGGCAAAAGCATAATAAAGATGCAGAAAACGAAAAGGGGGAGTACAAGTATGGAGAAGAGATCCCTACTCTAGTGTTCAGAGAATGTCCGGAAGTTAGGCACGATCTCATAGAGCCGTTTATCGGTATATTTCCAATAGAAAATGACGCAGCTCCATTTCTATTGATCTGTATGTACTTTTTAGTTTGTTACATTCTCGAATGGCTGTTGTATAGAATTGTAAAAGTAATCACATACTAATGTTAAGGTTAAATAAAAAGGATTGAAATCGGCGCGCTAAAAACCGTCCCTCCTCCATCCGGGCTTTTGTCACGGAGGTGGTTCATACGTTATCTTGTTGACTACATAGCGTGCCTACCTCAAAACCTTATTTTATATTAAGAATGCTCCAATTGATAAATTCAGAATGTCAACTATTCTCGAATCGCTCTCAGTAACATTTAAGTTAGAAGAACAATGTACAGTCATATTTTCCGGGCAACTTCTTGAAATGCCAAGCTTTTGTTGCGGTTTGTACTAATCCAATAGAAGAGATTGGCGTGTGATGTCATTTTTATTCACACGATGATGGTGTCTCTACTTCGAGGTTTCTATAAACTAAATTTGAAATTGGAAGTCGTCTTTCTTTCTGTTTATCCGAGAGGCTCCTTATGAAGTTAAACTAATCAAAATTCCTAGTTGATATAACCAAAAGTAGAGCACTCCAAAAATAGAGATTAAAATACGAGACAACCCATAATCAACAACTGCAGTTTAATGATTAATGAACTAATATATTGGTATCGTTAACCGAATAAAATTACAAATTGCTTTGAGGATTAAATCTAAATATTTAAATGCAGAGTTTTCCTAAATTTTTTGCGTAGCTATACAAGAATTTATATTGATGCAAATGGAATTAGCGAATTTATATATTGCAGTATTATTGAGCCAATTAATTATTTATCTTGCTCAATTGTATACACCCAGTAACATTAACGGTGCTACATGTGCATATGTGAAAACAGAACCTGGCAATTATGGCTCTATCAATATTAGGATTAAAGATGTTAAACACGATGATAATCGTAATATCAAATTTCCTTTATTGATATTTAAATACACGGATCGCCATAATTTTACAAATATACCACCATTAAATGAATTCAGGAGCTATTATCGAACTGATAACCGTGAGTTTTTGCCTGATTTAATTGATTATGAAGAGAGCAAGTTCAACTTAAAAAGTGCTGAGGGGTTCATCTTAGACGAGAAACAAATATTTAATAGCTATCTCAGCTACGACTCCCAACTCAAGCAATTTAAAGTTGATAGATCAGGTTTTTACTGTGCATATATTGCAACAAACGACCAAATTGAGTTAGTTTCTAATTTCCAAAATTCGTTTGGTAGTTTGGGATATTATTCCAAGTTGAGTTATGATCAAACAAAATACTTTGCTACGATTGGTGGTATTATATCTTTTTACATGTTTTTTTATATTCAAAGATTCAAAAATCTGGAACAAGGACTATTCAATATGAAACCAATTTCCCTCGTTTCATCAAGTATTATAATTCTTTTTACTGCCAAGGTTGTTTTTGAAGTTAGTCTGCTTGTCTTATTAAATGTGCTTAATCGCACTACCAAAGTTACATCAAATGATTTATCTGTCTGGAGCAAAATTTTGGATGGTTTGGTTTACCGCTCAGTCGTATTAGTAGCATGGGGAGACGGAGTGATTACAAGCCGAAATGTTCGAAAGAAAGACGTCATTAACGCGTTGTTTTTGATAATTCTTCTGGTAGTGGCAGTATCTTTATCGGACAATGAGTATTATAACAATTCCTTAGTTCATTTTTCAACCAATTTATATAAGGACGCTATGCGTATTTTGGCGTTTATATTGGTTGAGCTATTACCAGCAATAACGATCATTCTCGTTTGTATTGGTTTGTCAAAGACAGAGGCACTTGTCACAAGCAAAGATGATAGGGAACGTCTCAAGTTAGTCAGGATCTCTTTGACTTTCTTATTTATTTCGCCAGTCATATGCGCTGTTTTTGCAAGCTTAGTATTTCGAGAAAGCATTACAGAAATATTGTTGTACAAGAATTTGTACGATCTTCATGCAATTCTCTTGGATGTGAAACTTGTCAACTTAGAATTTCTCGATACAGTCAAAGTAGAAGTCATGATGTTAAATCGTAACATTAGCTTGGCAAGTATTTGGAGTTACCATATGAATTTCTATTTTAGTACCATCTTCTTATTCATAATTTGGGTGAAGGACAATAAGGGAATGAATTTGGAAGCAAAAGAGACGAAGAATGACTGAAGAAGCTATCGAGACTTATTACCAAAGCAACGATCTCAATCTGAGTGATATTTTACTTAGATGGTCCTAAAGTTAGAGTAAGATTAAAATATCGAGACAACATTACTACAATTTCTCACGGGTGCATTAAAATGCGTCATACATTCAATTGTTTAACTTCATTTTGAAGTGTCAACAACATATCTACCCAAGATCTTACCATCTTCCAACAACTTATAGATGTCAGCCAATTCAGACAAGCCTACAATCTTTATTGGGCTTTTAACTAGTCCTCTGGTGAAAAAATCAATTGCTTCAGCTGTATCGGCTCTGTTTCCTACAGAAGAGCCTCTGATATTGATTGTTCTAGACACTGTGTCAAAAATTGATAAATTTACACTTGCATCAGCAGGCAAACCAACTAAAACAACGGTGCCAGCTGCTCTGACGTACTTAAATGAATCTTGAATAGCCTTAGGTGATATTGAAACATTAATTACACCATGTGCCCCGCCGTCTGTAATAGATGAAATATCCTTACTTATATCCTTCGATTCAAGATAATCAATAAACGCTTCAACACCCAATGATTTCACAAGTTGTCCTTTCTCACTGCCTCCATCAATTCCAATAACTCTGTACCCCATAGCAATTGCATATTGAACAGCAAGTGAACCTAATCCACCTGCCGCACCAGAAATGGCTACCCATTGACCCTGCTGTAATTGGGCCGTCTTCAATGCTTTGTATACAGTGATACCAGCACATAAAATTGGAGATACAGCAGCCAAATCTGTGCCTTCTGGAAGCTTTGCTGCCTGAACTGCATCAGCTGTCGCATACTCTTGGAATGTCCCATCATGTGTAAAACCGGAAATATCAGCGTTAGGACAAACTGTCTCTCTGCCATTAAGGCAGTGTTCACAACTTAAGCAGCAACTGTTAAGCCATTTGACACCAACCAAATCACCAATTTTCCAATTAGAAACATTTTCACCCATTGCGACAACGACTCCAGCACCTTCGTGTCCTCCGATCAAGGGCAACTTCAAATCTAAAGGAAAGTCGCCTTTCCAAGCATGGAGATCACTATGACAAACACCTGAATACTTAATATGAACTAATAGTTCATTGGACTTAGGTTTGGGAACTTCAACATCCTTGTACAACAAGGGTCCACCAAACGAATTAAATACGATTGCTTTTTGAATAGTAGGAATAGACATTATCTTTGTTTTTTAGAGCCATTTTCTGTTAGATCCTCTGGTGGAACAGCTGCTATTTATAATGATAATTTGACATCATGTTCTGGTTTCCAGAGTTATTCGTGGGGTATTAGCTGCCAGAGTCTCATTTGACTTGCATACTTGAAAAATTAGGGGGTAGAACTGCCGAGATTCTCTACCTCAAAATGGGGAGAACTTCTCGGCTTTCTGTGCCGACATTGTGCCGACAATGCACCCACTCTGTGCGGAACTTCCTTTTTCCAGTGTTCCTATCCTGTGGGGGCAATAAGAAAGCGTGTGAGGAACTGGAAACTTATTTATCCGTTGCTTGCAGAACTAGCTATACACATAATTCTTCACCACAAAATTTTAATTATTAGAGTATATCTCCATATCTCCATTACATATTATTGCGGATAATAAACCTGAACAGCATAGCAAGGAGTTTGTCAAGCAGATTAGGAAGCGTGCTGGTAGCTACATACATAAACTTAATATAAATATACCTTGATGCTTTACTTTAGGCGTGCAACTGAAAAACATATCTCAAGTCCTGGTCAAGCACTTGTTGTAGAATGCCATCTGTTCCGCGTGGGCAATAAGTGTTATCTCCCAATTCGAACTTCTAATCTATCTAGAAAAAAAGCGATAATTGTATCAGCGTTTATGTGAATAAACATTCAGAAACTACAGCAACTCCGCATACATTACAGGACATCCCGACGACTCCACACTTCGCTTTCATTACCTCCACAAGATACATTGTTGTTTTTACCCCATTTTTTTATCATCTATAAATGTAGGGGCTTATTTTGCACTTCATATTTCAAATTAAATCTTTCATAATGCAAGTAGTTCACTCAGTAGCTTCATACTCCAAATAGTCCAACGCACGATACAGGTCTCAATCTCTACATTCAAGGCTCTGTACATAACCAATGCCCAGTGAAGCTTCAATTCTATTCTGTATTTTCTATAAGAATTCTAACAGTCTGCTGGACAGTTATATATATAGAGAGAGAGGTTTCATAAATAGGGATATTTGAGTAATGTACAGAGATGTTTGGGCTCAATCTCCTTTTAATTCGGATTCTCTTTTATAGTCGGCAAATGGTTACTATATGACTATATGTGCGACTTCTGGATTGCCGTTATGTCCGAAGTCGCAGCCCAGTTTCCTAATCGAGTCAATATTCGCTAGACTATATTCAATCGACTTCGATGCTGCATTTTAGCAACATTCGAAGAATACGTATACTGCACAACTTTAGCTCAAAGTCTCATATATAGTTATATATGCAAGAATGAGCATTGGCGGGAGTTCGCAACTGGATCGTATACTTACCTGTACAAGATTCCTTTGCAATAATTTCAAATAATTTTGTTGGTTCAAGTCCCTATGCACTCCGTAAAAAGTTACTGTGCTGGTGTGAGTAATGCTGCGAAGATTCTTCTGTTGGTGTTTGAAGCACGAAGACACTACTTAAAAACGTGCTTGGATGTAGACAACCAACAATTAGAGCTGTATCTTCGGAGCTATATTTTTATGATATAACATCTCGAAAAGACTTTTGTTGAGTCAGCACAAACAGTTTGAGTAGACTTATTGTTCATAATTCGTAAATTCCATCGGGAAAACTCAGCCAAAAATATTTTTCTCTCAACGTTTTCGACCTGTCAAAACTCCCCACCGCCACTTTACTTTTTGGGTGAGGAACCAAAACGTAAGGAATAGGTTAATACACAGTATGTCGCACCATAATGATAATACTGGTGAGTAACATACCTTATTAGTAAGCAGTATACCAATAAGCTTGGCTCTTCTTCCTGTTTGTAACTAACTCCGACTGCGATTATTAACCCCGAGAGAACACCTACTCGGATCAACTTTGTGGATAACCACAGTTTCCGATTATAAATGTAATTGAAATTCTCTTTTATCGTTCGTACTAAACACTCAGTAAGCCACATTAATACTAATATGACTACTTCTACTAAGGTTATTATCTCGGGTGCGACTGGGTTCATTGCTCAGCACGTAATTGCTCAACTTCTTGAGAAAGGATACACTGTTGTTGGTTCTGTCAGATCCACCGAAAAAGGTGAGAACTTGGTTAAAATCTTTGACAGCCCAAAGTTCTCCTACGAGGTTGTAAAGATCCTCGAAAAGGAAGGTGCCTTTGATGAGACTTTAAAGAAACACGCTGATGCTACTGTGTTTTTGCATACTGCATCGCCCGTCACGTTCCAGGTGGAAGATAATGAGAAGGATATCTTGATTCCTGCTATTGATGGTACTAAGTTTGTTCTTAAATCGATTAAAGAGCATGGCCCACAAATTTCTAGAGTTGTTTATACCAGTTCCGTCGTTGCCACTGGTACGCCACAACAGATTAGTGACCCATCTTTTAGAGGTGGTGAAAACACCTGGTCTGACCTCACTTACGACGAATCAAAGGAAAATGGTCTTAATGCTTATTTTGGCTCGAAGACTTTTGCTGAGAAGGCAGCCTGGAAGTTTGTTGAGACTGAAAAGCCAAATTTCACGCTTTCGACTATCAACCCAGTCTATGTCTTCGGTCCTCAAAACTATCATAACGGAGAAAAAGAATTGAACTTTTCGGCTCAGCTTGTCAGTAGTGTCTTAAAGTTAAAGCCTTCGGACCCAGTTCCTGCTCTTCAAGGTACCTTTATTGATGTTAGGGATGTTGCCAAAGCACATATTCTTGCTTTTGAAACTGCAGAGGCTCAAGGTAAAAGATTTGTTCTTTCTAACTCCCACTTCAATGGTACTGACGTGTTGTCGATCATTACGAAGAACTTTCCCGAACTTGAAGACAAATTGCCATCTGTTCCTGCTGGCACGAAGAATACTATTTCCAAGTCTGTTTTAGAGGATTCTAATGCTAGAGATATATTAGCTATTGATTACATTTCTCTTGAAAAGTCTGTCACAGACTCTATCAAACAAATTATCAACTAGCGAGAGATTTTGTTCAGTTTTTATCTACCAGAAATTACTTAATATGTTGTCCATATTTTTATTTTATACTTGTTAGTGATAGATTTCCAATATGATGTAATTTAATTGCTGCATTTTTGTCGTCTCCAGGCGCACATTCACATTTTTACTCGAATTGCCGCGAAGTTAAACAAAAAGAAAGACAGCAAGCATGGTAACTAATAGGAGACTACAATTGTGTATATAACTATTATTTAAGATAGCTTAAAGGGTTGCCATGGCGTTATTTATTTGCTGTTTAGCATTCCTACGAATAAAGAATTAGTAAAGTCGACGTTTCCTTTTAGCTGCAATATCCTGGATTGCTGTGATTGCAAAAGAAAAACTAATTGTGACGTGCGAACATCTATTGTTTCCGTTTAATTCGCCTTAATCCGATTACGTGCACGCAAATAATAACACCAATCCCAAATACAATAACTAAGCCACACATCAAACCAGCTGAACCGTTAAAGTTTAAGTTGTCAAACATATATGGAAAATAAAATGGACCACAGAAGGCGAATATTTGCCTTACAAATGTGATAAACAATCCAATGTCAGTGGCTTTTTCTGGTGCACAATCAATTGCAAAGGTAGTAAGTACAGTCATACAAATATTGTTTCCAGCTGCTGCTATTGCTGCACCGATTATCGGAGTGATAATCCAATGGCCAGGTGTAGCTCTGTATAAATATACTCCCCACACCACTAACCCTACTATGACAAAAACAAATCCATCGTAAGAAATCCACAACCTATCGACAATTACTCTTTCACCATTTCTACGAGCAATTGATTTCTTCATCCACCAATCCGAAAGGGGCCCTGCCAAAAATTCTCCAATAGTAGAACCAATTATTAACGCAATAAACTGATACGATATTTGTTGAGCGTCTAAATCAAATAATATTCCCATGGCTTGCGGTAACTCAACAATGAGAACAATATTGGCATAACAGAACACCACGGAAAGAGCGACTGTCGTCATCATAATGTTGAAATGTTTGAACAATTTAAATGGTCTAAGAAATAGCGCAAAACTCAACTCTTGATCCAAGTTTCTATTCATTCTCAAAACCTTCCCAAGAAACCAATTGGGCAGCGGAGTTCTCTGATGGTGCCTGGTATAAACCGTTTCATCTGCAACTGACCAAAGAATGAATTGAAAAAAATTCATAATAGCAAAGACAAAGTAGATCCACCTAGTTCCGGCATGCTGCTGAATGAATCCACAGAAGAATGGACCTGCTGTTGTTCCGAGCACGAGCCCCACGGACCACCATCCATTTTTCTTACCTCTTTCGTGAGCGAATGATAAATCAGCAACAACACAACTACCAGCAGCATAGCAAGTGGAAATAAAGCAGGCCACCAAGACCCGGGTTGCCATTTGCTGGCCGTACGTTTGGCAAAATCCGCCACCAATATTCAACGCACAGCAAAATAAAGAAGCTATGGAGAGAAAGCCGTTCCTTCCATAAGCATTCATTAAAGGAAGCCATATAAGCGGCATGCCTCCTAACACAGCAATTTGTGCCGATGTCAAATAAGCAGCAGTAGGGGTCGAGATATTATATGCAATCGCCATTGGCTCGAATGCCGGAGTTAAACCACCGGCCATGAAAGTGGAACTAAAGGTTTGGAAAGCGAGCAAGAGAATCTCAGAATTTTTCTTCCAATCTGGCCAGTTTAAAGGATCTGCTGGATCACTTGAAGGAAGTGGATCTAAGAAGCATGTTCCGTGTCTCTTAATGAGATAAGCTTCGTGTGCTGGATCTAATTGAACTAGTGGCGAATCAGGAGAGGCATTTTCAATATGGTCTTGAGACCCTTTCTCGATATCACTTGGTAACGACATTGTGCTATGAAGATGTCTACAACATTTTTGCTTTGTTTTGAAAGCCAGCTGATTGTGTATTTATAAGATGATTGAATGAGTGAATGAGTGAACGAACAAATGAATGCAAAAAAAATGTTGATCGAATCTTCACTAAAAAATAACCAACTCTAACAAGGCTGCTAATTAAGGCGTCATACCGGATTAATTCGTGCACTAATCCCCACCTGCACTTGCCACTACAAAATCAAAATTATAATAGGCTTGATTTTTAGACTCACGTCAAGAGACAGTTGTATAAGCAATTGGAGAAGGGAAAAACAAATAGCCGCGCAGAGATCCACCCATGTACTGAGGTGCCCCACAAATGTACCCCACACCCTGCCAACTTTCAACCGCATGCATTTCCCACTATAGCAGCCACCGGCACTACACAACGCATCTAGCTACAAGCAGCCCAGTCATAAGGGATGCATTGAATGTGCTTTACAATTGCACTTGGGTATAGCCCGTCAGCCGAATCACCGTGAATAGACTTTATATATTCCCCCCCTCGGATAGAGTCTCCGATAAGGAATTGGAATGCAACTTATTCGGTTGGATTTGCTGTTTTCGAATGCGCAGTATGTAAGTACGAATTGGAGTTTCGGTAAAATTCAAGTGGGGGCTCGTAAACAGGGCCTGTGGTTGTGCGCGGGCAGCGCGGCTAACAGCGCGGGGCAATGGGGGTACTTCGCCATTTAGGCGTAGAACGTATCTTTCCGATAGAGGCTCGGGCTTCTATTAATAATGGCTTACTATTTGATAGCGATTTAAAGCTTCGGCTTAGTCATGCTGCCGGAATAGATTTTTTGCGGTCTCTCAAACTTTGTGCTAAGGGCATTTTTCAACCCCCACCAAAACTTCCACAAAGAGACGAAATCGTGAACTGGACCGGGAGAGCATCGTATGAATTCAATATATATAACGGCCAACGTCACGCCTAACTCACAGCAGTTGCGATGTCGTATAGGTGTCTAATATACAGGCAGTGTCACAGGATGAGTACAGCAGCGGTTACGACCAACATTCCGTTAATAATCGGTGGAGAGGAACTCAAGACGAGCATCGCGTTCCCGGTTACGTCTCATGCCAACCCCGACAAAATCATACACCACATTTCGACATTTGATACTGGCGACAATGCCTTGCTCGACAAGTTATACTCGTCCACCAGTTCGGGTTTCGAGGAATGGTCGGCTACACCATACGATAAAAAGGCCCAAGTTTTCCAAAAGGCGATTGCCTTGTTGAAGGAACGCAAGTCTCAGTTGCTTGACTCGCAGCGAGATATAGGCGGGGCCGCCTGGTTCGCTGGTTTCAATGTGGACGGCGCCATTGGTCAAATTGAAGAGTACGTGAGTCAGTTGTCCAACCCGTCGGGATTAATTCCCCAGAGTTTAGATACGGAACTCGCATTGACGATTAAGCAGCCCATTGGTCCTGTGTTGGCTATTGCTCCATGGAATGCGCCCGTGATTTTGGCGTCCAGAAGTATATGTGCCCCATTGGCTGCAGGCTGTTCTGTCATTCATAAGGCTTCGGAAAAGTCTCCCTTAGTGTCGTACTTATTTGTCAAATGCTTTCACGACGCTGGATTGCCAAAGGACGCCTTACAGTTAGTGCACGTTGCTCCTCAGGACAGTGCTCAGTTTGTGTCGACTGTTTTGGAATCCGGTGTCATCAAAAAGGTCAACTTTACTGGCTCCACGGCGGTTGGCAGGAAGATTGCTACCACTGCAGCTACCAATTTGGTGCCGTGTCTTTTGGAACTCGGCGGCAAGAACTACTCGTTGGTGACGAAAGAGGCGGATATTGCCAAGGCAGTGCCAAGTGTCATTTGGAGCAGTTGGTCGCACAAGGGCCAGATCTGTATGAGCACCGATAAAATATATGTGCATGAAGACATTTATGATGAGTTCAAGCAGACGGTGTTAGAGGTCGCGCCTTCTATCGCCCAGGATTCCGATTACGCTATTGCGCAGAGAGATTTATCGTTCACCAGGAAAATCATTGAATTGGTGGATGATGCACTCGCAAAGGGCGCCAGCATAGTGTTTGGTGACTACAATAAAGCGCAGTTCTTGCAAACCAATTCGGTGTCGCCGTTGCTTTTGGAAAATGTCAGCAGCGATATGTTGTTGGACTCGGTGGAAACGTTTGGGCCCGTCTCTACTATCCATCGATACAACGACGAGGATGCGCTTATTCAGCAGTTGAACGATTCGCCCTACGGGTTGAAAGCGTCAATCTGGTCCCAAGACATCATGAAGGCGGTCAAAATGGCGAAACGCATGGAAATCGGGGGTGTTCACATCAATCACTCCACTGTGCACGACGAAGCTACCGTGCCACATGGCGGGGTTAAGAGCAGTGGCCAAGGGCGGTTCAACAGTTGCTGGGGCATTGACGAATTCTGCATCACCAAAACCATCACAATTAATTAGTGTATGTATGGCATAAAAATTGTAACTGCGTTTCGCAGCTTTTAACAAAAGAGCGTACCCCACATGTAATATGCTTTGCCGGGCGTGTTTCCACGGAATCCGGCACCACCGTAGCAAAGCCTGGCTTTAGCGCACCCCGCAATCACAGACAAAATATATATTTGGCCAGGAGCCACCAGTATCAGGTACGGTACGCAGCAGACGGCGAACAAAACAAGTATGACGATCCGATTACAGGGCAAGGTCGCGTTGATCACGGGAGGAACCAACGGGCTCGGGGCCGAAGTGGCTCGCCAGTTGGCGGCCGAGGGGGTTGATTTGGTGCTTAACTACTACCAGTCGGTACAACGGGCCGAGGCCATCAGCCGCGAGCTAGAGCAGGAGCACGGAGTCAAAGTCCGGCTCGTGCAGGGCGACGTGTCGGATAAGGCCGTCAGCAAGAAGTTGGTGGACGAAACCATTGCTGCGTATGGCCGGCTCGATATAGTCGTTTCCAATGCCGGGTGGACCAAGTTCGTGCCCCTCGACAATATCGACGAGTTGGACGACGAGATCTGGGACCACTGCTACGATGCCAACGTCAAGGCGCACTTCTTCTTGTTCAGGGAGGCCAAGAAACACTTGGCCAGCAACGAGGAGGGCGGCACGTTCATTGTGTCGGCGTCGGTGGCAGGGAGAATGGTGTACGGCTCCAGTATGCCGTATGCGGTCACCAAAGCGGCATTGATCCACTTGACCCAGATCCTCGCCAAGACACATGGGCCCAAGGTCCGTGTGCACGCGGTGTGCCCCGGTCTTTTGATGACGGACTGGGGGAAGCGGTTTCCGGCCGAGAGGGTTGAGAGCTCGAAGCAGAGATCGCCCCTTGGGCAGTTGGCCGACGTGGGGGAAACGGCCCTGCAGTACGTGTTGTTGTCCAAGTTGAGCACGTCGACCGGGACGGTGGTGGCCATGGACGGTGGTCTCTCGATCGCGTGATGCTAGAATATATACTTACTGATCTATTAGCGGAGCGTCGTACTTGACGTGGTTGTAGTCCCAGTAGAAGGTGAGGTGGTCGGGCCGATCCGGGTGCAACAGGCACTGCGATTTGAAGTCCAACCCCAGCAAGCGGGCCGTGACGTAGTCGACGTAATCGGAGAACTTGCATGCGAATCCGGGGCCCGATAGGCAGTCGGGGATGGGCGCCACCGAGTCGTTGATGATGTACCGGACGTAGGACTCGCCGTCGCTACAGGCGAACTTCTCGGTGTAGATTCTGGCTCCCTGCGGGAGCATCTCGGCTGCCCTATACCGATTGGGAAAGGCGACTCGTTCCACCGGCAAGGGCTGGGTGGGATCAAGTATGCCCAAGCAGCTCAAGTACATTTCCATATCGGTGTCGTGGGTGAAGGAGAGCCATATCTTATTGTGGGCGGTGTCGTCCAGCAATAGCTGCAACGTCGCCTTGACCATTTCGGAGCCTACCGTGCGCGACTGCGGGTTGCCCGGTCCGGTGGTGTAGTAGTTGCCCAAGTCGGTGGCGTAGGAGCTCCTGATGAATTCGTCGTTGGTGAAGAGGTCGCAGAAGGGCGAATGGCCCCTGACGTTGATCTCGAACGCACACCAGAGGAAGAGCGAGCTGGCCTCGGACGGCGTGAGGTCGAGGCCCGGGTTGTCGGCGTTAAAGCGGGCGACAATGCCGTCGAGATACGACCGGTCGTACTGGTCGAGTTTGTGCCGGTTGACTTCTGAGTCGAAACTGGAACACGCGTATCGCGGCGTGAGCGAATTGAGCCCCATGGACCCGTCTTCGCTGACAACTACAAAGTCGACCTTATCGGGGCTGAACTCGTCGCCTAAAAACCCGCGTATGAAGTAGTCCGATGTCTCGTAGCACCGCTGTGAATTGGTAGTGAACACGGGAAGCGCCCGGCTCGAGTCGTAGAGGGCGCCGTAGTTTTTTCTAAACCGGGCGCCGTGTCGGAAAGCGTTGCTGGTACCCGTGAAGGGGCTGTCGGAGTTTGCGGGCGACGTTTCCTTTTCGTAATTGGTGGGGTCGGTCACGAAGTACTCGTAGTCGTTGAGGAATTGCAAATCGCCCTGGAACCGGGACGGGTACTGTCTGAATTTGTGGAGAATCGACTCGAACTGCACGCCGTCGCCTTTGGACGGGTACCGCTCGCCGTGGCGCGACAAGAGATGCACTTGCTGTAGCTGGCAACCGGCGGGAATATCGGTTGATACTCCGTAACCGGGCCGTTGTATGTACGGGGCAGAGCCTCCGAGGTACTTGACGATATTATACTGCTCCTTCGCGGCCTGGTCGGGGGTGGCGACGCTTTTGAAGAAGGCGTGGTCCACGAGGAGTAGGCCGTGGTTGAATATCTTGTGAAACGACACCATGGTGCCGGGGAAGTCGTAGTGGCACCTTATGGGTATAGCACGTGCAGTAGCTTTGATTGCGAAAAACTAATCTGGCAAAAAAGTGTACAGTAGAACAAAGATAATAGACACTAATATAGTCAAGAATTGAATATATAGGAGGATGATTCTAATCTGAATATGGAAAATGTATAGTAAAACAAAGATAAAATAGACACTAATATAGTCAAGAATTGAATACATATAGGAGGATGATTCTAATCTGAATATGGAAAATGTATAGTAAAACAAAAGTATAAAATATAGTCACTAATATAGTCAAGAATTGAATATATATATATAGAAGAGTGCGATGCGGTGGTAGTCTAATCTTTCTTAACTCTGTATTGCTCCTTGGGCGAAAACAAGATCTTGATGTGCTTCTCCTTGTGGTGGATCAACTCCAAGAACCCCTTCTCGACACCGTCCTCCAAGTGGATCTTGGACGTGATCAACAACTTGGTTTCGTCCACGGGAATCAAGCCCTTCTCCAAGGCCTCGACGACATCGACAAAGTCGTCCTTGACAAAACAGATGGATCCCGTGACAACCTTTTCCGAGAGCGTCAACTCCATGGGGAAGTGGTCGACGGCCTTGTGGGCCCACACCGCCACGTTCGTGGCGACACCTCTGATGTTGAGGGCCCGCACACTGGTCTGGTAGGTGGCAGGCACGCCCGAGCAGTCGTACGAGTAGTTGAACCCGTATCCGCCCGGCGACAACGCCTTCAACTCCTTGATGTTTTCCTCGATGGACTTGCCGGTGGGGTCGTGCACGGTGACACCCAACTTCTCGGCCAACTGTCTTCTGGCCAAGGCGGGCTCACTAAGCACGATCTTGCCCACCTGGTTCCCCTTCAATGCAAAGATGGTGGTCAAGCCGATGGGGCCCCCGCCCAAAATCAAGGCCGAGGCGCCGGGTCTAAAGTTGGAGATTCTGACCGCGTGCCAGCTGACGGCAATGGGCTGGATCAAGGCCGCCACGTCCATGGGGATGATGGACTCGTCAAACTTGACGGCCTTGGACGCGGCCGTGACCAAGTACTCTGAGCAGCCGCCGTTGTCGAATCCCAAGCCCTGGAGGCCCAAGTAGGCGCAGGCATTGTAGTGGCCCTCCAAGCAGCTGGCGCACTTTTCCTTCTTGTAGTTGGGGGAGTCGGGGAACCGGTAGCGGTCGAAACAGGTACCGGTGACCTCGACCACGACCTTGTCGCCCTTTTTCAACGAGGTGACGTTGGCGCCCACCTCGTAGATCTCGCCGCTGATCTCGTGGCCCATGCACTGGGGGTACGGCTTATCGGAGATCTCGTTGTTGGTGCCCTTCTGGCTATAGAAGATGGGTCCGTCCGTGAACTCTTTCAAGTCGGACCCGCAGATGCCACAGTAGTGGACTTTTATCTTGACGTCGTCGGGTCTTGTGATGTGGGGCTCGGCAAAGTCGTCGTGGTAGCGGACATCGCCCCTGTCGTGGTAAACTATGGCTTTCATGGTGGTGGTAGTGCTATTAATAGTAGTAGTAGTAGTATATATATAGTAGTGTTCTTATAATTATTTGTTGTGGTCAATGGGCCGTGTGCACGCTGGGATTCTAGCGATGCTTTTATATACTGCGCCAGACGCCCGGTGGATGAAGTAACAAAACGTCGGTGATGGTAGGGGCACATTTTTTTCCCGCCTCCCTAATTTGGCTGACGTACCCGCTACGGGCCAGTGATCAGAAAAAAACCCGGCTCGACAATGGCGGGTTTTGTGGGCCGGGTCTGTGGTGTACGCGGCGGGTATGTGTGGGCACGGCTGCCGAGCACGCAGCATCTCAGCGAGATACAACCTTAAATCTCATAACCGCCTGGCACACCCTGCGCGCACTCGCACGCTAGCCTCGCTATACGCTGTAGGCTGGACGCTGGACGCTGGACCGTACTACACTCTCCTCCATACGCTCTACACTCGGCCCACGGTACCGGGCGCTCGGTGTTAGCGTGCTGCCGGCTCCGCAGACGTGATGCGACGCCGTCGTTACATCCGAATGTTGCCCTACTGCACTGGTGGTCCCATCCCCACCAAGTGTGACCTGCCCCAGCCCCCACGCATTTTTTCCGCGGTGCGGCGGATTTATTCCATCATCGTTTTCTGGCTTTGCTCCCCATCGCAACCTGTCACATGATGCTGGGGTTATGTAGGAACCGCGACGTCATCTGGGGTAAGCGGCATACGAGTCACGGCGAGGGTGGGTTTATCCGCGGTGGTCCCATATACGAGTGGGTTTCTGCGTGTGGCTATTTTCCGAATAGGGGCGTATTTTTCCATGTCCGTAAGCGAGAGCCGTAGTGAACTTTTTGTAGCGAGAGGCCCCACCACCACTGCCACTTGGTACCTGGTGTAGTGGGCCGCACACCCGCTTTGGGCCGTTGTGTCCCATACAAAGTATGCTCGTGCGGGTGTGTAGAAGCTGTTCCTCGGCTGCCAGCTCCGGAAAAACACCGTGCTGCAAACAGGCTCTTGCCCTGACATGCGCTCACTGCTGCACTACTAATTTGGTCGAAGTGGTACTAAATGTGGTACTAAACCAGCACTAAAGCACGTACTAAACCAGTACTAAACCACGTAACCACGTCTAATCCCGTACTGCTTCCGTACTGCTCCCGTACTGCCGCACTGCTCCCGGACTAAACCGGCCATAGCCTACGCTACATCTGCTTTGATTACACTATGTACATGCCATGTCTCTATATACACTCACTCGTCGAGCGACAACACACTCTTCTCGGACGGCAAGCTGCTGCTGGCAAACTCCTGCTTGGCCCGTTCACGCAACTGGAGCTCCTGCGCCTTGGTGATGGGCCTCACCGTCTGGTTGGGCGGAACAAACTTGAACTTGCCAAAACCAAACTCGCGGTCCGACATCTTGCTCAACACGTACAACTGCGATCTGACGTACACCAACAAGGCCTCAATGTGCCTCATGTCGACGTTGGGGTTACCGTTGAACACGTTTCTCCACAAGGCCGACGCGAGCGTGATGTCGTCCGTGACCAAGCCCTCGTCGTACGTCAACACCGACCCCAACAACTGGGTGTGGTAGTCCTTCAAGTAGCCCTCGATGATCCGGTTGGAGTGGATCTTCAACTCCAGCGCCATGCGCAACTCGGTGTCCTTGAACAACCGGTCAATCAACTTCTGCTGGTACTCGCGGCCGTACTTGAACGGCAACGCACGCATGCGCACCGACAACATCCAGTAGTGCAAGAGACTGATCTGGAACTGCTGGTTGAACGACTGGGGCAACTTTAAGGTTTCGTAGAAGAACTTGGCCGTGTCGCTGAGGGGCTCGTTGACATAGTACAAGCCCTGTCTTTTGCACTCGCCAAAGTACACCGACCCCGCTACCGGCCCGGACCGCGACTTGTCCATGTCGATTTGGAAGAGCTTGATGACGTACTGGCCCACTGCCTGTTTCCAGCCCGACATCTTGTAGTTGGCGTCGTTTTCGATCGAGTTGTCCGACAAAAACGGCGTTTTCAGACGCGGCTGTCTGGGGTTGGTCTTCAAATCCTGCTTGATGTTGGGGAGAGTCGAGTCTTCGGCCAACTGGCTGGGCGACTCGATCTCCTCCGGCTTCTTGTACTTGTCCAATATGCTGTGCTTGCTCTCGAATCTTATGCTGTTTGTGGTGGATATGTGTCTGACCAACGCCGGACTGCGCGCGGCGAGTCTGCGATGCATGGCCAACATGGTGCGTGTGTGTGTGTGGGGGTGGACGATGGTATTAGCAAACGGTGCCAGGTCATTGGCGCATTTCAATTTTTTCACTTTTTCCGCGCGCTACCATGTCGCGGCAATTGGTTCATTCGCCGGTGCGAGCGTTTTCGCAGCAATTGCATGAAACTAAAATTGCATAAAACTAAATTACCCGATATCTATATAGTACGTAGAACTGAAGAAACCACAATATATGGCGGCGCCGCTAGCACATGGACACCTTCCAGCCGAAATCGTTGCAGATGTCGAGCCAGTCGATGCAGATGTTGCCGTTGGTGTTGCGCTTCCACGACTCCTTGACAATGTCCCAGATGCGGTTGACGTTGCCGCCGCTGTACACGTCGCAGATGCTGACAAACAAGTCGTTGAGGGTCTTGCGGTCGAACTCGTTGCAGCACGAGATGCCGCAGATCAAAAGCGACATGTTGAGCGAGTTGACCAAC
This sequence comes from Scheffersomyces lignicola, assembly GCA_030578435.1. Taxonomy (NCBI): domain Eukaryota; kingdom Fungi; phylum Ascomycota; class Pichiomycetes; order Serinales; family Debaryomycetaceae; genus Scheffersomyces; species Scheffersomyces lignicola. Next base: position 330,410 of record JAJMRV010000012.1, on the reverse strand, counting down.
TTGGTGCGGATCAACTGCTTCATGAGCGTCTGCGCCGTGAGCATGTAGGTCTGGATCTCGCTGGAGATGGGCTGGGTCTGCTTCAAGTAGAGCGACAAGTACATCTGGCACGTGATCTTGAACAAGTCAAAGAGCCGGAGGTGGTCCTGCTGGTGGTCGGTGAGGTGGTTCAACTGGATGCGGTTGGGCTGGCACTGGGAGATCTTGTCGTCCAACTCAGCAATCTTGCGGTTGATCCGCTTGAAGTAGTTGAGGCGCACGTTGTTGATGGTGTCCGGGTTGGTGTCGCGCAAGTCGCGCAACAACTGGTTGAGGTTGGCGCGCTCCTCCTTCAACTCGACGTAGTTGTTCATGATCTCGCCCAAGAGCAAGTACACGGGCTGGATGCACCCCTGGTAGGGGTCGATGCCGTAGTCGTCCAACTCCAAGATCTTGTTGAAGTTGAAGATGTCGTTGTAGTTGTTCATGGAGCAGATGGTGCCCTTCTTCAACGTCTCGCTCGACATCACGTCGTGGTACTGGAAGTTGGACACCAAGAATTTGCAGTCGTTGGAGAAGTTGAAGTCGTTGAGGAACTTGATGATGCCACCGTAGTCCTTGAACAATTCCACGCACTTGGTGAAGTACTGGTGCCACTGCTGCGTGTCGCCCGAGCAGATGTTGATGCCGATCATGATCAAGTAGTACGCGAGCCGGACAAACGAGTCAAACTTGCCGGTGGACATGCGTGCGATCAAGGCGTCGCCGCACGCAATGTACTGGTCCACCACCAGCGACTTGTCGCTGCGGTTGAGGTGGTTGTTGTAGAGCGCGCCCCACGCGGCAAGCGCGTTCAGGATGCTTTCGTTGGTGACGGCCAACGTGAAGAACGTCTTGAGGAGGTAGTTGGACGAGTGCGGGCTGATGGAGATGAGCGGCGCCACCTGGTGCTCAAAGTAGTCCAAGTGTGCGAGGCCGCGGTCGTCGAGGAAAAGGTTGAACGGCGACGAGAGGTTGATGTAGAGCGGGACCGGGTCGGAGTCCGGCGGGTCCGGCGCGGAACCGGCGAGCACGAGGGCGGCGTCGGCATCGATGGACGCGAGGATGTCGATGTCGCCGATGTCGAGCGAGGACGCCATCGGCGATCTGGGCCGTTTCGCCGGTCTGGCCCCGGCCCCGGCCGTGCCCGGCTTGCGGTAGTGGCGCATGGACCACTCGCACGTGATACCTCTTTTCAGGCAGTAGACGCAGGTGGGGTGGGTTTCGTCGCACTTGCGCTTGCGCAGGCGGCAGGTGAGACAGCCCGTTTTGGACCGGGATTTGCGCGGAGCGGTACCGGCGCTCTTATCTAAGACCGGAGATACGAGGATGGGCGAGAGCGGCACCGTCTGCACGTCCGTGGGCGTGGTGGACACATGGTCGAGTGACGTGAGGTCTAGCGTGGCGTACATGGCGGCTCGGGGCTACCATCTGGTGCTTGGTGGTGCTTGGTGGTGCTGGTGCTGGTGCGGCGCAACTGCTCGGCTTTAGTGGTATGAGTAATGCCATAATTTATTTTTTTTTCTCGGGCCTATTCTTCCTGGCCTACCCCTCCTTTTAACTCCACTTTTCGGTGGAAAAAGTCTCGAGAAAGCCTAAAAAAAGTTCACTAGCCTCCGCCACAAACCAGTACGTACTCCCAGTGCCGGTAACCTGCTGAACAGAGGGTATACGCATACTACTGCTGAGGACCACTTCCATGTCGTTGTCGCCGCCAAATTCGGGCGCCGGAACCGGTCTGCCACACGCGGCGGGCGCAAATCGCACAAACATGGCGCAAACCACCGCAGGAGCAACTCCGACCGCCACGGCCGGAACCACCACCAAGTCCGACGCCAGGTCGGGCAAGCACGCGCGCTTGAAGTACTCGCGCCCCTGTGACGCCTGCTCGCTCAGAAAGGTCAAGTGCGACTTGAAGTCGCCCAGCTGCTCCCGGTGTCTGGACCACAACCTCCCCTGCACCAACAACCGGGTCCGCAAGAAGTGCGGGCCCAAGAAGATCCACCTGAAGACGCGCAACAACATCTTGCTGTTGGCGTCCGGGCGCGGGTCGGTGGTGGCGGTGGCGGTGAAGAGCGGGTCACATGACTTGTTCTTGCCGCGGGTGCTGGTGGACCAGATCCTCCCCTGCTTGCTGGTGTACCAGACGTGGTACTACGGGGTGTGGCCCGTGGTGTCGGTGGCGTACCTTCTGTCGCGATTGGTCAACAGCGCGCCCAAGTTCCACCGGGCCGACGTCGATTCCGCGGCCGTGTACGCGTTGAGCTGCGCCGCATCGGCCACCATCGTCAGACAGGCGTTCTTCCTCTCGTCCAAGTGGCTGCTCATCAAGCTTCCGGCCGATATCGGCCCCGACGACTTTGCCAACGAGGCCATACGGGCGCTTGATTTCTACAACTACCGGCTAAACCCGGGCCCCGACAGCTTGCTCACGTCGTTCTTTTTGTACGCCTACTACATCAACGTCAAGGGCGCCACCAAGTTGGCCATCAGCTACTTGCGCGAGGCCATTGCCACGGCGCAGATCCTCGGGTTGCAGAACTCGGCCACGTACGTCAACAAGCCGGCGGCCGAGGTCCACCGCCTCCGCAAGATATACTACTTGTTGTTGGTGACGGAGCGGTTTATCTGTATCGAGGACCACATGCCCGTGATTTTGGAGCCCTCGATCCCGTTCCCGTCGCTCGACGACGAGGAGTACTCGTCTTTGTTGACCGGCTTCAGCGAGTTGGTCAAGATCTTTGCCATCCCCGACAAGAACTTCTTTGACAAGTTTTTGATGCTCCTGATTAACGAGACGCACGCGATCGACACGATCAAGATCAACTGGATCGTCAACATCCAGCACCAGCTCACGGCCATCCCCGTGTTGCAGGAGACGTTGGACATCCAGAAACTCAACATTTTGCTTAGCAAGTACTGGATGAAGGCGTTGACGTGGAATATCTGCATGAAGAACAACTTGTTGATAGAAAGCGATAGCGTCAACAACGAGTGTCTCTCTATATTGTTCCCGTTCAAGATCGCCCGGGGCTTCTTGGAGGAAACGGAGCACTTGCCGCTCTTCTCGTTTGAGTCGAACGGGCCGGGTGTGTGCATCAAGCTCTTGGAGATCGCCAACAGCTTGGTGGATGCCATCAGTCTCAGTAAGAACTTGGAGGGATTCACGTACTTGTCGCAGGTGTTTGCGTTGGTTTCGACCCTAAAGAACGACGTGACGCTTCCGGTGCATTTGTACAACAAGATCGAAAGCATCTTGATGTCGCATACGATGAAGACACCCACGATCGAGTTGAAGTCACAGCGAGTGCCAGCTCCCTCGTTCCAAACCCCCATTTTGCCCTCCGACAGCTACATCTCGGAGTTGCCGGACGATTACCAGGAAATTCCGGTCAAATCGGGTGTGCCGTCGCCGTTCTCGGCCCACATGAACTTGTCGTTCACGGTGCCGAGTCATACTAATCTCTATGAGTTTCTGAAGACAAAGGACAGCATTTTTGACTTTGCATCGCCGGTGGCTACGACCACGACGACCACCACTACAACCACCACCACGGTGTCGGCCAATGTAGCGCGGGCTGCGTTTAACGAGCTCTACGATTTGTACCGGCCGGTGGAGCAATAGACCCATACGAGGGGATACACGAGATACACGATAATTGTACACTAGATTGGTTACACACGAGATACACGAGAGATTATACACATTAGTTAATATGCGAGATTATACACTAGATTAGTTAATATATACTAGAGAGAAGATGGATAGATGCGACGAGACATGGTAGGATCATCTGATACAGTAAAGTGCTGCTGCGCAAGTGCGTTATCCTACCACAGCATTAACGGCTCCAAACCACTACACGAATTACTACTGAGATTGTGCATACAGCTAAACAGACATACTATGTACGTAATCCCTAGTCGTCCTCGTCGAGATCCGTCTCTAAGTCACACATGGTTCTGCAATTCGGACAGTAGAACTGGGGGTAGCTCTTGATGATAATGGGCCGGATACACTTGTAATGCCAGGCATGCGAACAGGGGGAGATAAATAGCGCCTGGCACGGCTCTATCTTCATGAGACAGATGGCGCACTCCGCTAGATCGTTGCTGTTGCCGAGCGACGACGATATTATGGCAGAGGCGCCGGTATCCACACCATCGTTACTGTCGTCATTGTTGCTGATCTGGAGATTCTTGATCTTCTTGTGGATTTCCAAGTTGAACTGGTTGACCTTGCGCTGCCAGCTCTTGTTGAACTCGCATCGCATCTTGACGCAGCGGTACACCTCCTCGGTGCCGCCGCGGTAGTCCATGCCCAACTGGATGATGTCTCCGTCGATAAGCGGCATGAGCGTCGACTCCTGCAGCGCCGGCGATAGACGGATATGGTTCAAAAACGTGCCCGAAGACGACTTGCAGTCCTTCAAGAACCACTGTCCGTCCTCATTACACAGGAACAAGGCGTGTGTGCGTGACACGACCTTGCTCTTGAACACGATCGGGGCCGACGATCCCTGCGGTGCGTGCGCCGCCGACTTGTTCTTCTCGGTGTACCGGCCGATCAGGATGTCGGACTGGGGCTTTATTTTGCGGATGATGGGAGAAAAGTACAACCCCGACGCCGACGACGAGTGGTCGATGAGCGGGGTGAGGCGGACCGAGAACAAGCCGTCCTTGTCCATGCCGTTGCGGCCGTCCTCCGACTCGGAAACAAGCGCCTCGGCGGGCTGCGTGGTAGCGCCCGGCGTCTCGTCCTCCTCGTCGATTTTGTCGGCGACCGTAGCTTGCACCGGCACCGGTACCGGTACCGGCTCGGAGATGAACGTGTCGTCGTTGTTATTAGAGGTGTTGGTGTTGGTGTTGTTGGGGGTGGTGGTCGAGTTCTCGAGGTCGCTCCCTGACGACGACTCCGGGATGGGGATGCCGGCGTCGAGCGTGTTCTGGCGGCTGGCGCGGTGCCGCAGCGCCGCCACTGCCTCGTCGTGGAGGGTGGTGGACGTGTACGTGTTCAAGTTGGCGATGGTGGGGCTGTTGGACATAAACACGCTGTGCGGCTCGGACGGCGACGGCGGGGTCTGTGAGTGGGCCGGGCCCAGGCTGCTGCGGATGGTGCCCGAGAGCGAGGTGAGCAAGTTAAGTCCGAACGAGGGCCTTCTGGCTGCGTCGGAGTTTAGGGACGCCGAAGAAGTGTTGGTGGCGGCGGCGGGCGTGCTTTTGGCATTGCTGCTGGAGGATCTGCTGTTGCTGGCGGCGTCGGTGGGCTCGGGCGACGCGGGCATGCTGGGGGGTGAGTTGAGTGGTGGGGGGGTCAGCGTCTTGGACGATTTGGCGGACAACGTCTTGAAAGTGGACGAGATGAGCTCGTTCACGGGGTTTGATGGGGTGGACGAGTCTGGCGCGGCTAGAGTGGGGCTTTCTGGCATGCTAGGGGGTGCGGTTTTGGGCGGTGGGTGCTGGTGTTTTACCGGGCTGCTTGGTAGGGAGGGTCGGTGGTGGGCGGAAATCGTGTGATTAGGGAGGGGACCCGGCAGCGGTGCGGAAACGGGTGTTTGCGGGCGGATATCACGGGGTTTTCGGGCACGGACGCGGTGTGCGAGGGCGCGGCTGCTGTGTGGGTGTGCTGGCGGGGCAGATATGCGGCGGTGGGGCCCGTTGGTGGAGGGTGGTTGTGGTGGTGGAGATGGGTGAGATTTTGTTGTTTTGAATTTGCTGTTTTTTCGCAGTGCGCAGACGGTGGTTTGGGAGCACGGTGAGGTGGTGGGTACGACTCGGTCACGGGGTGCGTATCCGGAGGGCGAGGGGGTCCTGTGGCGGGCAGAGTGGGCGTGTAGAGTGCTGTGTGGAGAGTGCTACGTGGAGAGTGCTACGTGTAGAGATGCTACGGAGTTTGTAGTGTGTCTGTAGTGTGTCTGTAGCGGGTTTTCTGTGCTGGGTGACCACTCGGTAGGCGGTATCGCTAGTGACCACGCTAAAATTACCGTGAGGGCTCCCTCGCTGCGCGGTGCGCTACGCACTTTTAGCGGGCCGGGCGCGGTGCTGGCTCTGTGTACAGTGCGCAGACCTCCCTGGAACTGCCCGCACTCCGCTGCGTGGCGGGCGTGGCAGCCTACTATTTTTAGCCAGCCCATTTTGCCTGCTGCGATGTCGCTATTGTCGCACCACCGTAGTGGAGCACACCCCGACGCCAGCAACGTGACCTGTGTACTGTGTACTGGATATATGTGTATATACTCTATATATGTATATATACTGGTATGTATATATACTGGTATGTATATATATATAGATAGATATAGATAGATATGTGTATTGTTTACCGTAGTGTGTATGTACTGTGTACTATCTCTTGCTATACCTGCGCACCTTTACGGGGTCTCCCAAAAATACGACCAGTGCCCCTTATCACCGCATCCTTGTTCCTGCATAGATCCAGATCCACTACTCGCTTACGGTCCGCACCAAGAGTTGCTGCAACTGGTCTCGGCCCCGGGCACTGTCCCAGATGAAGTGGGTGCTGTTTTCCGCCACCACCCACTCCCTCGCCTGGGCGCTGAGGGTGCTGATTTCGCGCTGCCACTTGCCCCAGTTGAGCGACGTCTTGATCATGGCATCGGACGAAATGGTCCGGACCGGTATATCTCTCAACTCACTGCTTCTGACCTCGTGGTACGAAAGTATGCTCGACGTCATTTGCTCCTGTAGTCGTGCGCGCAAGTAGGTGGGCTGGTAGTACATGTCGGGGCCGAAGATGCGGATCTTTCTGGACGCGTAGTTAAATGGGTGCAACAATAGGTGCAAATTGGGCACGAGGCCGAGCGGCGACGTCACGCTCTTCAACCACAACTTGAGCCCCGTGAGGTTGTCCATAAGCTCCAAAACGTGCCGGAACACCTTGGTACTTTCCTCTTTCCGGTTGATGCCGCTGAACGGGTACTTCTTGAGCAAGTCCTCGTGCCAGCTATCCACGAACAAGACAGAGTGCACCCGGTGCTGGTTTCTGCTGGCAAACACGCGGCTGTACAACCCGCCAATGTCAAACCCCACCACGGCAAAGGGTCCGTCGATGCCCTTCTGCTCGAGGGCCTCGTCCAAATACTGGCTGATGATCCCCATCGACACGGGCGACGGGGCGCTCAGCGAAAACCCGTAGCCGGGCCGGTCCCAAATGCAGTAGCGGTCGACCTTGTTGAGATGATACAACTCCTCGATCCAGTCCTGGAAAACCTCCGACGAGGTGAGCTGGCCCCCGTCGACTAGGACAATGGGCTGGGGCAGGGCCGAGCTGTTATACACATCGCCGTAGCAGGACAAGTGGATCTGCACCAGGCCATCGTTCACGCTGACTAGGTCGCCCCACAGCTGTTCAAACGCGTCAAAGGCCTTGACCCAGAGCGTCAAGCTGATGTTCCAAACAATTAGCAATAGCGCTCCTTGCACAACCGACTTGACCGCGATAATAATCATCTCGACGAATGTCTTTCTCTTCTCGACTCTTCCGGTGTACTTGATCTCCTGAAACTGCTTGTAGAGATGGATTTTGTAGCTGATGAACGAATCAAAAAAGAAGTTGAGGATTGTCCACACCAACACCAAGCTGCCAAAGTAACTGTAGTTGGTTCGTAGCTTGGCAACCACGACAATGACCAAAAAGTCCAACCCCAACAAACCGGCGATAATGTACCCGATGGCTCTTTCCAACTGGGCCGGAACGGCAAACCAGCTCAAGGTGACTAGGTTGGATAATACCGACACCCCGATCAAGTCCAACTCCCAGCTCGACTTGCCAAAGCTGTGGAAGCCTGCAATGGCAATAAAGAGATCGTTTACGAGAATTGCCAGCAACCATATCAAGTTGACCACCAACACGACATTTACGATTATCTTGAGTATCTGCACTTGCCGCAAGTTGAGTGGAGACACGATGGGATCGTCGGGGTCCAAGTACTGGTGGCTGTGGTGGAGCAAAGGGTTCTCCTCGCTATCATCATCAAATGCGACGCTGTCCGGGGACTCATTGCCCCCCACATTCGCGGCTGGTGGGTCAGGATTCGTACCTGGTACGTTACTGTTATCCGTCGACTCATAACTAGACATGGCTGCTATAAGACGGTGCTGAGATGAAAAGAAAGCGGTATGGCGCACCCACTGATTTAAAGTTGCTGTTTAATGGTCAAGTTGCTAAAACGTGAAGCTCAAAAAATCATTCAATTCAGGCGTGGGGCTCAACCGTATGTGGCGCTGATTTCAGACTGCTATTGCTGGTAGCAACACTAGCGCAGTGAGTCAGACGCTACCTGATCCGTACTGTCGTGTACCTTTGTGCTTCCCCATACTTTTAGCAGGGTTACACTAGCGGCAGAGTTTCGCCACACTACAAGATTACTAAAAGAGTCACACGAGTCACCCGTAGTCACACCACATCCACACCGGTCCACACTTGACTACTACCCCACCCTTATCTTATCTGGCTGGCGCTACCGCTCCTACAATTAGGGTCATCTATCACCACTGGAGTTGGTTTCCTGCACATAGCGGAACACCAATTTCGGCTAACATCACCAACCAGCCTAAAACAGTACGCTTACTTTACGCCGCCCCCACAAGCGTATACCCTCCATCTCATGTCCATATAGCCAGCATGAGTCAAGAAGTCGTTTCCATTCCCCAGACCAGCGAGCACAACGGCGTCACATACTACCAAATCGCAATCAAGCTCCCGTTACGGTCCATCAATCTCCAGCACCGGTACTCGGACTTTGAGGACTTGGTCGAGAGTCTCAGTGAAAGCAACGGGATCAAGGCGAAGGATTTCCCCCACCCGTTGCCGACGAAAAAATGGTTCAAAAACAAGGCGGAAGCGACTATAAACGAACGAAAGCAGGAACTCACCGCATTTCTCAATGCCATTATAAGAGACCCCACGTTGCAGAACAGCAAGAGACTCCACGAATTCTTGCAATTGCCGGTCAACTTCAAGTTCAACAGTAGCATGTTTCGCGGAAACGGTAGGGCCGTGAATGATGAGTTACTTTTGGCCATGGACGTCGACTTGATAGACGAGCAGTCGTGGCTAGAAATATTCCGGGTCCTAAACGGCAGCATTCTCCGGTGCACCCAGGCGTTGGAGGTGTCGTCTGCCATAAATGACAAAATAGATACCAAGGCGAAAATCAGCCGCAGTTTCGAGCCGGCCACGCAGCGGCTATCGGCGGCATTATCCAAGCTCGCGTCTTGTTTGAGCAGCGACGAGTACTCAAGACGGAAGCGGGTATTGCGTGACCTAGAGGCCAATTTGGCCAGCTTATCGGGGGTGTGCGATCTGACGGTATCGCACACGCCGGTGTTGTTCAGCAGTGCTTCTGCGAAAAGAGTGTTTGGCGGTAATCCCCAGGAGACGAAGGACACGATAGGACTATCCAAGCGAGAGTTGATACAGCAGCAGATACAAGTGCAGAAGAACCAGGATGAAGAAGTGGAAAGTTTGCGGAAGCTTATTGTGCGGCAAAGACAGATTGCCGAGCACATTAATAAGGAGCTCGGTGAACAGAATGATATGTTGGACCAGTTCAACGGCGAGGTGGACGATACCAAGGTCAAGCTCGAGCGGGCCCGGAACCAGGCCAGGAATTTTTGATAGAGAAATACTTACGTATTGTAATAAATGTATAACGGTAAACGGGGTGCTTTATTGCTGTAATCAAAGTAGGTATCTTTCGCAGCCAATTTGACTCGGTTGAAAAGCGCGATGTTGTGGGCCAATTTCGTGTACTGGCTGGGATCGCTCGGTTCAGCCATGTGCAAGCGGCTATGCACGTGGTGGATGACTTCGGCGGTGTCTAGCACACGGTCTCGGTACGCGCCCGGTAGTTTGTCGGGGATTCGCCAGAACCCGCCTACGTTGTTGAAGAAGCGCGAAACCCCCATTCGTCGTGGGGGATACGCCCGGCCGCAATTGTCCAAGTCAAGGATGCTGGGAAAGTACTGGCAGTAGAACCAGACCCCGACGCTCGTGCCTAGCACCGAGCCGGCCACCACGTCGCGCAAGAAATGGCGGTTGTCGCTGATTCGGGTGCATGCCACGAAGCAGGCAATCATCATCGGGGCAAGGGCCAAGATTACCTTGCCTGATACGCCGCGCTTGTCAAACACCTGGAGCTTGGCCGCCATGTTCAAGCTGGAAATAACCATGCCGCAGAACACGGTGGACAGATGCCCGCTGGGGAAAGAGCGGAACCCTTCCCTGAGGAGTGCCGTGTTGGGGTTGGAGCAGACCGCCACAGTGTCTAGTTGTAGCGGGGGTTCGGAGATGGTGAGATTTGGCTGGCATCGTGAGAGCATATCTGGCCGCGGTAGGCCGCAAATGTTCTTGAGGATAACGGTGGCCATGAGCTGAATGGCCATAGCGCCGCAGAGACACATCAACCCCACGTAGGTGTCCCATATCTGGCGGGATCGGGTGAGAGCGGCTGAAGTCGCCACGGTGCAGACAAAAAACTGCGCTACGGGTATCCCCACCGAGATACCGATAAGCAGCACCAACGGGACGGCCGTGTCGGGTTCCGGCTTGTAGCTGTGCATCAAGGCGGTGTCGTTGGTCAGGAATTCATGGTAGCGCGGCGCCGCCGCAGTGCCCAATACGGCACATGCTACTAGGATGGCCCCGTAGAGCACCCAGTCCACTAGGTACGAGGCAAGGGTCAATCCCGAAACGGCTCTGTTTCTGGCCGAAATGGGCCAGTCCGGCACGGTAAAATGCATCGTGAGCCGGTGCCCCGAAATAGACGCTATCTCCAGCAATTGCTGCAAAACCCCCGTTAGACGTACCTGGGGCCGTGTCCGGGTAACCGCGACATGGGGTACTGAAAAATTTTCCAGTTGGCACTGGGTTTACCAGCAACTACCACCTCTTTTCCTCGAGAACTACGCAAGTTCGTGGCAAAATAGTATGTTTTCGAGTTTTGTATGCGGTGTTCCCGCGTCCCAGAATACGTGTGTTTTGTCTAGAGGATGATAACACTTCGCCTTTATCGATCTCCCGTGAGAAAAGAAAAAGTTAACACCAAGATCTACGCTGAAACCAACGACACAAACACACCGTGATTCGGGACGCCAGGAGAGGCACAGATGGATTTGTTTCTATTACTAACTAAAGCGGAGCAGCGGTCTAAAAAATACCCGGATGTTTCTCGCGTAAAACCTGGCCCCAAAGCTGTATCCCCGTCTCTAACTCCTCTTCCGTAAGATAACTGAGCGAGAGCCGCACACTGGTCTTGCCCCAGCCCCTGGCATCGCCCGCCACTTCGAAGTGGTCGCCGCCCGCGAGAATCACGCCCCGCAGCGCCAACTCTTTGACGATGGCGTTGTGGTCGTGCTCGCCCGGGATTTCGACCCAGAAGAAGTAGCCTCCGTCGCCGCCGAGAACCTTGGTCGACTTGGGGAGGTACTTGCTGATACTGTGTTTGATCACGGCGGCGCGGCCCGCGTACACGGCCTTCAACGCGTCGATGTTGCGGTCTAATTGGCCCGTTTCTATGAGGTTCTGCACCACGAGAGACGCCAACTGGCCCGGGGTGCCGCCCGACCGGTTAGCGCCGGTGATGGCCAACTGGTCGGGCAACTTGGTGGTGGCGCACTCCTGCCAGCCGGCCCGCAACCCCGGAGCCACGATCTTGGAGAAAGTGGCGTTGGAAATGGTGTTGCCGTACTGCTTGTGCGCGGGCAAGGTGTCGCGGTCCAAATGCACCAAGCGGGGGAGGGGCACCTTGCGGGCGGAGTAGTCGAGGAACTCGTACACGTCGTCGCTGATGACGAGCATGTCGTATTTGCGCGCGAGTTCGATCAACTTGCGTCTTGTCTTGACCGAGTAGCTCAACCCGCCCGGGTTGGAGAAGGTGGGCACGATGTACATGGCGAACCGGTACAACTTGCGGTCGCCGCGCACTATGTCGTGCACGACATTGATCTCGGTGGTTTCGCCCGCCTCCAAGCCGCGGCTGTAGTGGACCAACTTCTCTTCGAGCGTGGCCAAGTCGATCTCGTACTCGGCGCCGGGGGTCTCGTCGATGGCGGTGAGCTTACCGGCAAACCCGTTGTCGAGAAAGCTGCTGGTGATCAAGTAGTAGGTGGGGGTCACGATGAAGGCCTGTTTGGTCACGGTGGAGGCATCGGTGACCGAGGTGAGGATATTGGCCACTCCGTACGAGGCGCCTGCCGTCAAGTTGAGGGTGTTGGGGTCGGTGCCGGAGCGGCCGAATTTGGCGTCGGCCCAGCCGGCAATCGCCTTTCGGGTCTCGTAGTTGCCCGGATCCGTGCCGTACTGCAACGGGTGCTGGTTGTCGGGGTCGGTTTCGTAGGCGAGGTAGTCGCTGTCGAGCAATACCCGGTTGTAGGCCTCGGCAATGGTCTTGGCCGGAAGCAAGTTGCGCGAGGGGTGGCCCTTGAAGAAGTTTATTGGCATTTTGGCTTCGTTTTCCCTCCCGCAAGCGGCGTTCCGGCTGGGGCACCCGCCTCTCAATTGTGGATCGGTGCTGGATAGTGCGCGCACGTGACCGGAACCTCTTTCCTGATCGGGACGCGGGCGTGCGCGTACCATGTCACGTATGTGGTCATGTGACACAGTCACGTGTGTAGTCATGTGAATGTGTCACGTGATACTAGCCTCCGGCCAACCGCAGCTGTCGGGCCACGCCCACGCCCACGCCCACCGGCCAGCTTTCTGTGTAATCCGGTTGCGGCCCGGATCCGGTCTCCTGCTACCTGCTATCCCCACCCCGCTCGCCTGCGTGCTTGGTGCCACTACCCCATCCTGGTAGTGTTCCTGCACACACACCACAAGCAGTGAGGATTTTTTTCGACTGGGCCAATGAAAAAACAATAAAAAACCGTAGCGTAAGGCTAACGACTCGGCACAGCGGCACAGATTACACAGCAAAGTTATATAGCAACCATGCCTAGTGCCTCGGGATTCTTGTTCGCCACCTTCCTCGGCGCAGCCACCAGAAGATTGCAGGTGCAGCTTGTGGGCAAAACGTACCCCAGATCGTGGGACAGAGTGCCAGCCTACGTGTTGACCTGCGGCTTGTTCGTGGGCGCCTACGTGTACTTGGACGGCGTGGTGGAAGACAACAGAAAGTTGTTGGACAGAAGATTGGCAGTTTTGCGTGAGCAGAGGGCGCTCAAGGACGTTTTCTACGAGTTTGAGGAGGAGCCTGACCACCGGTTGACGGCAGACAAAAACGGCCGTTTCTTCAGGTTGTTTGACAAGTACGGTGCTCCATACAAATAAGCTGCGTGCTGAACTAACTTTGCATTCTCCCTTGCATGTGTATACTAGTGCTCCCCGCGGAGCGTGTACATGTTTTACTTCTCACCTGCCGTCGCTTTTGGGCGACTGGTTTTATACAGATATGTCAATATACATTAGTCCTTAGATATGTGTGTGTTAGAGCGGTTTGTAAGTGTGGTGTGGTCTATTCTACTTTGTCCTAGATATTTGTTTGGAGCAGATTGTAATTGCAGCTTAATGTTGGCATTCTACTTTGTCCTTAGATATTAGTGCTTAGTCGATTTTGTAATTGCAGCTTCAGCCATTCTCCTGTCCTTGGATGTTAGACTTTTGGATATTAGCATTTTACAAGAGACTTTGTCATTGCCGCTTAATCTTTGCATTCTACTTTATATCTTTGTACGCTAACCTTTGCATTCTCTCACATATTAGTGTCAGAGCAGTTTCAACTCATTCTACTGTGTCCTGAGATACTGGTCCTTTGGATTTTGCCATCGTTCCTGGCTGGCTTTATACAGATATATCAATATACATTGGTCCTCTAGCGCCCCCTGCAACGGGCACTCCTCACGCGATATCCTCCTCTTTGGTCTTGTTGAAGTTGCCGTCCTCCACTTCGCTTTCTTCCTCTTCAACCTCGTCGTCGTCGTCGCCGTGGGCGCTACCACTCTCGGCGGAGCTATCAAACTCCTCCGCCACGTCGCTATCGTCGTCTTCCTCGTCCTCCTGGCCCAGATGGTAGTCGCCGTCTTCCTCGCTGTTTTCGGCATCGTCGTCGTCGTCGTTGGCGAACGTCACGGGCTCGGCCTGCGAAGCACCCAGACCCTTTTCCTTCTCCTTGAGGTTGGCGTCAAACGAGTTGTCGTTGATGTTCTGCGACTTGATAAAGTCGTCGATAATCTGGAAAAAGTTCTGGTCTATCATGCTGAACTCGACCACCTTCTCCTCGCCGGCGCTGCTGACGACGGTGAACAACACGCTGAAGGTGAGGCGCGTGATGTTGGTGTAGGAGGAGTCCTTGATGCGCGATATCTCAAAGAGCAAGATGGGCTTTTTGAAGCCAAAGATGATGTAGGGGTGGTTGAACTCGTTGGCGTTGAGGAGCAACAACACGCCGTCCTTGGCGCCCTTGTGGCAGTCCACCATGATCAAGGTGTTGGAGATGTTGTTGTTCAGAAGCGCCAACGCGTTGTCGTTGTTGAGAGTGAACTGGTTGTTGAAGATGCTGGTGCCGGGCAAGTAGTTGATGAGGTTGATGCCGCACAACTTGAACTGGCGCTTGAAGTAGTCTATTATGCTCTCGTTGACGGGGTGTAGCGCCAAGCTGTTGTTGTTTTCGTTGTAGTTGGCGAACTGGTTCTCGATGTTGGTCGGCAACTTGCCCAACTTGATCATCTGCTTCTTGATCAAGTCGAGGTTGACCTGGCAGATGATGGGGTCCTTGGTGTCGTCGTTGACCCACAAACAGAGCGATACCACGTTCTTCTTGGTGGGGTTGGTCGAGTTGCCCAAGATGGGGATGAGGATGCAGAGCTTGATGGAGTGCGCGAGGTTGATGAGCGATATCTCCGGCGTCTGGTTGCCCGGGTTGACGATGGACAACACGGGGATGGCCTCGTCGTTCTTCTCGATCAAGTGGAATATCAAGTTCATCTTTTTGCGGATGGGCGACTGGAACGACACCTGGGAGATCTCGAAGATCACCGTCTCGGGGATCAAGGGCTCGGTGAGCGTGATCAGGTTGACATTGGTGGCGGGGCCGGCGGGCGCCGGGCCGGTTTTTTGCGGCGAGTGGGCGTGGCCGGCGCCGTTGGACGCGCCGGGCGTGTCGGCCAGCTCGGCTTTGCGTTTCTTGGGGGTGGACTCGTGGTCCCGGGCGTAGTAGTACAATTTAGTGAGGAGTTCCGTGGTGTCGGGATATTTGTGCAAAGTGGCGTAGATCTGCGTCTGCAAATCCGGCGGCAACGTCAGGATCCACGAACTGTCGCTGGACATCGTGGTCAATGGCAGGGTTTCTGGCTAAAATTCGGTGCTGGCGGGCCATCACCAGCTTAGGGCTGAAATTTACGTCTTTAAATCACAACAAGTTTTTCGTAGTAGCCACTCGCACCGCACCGTGGCTGGAATAGGAAGCGGTCCCAGGCAGGATTTCTCGGTACGCGAGCAAAAACCGCCGCCTAACGTTAGGGAGAAAAATAAGTTTGGGGGTGCGCTGGGGGGGGAGTAAAAACGGTATAGGGAGACGCCAGGAGGAGATCGACTGGCCACCGACGGTAGAGGGGTAAGTGAAATTCGGGTATTTTTTTGTAGCAGCAATGGTTACGGCGGCGGAGGTCCCCAACATTGGCGTGGTGGAGTACGTCCCCGACTTGGTGGGGCTGTTGTTCTACCGCGAGAGTAGGCGTAGCGGGTTGTTACGGTATTTAGCGAGCCAGTTTGATTACGAGTCGCAGCTCATGCTCGCGAGGGTGCGTGCGTGTAGCGACGCTGGCGGCGGTGAAGACGGTGTAGTGCGGTTAGACGAGCAAAAGAGTCTTCTTCTCGGCTATTTGCTTGGCCGGGTGTATATAGATGCAATGAACATCCTCAACGCGGACCGGCCCGTGGAGATCAGGCTGGTGTTCGGTGGCACCGGCGACAAAGTGGTGGCTGCGTTTTTGCAGTCGCTCCAGTACCGGGAGCCGGTGGTGTTTTACGTGAAGGATGTAGTGCTGGGCCGGGGTGCACTCGGGGCCAGGGCCCATAAGGTGGCTACCGCGCTTAGAGAGGAGTTGCTTGGTTTGGAGTACAAGCACTACTTGCACGAGTTGGGGCTCGAGTCGTTTTCCAGTGCTGAGACTGCGCTGCGGAACGCAGCAAGACAGCGGGAGATCAAGAGCGAGTTGACGCTGATATACAGTGCTGGCACTGGCAGCAGCAGCAACAGTAGTAGTAGTAGCAGCAGTAACGGCCGCAGTATCGCACCCGGTACGATGTTGCCAGACAGGTGCTACGTGGATTTACGCAATTGGTACTGCAGCTGCGACACGTACCAGAGCCAGTGCTACGGCAAACAATGCCGAATCACGACCGCTACAGAGGTTGCCGCCCGGTTTCCGGGCTTGACCAACTCAGTCACTACGCTCTTGGCCCAGGTCCAGGCAAAAGTGGTGGACCCGCTACCGCTATGCAGCCATATGTTGGCCGTGTTGGTGGTTGTTGCCAACCACGCGTTGCTAGAGGACAAGTACTACGTGACCGATGACCGTAATGACTAATATACGCACCATTTTGACCTGCCCTGTAGAGTGCCATATTGGCGTGGCCGCAAAATGGTGCCGTCGCACGTGACCAGAGTCACGTTCCACGGCCTACCGAAAAGACCCCGTCGCCAGTCGGCTACCAGCCCGCACCAACCGGCTGCCACTTCGCCCAGGTATACCCTCATAGGCAGCACCACCCGGCCTCTGCCGCTCCGGCCCGCCCACACCACCGCCGGCGCCAGCACACCCGAGCCAGGGCCGGGTGAGTCAGCGCTTACGTAAGCAAGCGGCTGGGGCCCGGTTTTTTTCCACACGCTTCTGTGGGTGGAGGAGTGGGCCCGTTTTCAGTTTTCAGTCCACAGCCAGACCACAGCCGCACCGGGCCCGTCACCAGCATAACTGCCGTCGCACTGCACCACCAGCGGTGTTCCCTGTCCTCGCGCGTTTTTTTGCCTTTTCCCGCCCACCGGCCCTGTTTTCGCCTGGGTCGCTAATTGCCCGCTAATTGCCCGCTAATTGTCCGCTAACCACACCCACCACACACACGGTGCCACACTAAAAACACACTTCCCGGCACGCTAGAACCCCGCTGTTTTCGCCGGCGCGCACTACACGTTGTCTACATCACGCCGGTACCGCTACAGACACCCGATTGGCCCTGCGTCCGTGCCCCCCACCGTGCACCCCCAGTCGCTCCCTCGAAACCCACTTTTTCGCACCAGGCTGTTTTTTTCGCCCTGCCTCACTCAACGTTCAGAAAAAAAGTGAGTTTTTTTTTCAGGGAGATTCGAATCAGAAAATTGCCCTTTTCCAGAGTCAGGCATCTGCAAACCCCCCAAAAGACCCGGAAACACACCTCCGATCGCCCCGTTACATGTGCCAGTAGTGCCGCCACGTGACCGCCCTTCCCATGTCTGCATCCTCCACGTCATCGACAGCCAACTCGGGACCCAGCCGGTTCCGCAGTGACGCTGCCAGCTTCTTGCCCAGCAACCCGTATCCGTACCACCCCCCACAGCAGCAGCAGCCGCAGCCGCAGCAGCAACCACAGCATCTTCTCCAGCAGCAGCAGCAGCTCCAGCATCAGCAGTACTTGCAACATCAGCAGCAGCAGATGTACATGCAGTATGGCTCTCCCCAGTACCCCGTCATGGTCAACTACCCACCGTACTACGTGCAATCCTACGGAGATATGTACTACCAGCAGCCGTTTGTGATGCCGCCTCCGGCGCAGATGCCGTACGGCAGCGGCGTCCCTATGCATATATCGGGCAACGGGTATCCCCGGCCCAAAAACCACAAGCGCAACTACAACAACAATAATAACAACTACAACAATAACTACAACAACTATAACAACAGCAACAGCAACAGCGCCTACAGCAACAACCACATAAACCACTCGAGTCCTGCGTCCAACTTCAGCTCGCAGGTTTCGAGCCCCAGTGGATTTGCCAACATAAATCCGCTGACGGTCCCCGATGCGTTAACTCCGGCCTCCAGCATGTCCAATGCGTCGCCGGTGTCGAACTCGACCGAAAAATCGGCGGAAAAGCCCGCTGCGGCTTCCTCTGCCATCACCCCCACTGCATCTGAGTCCACTGTACTTTCGGCTTCTCCTGCTTCTCCTGCAGCTGCCACTAATACGTCTATAACTGCCAAGCAGGAGCAGCCGGAGGAAAAGGCTGCCATCTCTTTCCCGGTGTATTTCAACACGCTGGAGGAAGAGTTCTCGCAAAACCACGCATCCGGTGCAAAACAGAGACAAGAGGCATCGGCCGACAAGTACCGCAGATTGGAGCAGTACGACCTCGCCTCCAATCCGAAATTGGTTCTCATCACGAGCAGTCGCAAAATCACAGACCATAACGCCAGCACCACCGTGGTTGACTCCGGGAAGCCGGCAGACGCGGAATTGATTACAGTAGCAGTGCGGACGGCAGCGCCTAAGTCCCTGACACCAACACCGATTCTGCCTCCGGTGAATGCCGCCACACCTTCCAGTAACTGGGCGTCCATCTTGCAGTCTTCGGCTCCAATTGTAAATAAGAAGATTGTGAAACACATCAGAAACAAGTCATCAGTCGGCAGTGCTGCGTCTTTGTTATCGTCTAATCCATCTACCCCCATCCAAGTCGTTAAGAGCACCTCCCAAAACAGCGCTGATGATGATAACTCGTTTGACATCAGCAATGAGTCGTCTCAGCCGTTGGGCATCTTGTTGTTGAGAGTAATGTACGACGCCAACTACTCGCTCTTCTCGAACAACTTGCCCTTGTTCAACATCATTCCCCGTGGCTTGACCAATACCGGCAACATCTGTTACATGAACTCCATCTTGCAGATATTAATATACTGCCAACCGTTCAACAGATTGTTCAAGTTGGTTGAGGACAAGTCTATTGGCAACTTAAGCAAGGTGTCGCCTACTCCGTTGTTGGACGCCACTATCAAATTCATCAACGAGTTTGTAGACACCCCATCCAGAAGCAACACGGCCACCCCAACACAAAAATCGACATCTGACAGACCTGAAGACCAGCCAAAGGCCATTTCTCCCGAGAATTTCTACATGAACTTGATCAACCACAAAAAGTTTTCTCACTTGAAGTGGGGTCAGCAGGAGGACGCAGAGGAGTTCTTGGGCTACTATTTGGATGGCTTGAATGAAGAGTTTGTTGAATCCATCAGAAAATTGAACACCCCCAGCATCGACTCATTAATTCAAACTTTTTCTAACAACTGTGAAGACGCAGAGAAAGTGCAACAGTTTAAGTATAACGTCAAGACCACAGTTAATTTAATCAAAAATGACAAAAACAAATCAAAATCAAATGGAAGCACCAGCAATGGTGTTTCTAATGGTATTGTTGGTACTACTACTGCCACTACTGCTTCTCATAATAATGACAATAATGATAATGATGACGACAACGAAGACGACGAAGAGGATAATGAATATGGATACAATAATAATGACGACAATGAAGACGATGACGAAGGAGGTTGGAATGAGGTTGGTTCCAGCAATAAGTCTATTAGCATTAATAAAGCAGTTGAAGTTGAGCCTTCTCCTATCAATTTGATATTCGGAGGTCAATTCAAGTCTGTTTTAACTATACCTAAATCATCCAACTCTAGTCAGTTCAAAAAGTCAATTACCTTTGATCCATTTCAGAATCTTCAGCTCGACATAAGCGAGGCTGATTCTATAGAGGATGCATTCAATCATTTAAATGGCATTGAAAGAATCAGCTACAAAACAAAACAAGACGAAATTCAAATTAAGAAACAAACCTTTATTGATAAGTTACCTCACGTTTTAATAATTCATTTGAAGAGATTTTCTTTTTTGAAAGACAAGGAGGTAGGAATTGAAAAGTTAAGAAAAAGAGTTGATTACAATCACGACTTGACCATCCCACAGTCTATTTTGTCGAACACAAAGGAGGGACATATTGCCTACAGATTAACCGGTGTGGTTTACCACCATGGTAGTAGTGCAGAAGGTGGTCATTACACGAGTGACGTGTTAAAGAAGAACAGCAGCACCAATCAAAGCGAATGGATAAGGATCGACGATACGTTAATCAAAAGCATTACTGAAGACGAAGTATTAGGAGGTGCTGAAGAGAACATTAAGAATGCTTACATTTTGTTGTACGAAAGAATATAATTAAGCTGAGTGGTGTTCATGTGAATAATGGACTGCTTATCATAGTATCAGAGCAGACCAATTGAAAACAGAACGGTATACCCCTAATAAGTACGTAGAGTAACATTAACCAGTTTGAGGTTTTACTATGCAACTGTTGCAGTAAATTGTTGAACAGTAGGATCGTTTTCGATCCGTATGTATCTCTAGTGGTATTTGTGTATATATGAAAAATATAATATACTTTTGTATACTTAACCACAGTACTAGCAGTCAGTGTAGTGACATTTTTTCTTGACCGTAAGATATATATAGAGATATTCAGAGATATAATGAGGAAGTAAAAAATAATTTACAAGCAAGGGTAGCAATCCATAAAATACTAAAATTTAGAGTTCCGAAGACTGCACAGTAAGCAAAATGTTAACCTGCTACATTATGGGTCCTTATATACCATTTGCATCAACAATCTGAAACAGATTGTTCATGTATTATCTTTGATAAATACATGAAACCTAATTTCCGAGATAGCTATCTATCTAGGACAGTTTAGCGTCGTTGTGTTACTACATGTGCATTCAAAGAACGTCGAACTATTGCAACTAGTCAATTTTCAGATGGAACATATAATGTTTAACCTGCGAATCTCATCCTCGGTAAAAGTTCTACTGATTTTTTTTCTTGGTATTCGTATTTAATTGGGCAAATTATTTTGCGACATTAAACCTAAACCAAACTAAGTGAAGATAACTCCCAATTGAGTGAAAACTGAAATCGAAATGTAGGAAGAATTTCATCTCATCTCTAAAGGGGTCCTTGCTGGTACCTTTAAATTCATCCATTACCCAGCTGTTGTAGGTAAGCAACTGGCCCAGTATAATGGGACGCTCAAATAGGAATGTAAATAGACTACAGTGAAAAAAGAAAAACAAAGCCAATGCTCCCCATTGTTTGAGAGACAAACAATAATGCAACAGATTAAGCTCCACGGAATAGGGAGTAAACCAGCTGGATTAATCCTCAATTTCATCTCGGTATCCAAATTAAGCTTGTTGCAGCGTAAGAAAGTTTGTGACTTCATGAGGCCCCTGAGTCCATGGATGCATATTTAAATGGCCACTGTCGAATTGCAGTGGTAAGCTTCTACGGCATAGCAGTAAGAAAAGTCCCACCGACAGCCAATATGATGTTACTCAAATATGAGTACGGTTAATAATTAGTGGGCATTATTTTTATCGTAGTTTCACCGTAATTTTGTGTGGAAATGTCTTTGAGTCAACAAAAAATAAAAAAAAAAAGAGACGACTGTTTTTGTTGTGGTTTTGGTTTTTCTACTAATAATTACTAATGACCATAGCAAACTGCCCTGAGCCTTTTCTGTGGCCAGGAAAGCTCCAACGTCTCTATGTAGCTCAGATCTATAACATAGCTCTTACCAATCCAACTCTTATGCTTGTATAAGTAAGAAAAAGAAAAGATGAGACCTGTCAAATTTTCGCTTCTAACCCATTTTAGGCTCGGCGAGCTAGTAGCACCTCACTACGATCTTAACACACACTTGCAATAATGTCTATATTATTAGCTATACAAGAAGTAGTAGAATTACGAAAGGAAAAACAGAAATAAGCCGTAGGAGTCTGAAACCAAAGGCAGCCAGAGCAGCCCAGCCACTTGGCCATACCAATTTCAGTAAATCGTGCAAATTTATAAAATCTCAACGATATGACCAGTAACCAGTCACTCAGCAGCAACGAAAGTTCCATCTGCAACCACAACCAGACCTCAACTCACTCAAAAACATATCTCCACCAACTCAAACATACAAATAACATAGCAATTTTCACAATAATTGTTTATTGTATTTACTCTAAAAATGACATATTAATAAAACAAAATACATTCAACATATTTTTGACCCAGATTAACCAATTAAATTAACAAATTAATAATGTCAAATTTAGAATAAAGCAGCGGCAACAGCAGCGACACCGGCAACGGCACCGACAGCAACCTTGGCGGCACCAGCTTCAGCGGTGGTGACTTCTGGAGCAACGGTGGCTGGAGCGGAGGTGGAAGCAGCAGCTTCGGAGGTGACGTAGGTGGTTGGGATGGTGCATGGACCGGTGATGGTCAAGGTGGTAGCTTCAGTGACAGTGATGGTCTTGTTGTTGACAACCAAAGAAGTAGCGTATGGGCAGTAGGTGGTGAAGTCAGTGACAACAATGTCAGTGGTAACGGTGACGTTAGAAGCAGAAACGGCAGCGACTAAAGCAGCTGGGACAATAACCTTGGAGAATTGCATTTTAATAGATAAAGCGAGTGACTAATTAATACTAATGAATTAAAAAGAAGAAAACAAAAGATAATACTAAAAAACTGGTGAGTTGGGCATATCTATAGATATTTATAATTTTTGCAAGTGGCCAAACATTTCTGGTCGTTTCTACTATTTAGGGGTATAAAAAAATAAAGAGAAAAATTTTTAAAAAAAAATTTGTTTGTTTTATTTTGTAATTATTACTGAGGGGGAAAGCGGAAAAAAAGAGGCTCGATTTGGTAGTACTGTTTCCCAATTCGGATGTAACTTTGTGCCAAAGTCTATTTTTAGAAGCGCACCATGTGAGTGCACGTGATGTTGATCTCGTGGAAGTGTTTATTTTTTCCACCACTAGAGAAATCTCCCGATTGACTCAGTACTGGCTCTCTGCTAGCAAAGTAAATAAACAAACAATACGGTGAAATTGTAGCAGATAAACAAAGTGTCTTTGTTTGCTTGATATTATTCGTCTACAGAATTACATGCTTGCGAATTACATTACTAAAATTTATGAGTCGTACTATCAAAGTTATCTGAGTGGCTCTAAATAGTGGCGCTTGTCAGATTGGATTGGCAACGGTTCAAAAAGCTTAGATAACAGATCCGAAAAGCTTGTCAACAAATAGATTAATGACACTGGATTAATGAGGCAAATTGTAAGACAAACGATTCGGCAAATGGCCTGACAAAGATATCTCTATACCTCCAAGAGTTTTCTTTAATTAGATACATGTACGAACGAAAGAATATCCAAGTACAATGTAGACAGATATTTTATGGGTTCGTACCAAAATTCCCAGAAAATTTTGCAAAATTTTTTCAAAACATTCTTGTGCAGGATATAGCAAATACATTACATTAGCTTCTTATCATTATTCAAAGCCCATAGAAATCTAATAGACGACAATGAATCTCGTAGAGGCATAATGACATTACCATATTTGTAGAGTTCAAGAACGGTTAAATGGGTTTGAATGATATATGACTCTCCTTGTGGAAAAAGCAGTGGGCTGTACATCACATATTTAGCAGCATTGCAACAACCGGGATCCCGATATATACGTCCCCTTTACTTCCAATAGTACGTACCAAGTCAGTGAAAACAACTTTAGATGATCATATTGCTGTGCACAATGCACTTTAAGTACTTTTTAGTAAGCATTTACGCAAGGCTTCGGATTTAGATCAAACATATTTCCATTTTGGGTCAGAATTCCGATGCGGCTCACTGCGCCGTTCCAATTCATGGCCCCTAATTTCTTACTTCGTATGTAACTATTGGTGCTTAGTATCTGTATCTATTGTATTCCAAACTGTAAAGGGGTGCAATTACGGTTACCCGATCACTGTGACTAAATTTTACCACACATTTCGAAGGCAAATTATTGATTCATCAAACTTTATTTATATACCTTGTTATTTCTGATTCCACTAACGCATCAGTGATAACGGAAATCCTCAACTATCCACAATGAGCGATAGTGGCGAGGAAAATTCGCTCGAGATCGGGGCTGATGTATTACCCCAGAAGCGTCTTTTAAGTTTTCTATTCGATAAGAAGCATGTACCTATCCCAGAAGCCCACGAAAGGAAGCCTTATCCTATTAACAATGTTAATATCGTTAATAAAGCCTTTTTCTATTGGATCACACCCGTCATGAACGTTGGATATAAAAGAACACTTCAACCAAATGATTTGTATTACTTACCTGATGATATGAAAGTCGAACATTATAACGCAATATTTGAGGACAATCTCACCGCTGAATTAGAATACAGTCATATAAAGCATATCCAGAAGAAATGCAAAGCTAGAGGCGAAACAATGTCGAACTCAACAGTTTCAAAGGAGGATGATTTGAAGGATTTCAAGATATCAGTATTTAATTTGCTATTCCCAATCGGTTTAACATTTAGAAGTCCATTTTTATATTCAGTACTTTTTGCAGTAATCGCTGCAACGACTATGGCATGTCTTCCCTTTTTAACGAAGAACTTGATCAACTTTGTTGAAACTAAGATTCTTACCCCAGATACTCACCTTGGTACTGGCGTAGGTTACGCGATCGCAGTTACTCTTTTTAACTTGGCGTTTGGTGCTTTTATGGCTTACTACCAGTACGTTATTCAAGCAAGCGGTGCTTCCGTGAAAGCGGTTTTGATGAATTTGATCTTGCAAAAATCCTTTGTTCTCGATGCAAAAAGCAGACGCGAGTTTCCTGCCGCCAAGATAACTTCGTTGATGAGTACTGATTTGTCCAGAGTGGAGAGGGCCTTCATATTTGCTCCTCTTTTCTCAAGTTTACCAATCGCGATTGTGATCAGTATTGCGTTATTGATTTTAAATCTAGGGGTTGCTGGTGTTATTGGGGTTGCTGTCTTCTTGCTATTCTTATTTGCAATTTCGGTGTCGACAAAACAATTATACAAATACAGGACAGCGGTGAGTTCTTTAACAGACGAGAGAGTTAAACTCATCCGAGAAATTATTGGCAACTTAAAAATCATCAAGTTCTATTCATGGGAAATTCCTTATCTATCAAATGTAATAAAAGCAAGAACCAAAGAAGTTTCGATCATATTGAAAATCCAAAGTTTAAGAAACATCATTGATGCAGTTTCGTTGGGTTTGACTGGTATAACTGCTATGGTATCATTCTTGATCCTTTTCGCCTTAGAAGGTTCAACGAGAAGTGCTGCCTCCATGTTCTCTTCAGTGACTTCTTTCGATGTCTTGTCATTTGTTATTAATTTCATACCTTTAGTATTATCAACATTTGCTGACTTGTTCAACGGGTTGAATAGGATAGGTGTATACTTGTCAGCGACTGAAATCAAACCGAATGAGCACTATAACTGCATTGATGACGAAAGCAACTCAATTGCAATTAATATAGAGAATGCAACTTTCAAATGGGACGTATTTGACGTCCCAGAAACTGAAAAGGAAAGCACAAACGAAAACGACATTGAACTAGTTGACGTTGAAATTATAACAGAAACAGAGAATGAAAGTAAATTTCCTGGTTTGATTAATGTTAATTTATCAGTTGCAAAGGGCCAATTCATAGTTATTACTGGGTCCATCGGTTCTGGTAAGACTTCTTTGTTAAGTGCGATTGCAGGCGTAATGGAGTGTGAAAATGGTAACGTAGAGATCAATGGACCTTTATTAAACTGTGGAGCTCCTTGGATCCAAAATAGTACTATTAGGGCGAACATATTATTTGGATTGCCTTTTGACAAAGAAAAGTATGATAAAGTTGTATATGCATGTGCTTTACAAATTGATCTCGATAATTTAGAAGCAGGCGATTTGACTGAAGTAGGTGAGAAGGGTATTACTTTATCGGGGGGCCAAAAGGCAAGAATTAACTTGGCGAGGGCCGTTTATGCAGATAGAAGCATCATTTTGTTGGATGATGTCTTAAGTGCTGTCGATGCAAGGGTTGGCAAGCATGTTGTTCAACACTGTATGTTAGGATTATTGAAAGATAAGACAAGAATATTAGCAACTCACCAATTGTCATTAATTGGTTCAGCAGATCGCGTTGTATATTTAAATGGTGATGGGTCGATTGATATGGGTTCATTAGACGAATTAACAGTAAGAAATACAGGCTTTAAAAAGTTAATGGCTCACAGTACTTCACAGCAAGAAGAACTTGAGGAACAGGTAACCGTGATAAAAGAAGAAGAGTTCGATATTGCTGATGAAATAATTCCAAAATTCAGTCAGAGCAGAATTCAAGAAACATCATCCAATATCACTAGACGCAGAAAAGGAAAGAACATCGAAGATGATGACGACGACGAAGAAGTATTCAGAGATGTTACCGTAGGAAAAGACGCCGAAAAGGGTAAAATAATTCAAAAGGAAGAGAGAGCAGTCAACCGTATTAAAAGTGAAGTTTATTTTGATTTCATCAAGTATGGATCTGGAAGAGTCTCTCCTTATGTCATAATTCCTGTGGTGCTTGTTTTGTTAGGTCTTGCAACATTCGCCTCGATATTTTCTAATACCTGGTTATCATTCTGGATTTCTAACAAGTTTGAGAATAAATCAAATTCGTTTTACATTGGGTTTTATGTTATGTTCAATATGCTCTATCTTTTCCTCCTCACCGGATTATTTGTGCTCTTGGCAACTATCACTACCAATTCTTCAAAGAGCTTGATCTTAATGGCAATCGAGAAGGTTTTACATGCTCCTATGTCATATTTGGATGTCACACCAATGGGTAGAATTATCAACAGATTCACCAAAGATACAGATACTTTAGATAACGAAATTGTTGAAAATTTGAAGAATGTATTGTTTCTTTCTGGTCAGTTAATTGGAGTTTTAGTGCTTTTAATTATTTATTTGCCATGGTTTGCTATAGCAATTCCTTTTATTGGAGTGTTGTTCGTTTGCTTCGCTCTGTACTATCAAGCATCGTGTCGCGAAATTAAGAGATTAGAGGCAATTCAAAGATCATTCGTTTATGACAATTTCAATGAAACATTGACAGGAATGAGCACCATCAAGTCATATAAGTCAGAAGAAGCATTTTTGCGAAGAAACAATGAATTCAATAATCAAATGAATGAGGCATCATTCTTGGTGTACGCCTGTCAGAGATGGTTGTCTGTTCATTTAGAGATTTTAGCGGACATCGTAATTTTCATTACTGCAATATTGTGTGTCAATAGAGCATTCAACATAAGTTCAGCTACAGCAGGATTATTGGTGTCCTATTCATTACAAATTGCTGGGGTGTTAACGCAAGTGATCCGTACATCTGTTTTATTCGAGAACGATATGAATTCCACAGAAAGAGTCTGTTATTATGCCTTGAAATTAGATCAAGAGGCTTCTTATCATGTCAATGAAACAAAGCCTTCTGCATCATGGCCCGAGGAAGGAGGGCTCAAGTTTGAAAATGTCTCCATGAATTATAGACCAGGTTTGCCATTAGTATTGAGAGAATTGACTTTTGAAGCTTTGCCTGGTCAAAAGATTGGTATCTGTGGTAGGACTGGAGCTGGTAAATCCTCCATTATGACAGTGTTATACAGAATTTGCGAGTTGGAAAGTGGTAAAATTACTATTGATGGAGTAGATATTTCCAAATTGGGACTAAATGAATTACGATCAAAATTATCCATCATTCCACAGGACCCTGTTTTATTTAATGGTACAATTAGAGACAATTTAGACCCATTCGGCGAACATGACACTCCAAAGCTATTTAGTGCCTTGAGAAGAGCAGGCTTAATTTCTACAGAAGAGTTGAACGAAATTGAGCGCGAGAAGTCTTCCGATCCTGATAAATTACACAAATTTCACTTAGATCAAGTTGTTCATGATGAAGGTGCAAATTTCTCGTTGGGAGAAAGACAGTTAATCTCGTTTGCTAGGGCCTTGGTCAGAGACACCAAGATTCTCATCTTAGATGAAGCAACATCACTGGTTGACTACGAAACCGACAGCAAGATTCAGCACACAATTGCGACAGAATTTAAAGAATGCACTATTTTGTGTATTGCACACAGATTAAAAACAATCATTAACTACGACAAGATTCTTACAATGGAAAGGGGAGAGGTTGCAGAGTTTGATACTCCGTGGAAGCTATTCAATTCAGACAACGGTATATTTAAACAGATGTGTGAGAAATCAGAGATCGTGGCTAACGATTTCTCTGTCAAGGTTTAGATGCTGCCGATTTTTCTATTTATATATTTACATTTTATTATGGTTTACATATTATGGCTTATAGCGATTTATACATGTCCGAATTATATACAGTACCGACTATTGCCGCCCCTCATTCTTCCCCCACCACATGGTGGAATTTTCTTTTCTTTTTTCTGGAAGCAAGCGCAATAATGCGTCACCCAACATGATCATCGCAAAATAAATTAGCGTGAAACTGCAAGTCGATGCTGGCGAAATTGAATTAGCTATTATGAATATCTATTAGTAAGAATGGCCGGCCAACGGCACTAGTTAATATACACTAAATAAAACTGATACTGATTAGTTTCCCTTTTAAACTTCTATAAAAAAACACTGAATATCAAGCGATGACGTAACATTAAGAATAAGCACCAATTACCAGCATTCGTAACCACCATCAACAACCAAGTTGTGACCAGTAGTGTAGGAGGATGCAGAGTCAGAAGCCAAGAACAAGATGGAACCAACAAATTCCTTTGGATCAGCCATTCTCTTCATGGGGATCTTGGATTCCCAGGCTTCTTTCATTTCTGTATGACCACTGATGACGTTTCTGGTCAAGGGAGTCAAAATGTAACCAGGAGACAAGGTGTTGACTCTGATATTGTATTTAGCCCATTCACAGGCCAAAGATCTGGCCAAGTGGATAACACCAGCCTTGGACATGTTGTACATGGCCTGTGGTTGTGGGTCGTTGACAATGGTACCAGACATGGAACCAATCAAGATGATGGAACCGGTCATATTGTTCTGGATCAATGGTCTAGCGAAGGACTGGGAAACGTAGAAAGAACCCAAACCATTGACCTTCATCAAGTTTTCAGCGTTTGGAGCTGGGTATTCCTCGGCTGGGAAGTTTTCACAGTAGCCGGCGGTGTTGACCAAAACAGAGGCGATCTTGGCGTGGTGTTCGTTGATAGAAGAGAAGGTCACCTCAACTGCCTCAGCATCGGCAATGTTACAGGACCAGGCACTGACTTTACCGATAGGCGATTCGTGCTTTCCCTTCAAGGTGTCTTCACCCCATTTCAACAACTCTTTAGCAGCAGCGGTTGTTCTTTCCAAGTTGACATCGATCAAAGCGACATCGGCACCCTGGGCCAACAAGGCTCTGGAAATGACGGAGGCCAAACCACCTGAACCACCGGTCAAGATGGCTAACTTACCGTCCAATCTGAAAGTTGGAACAACGTTGTCGTAGGAGAAGTCCATTGTGTGTGAGATTAAGTGTACAAGTCAAAAATTTGTATGGGTGGGCAAGAAAGAGCACTAGTATCAAATTTGCAGATACCTGCCAATTTATATATACCCCAGAATTGGATGTCATAAACATAATTTTTTTTTGGCAAAGGCGGACAAAAACAAAAAATCATCGAAAAAAATAAAAAAAAGAAAAGAGCGTCCCGTTTTGAGACTCGGAGCATCAATCGGTTAAACCAAAAAAATAGACCCATAGTCAATTTTAGTATGGGCGCTGGGTTTGTGGGAGGACCCGGTTTGGTTCTACCGACAATTGTTCAGCAAATCAACCGCTGATAGTACCTGGGAGGAATGGTGGGTATTTCTCCGAGATACTCTGGGGCGACGTGCATTATCCTGGTCTATTTTTATGATATGTTCCAGGCTGGTCCAGCTTTTTCCTGGTGCGGTTATTGGCAATGTCCCCCAATTACTAATCCCACAACTCTATTTTACTGTAACCCATGGACCACGAGCCCGACCGCCCCCAACAACTGGGACGGGTTCCGCGTTAGTAATGGTTAGTTATAAAAACAGTGGGAATTTAGTGCTATTTTTGCAGTCTCTATACTTTTGCTAGACGGTGCACGCCACGGCTCCGTGTAGGTTTTCCAATTTCACTACAATCCATTTTGCTCTCTGGAACCGCCTTATTTCCCATACAGTCTACACCATTTAATTTCTCCGGTCGTACACGATCTCTATATACCATGCTCCGTAGTCCTATAGCGTATTCACACTACTCAGTTCATGCATTTTTCTTAGTCTCTCCAAATTGCGCTCGTCTCTCTTAGCTTGCTCTACCTCCATTCTTTGGTTGGCCCAGTTTCTGAGTTTCTCACCGTACATGAGACAGAATACGGGGAAGGGAAGCCCGAGCGCAAGACCGATAAACGCACACATCGAGTTACCCCATCCGTAATTCAATTTGTCGTACATCTGATTTGCGAATAACGGAAACGCAAAACCAAACAATGACCGGAACACTGCCGCCGCGGCAACCGAACTGGCTGCAAATCTGTTGTTCATGTCAATTAGGTAATTCTGGATCGTCTGGAACACCGCGATGAACGAAAAGGCAAAAATGGCTGAACCTATTGCCGGCATTATCCAATGCAATTTGTACTGCGCCGACCAGCCATACCAAATCAACCCCACAGGGATACCGATACCTGAGAAGCACAAGCAGGGTAGTCTGAATTCGGGTTTGGCAACCCCATTATTGTTTCTGATTAAACGATGGTATACTTTGTCTATAGTCACGGTCCAGAAGGCAGTACCAATTAGATAGCCTATCCCCATTGGCAAGTACATCAATCCACTGATGCCAACCAGGAAGCCATAAGTACCTCTATAAACCCTGGGAAAGGTGACAATCATCAAGTACATAAACCCATACACAAAAGCCATGAACGAACCCAATCCGATAACCATGGGGTGCGTGAGGAGTAACTTGACGGGTCTGCTGACCGTGACCACAAAATTACCCCATCTGGTCTCACCATTTGCAATCTCAAAGATAGTGTGCAAATGGGGGTTCCCGCTCTCCTTTCTCAAAATGTCGGCTTTCATCTTAAGCAAACGAGGGGAATAGGTCTCTCTAAAGAATATTGTCCCGAGTACCCCTACAGCTCCATTGAACATAGCCAACACGTAGAATACCCAGTGCCACGACTTGCCAGTGATAATGAAACTTGAAACCACGGGCGACAATACTGGACCTAACGTGGGGCAGATAGAGTAGGCAGCCATTGCTGCCTGCCGGTCGTTATCATTGAACAAGTCCGCTAAAGTTCCGGCACCTACATTCAAGGCGGCACAACCACCCAATCCACCGAGAAATCTGAAAACACACAACTGCGTCGTGTTTTTGGCAAAGGCACAGGCCAAATTGAATATAAAAATGATCCAAATGGAGATATTCAAAACCGGTCTTCTGCCATAACGGTCGCTTTCAGATATAGGAGCAATCAACAATGGACCCAATGCCCATGCCAACACCATGACCGATACGCTGAACGACTCTATGAAAACGCTGTGCATTCCCAAATCAGCCCCGATCTCGTCCATGGCAGGCGACAACATGGAGGAAGACATGGGGGAAACCAAAGTGTACAAAGAGACTATCAATAGCTGGAAAGCCTTTTGCTTTCTGGACCAGTTTCTAGGGTAGTCTGGGTCGTCCAACCCGTCCCATGTGACTAGTTCTGGATCTATAGCCGTGAACTCATCTCCGTAATCCTTGGTGGGCACGGGGATATCGGGGATCTTTTCGTATGTGAAAGTGGGCGATTTCTTCTCGTTGCTGATATCGTATTCCTCGTGGTGTGATGCGGGTTCCGCTTCATCCACCCGTCTATATGTAGCACTCTGCACTCTGGATGCCAATTCGTTCAAGATGGTAGCGCGAGTAGCGGTTCTTTTCATGCGAATGCTTTCGTCGTCCAAGTCTCCGTAAATGTCCTTAACCGTGTACGTTGTAGTTTGTCTTACAAGATCTCCTCCCAATTCATTCGTGTCTATGGAAGACGTACGCGATAACGATCGCCTGAACGATTGAAAGGCCTGGCCACCCAAAGACGCAGAACTGGAATAGGTTCTGGCCTTTCTCATACTGCTTGATCTTCGGCGGAATCGCTGGTTGTCCCTGCTGTGGCTGTTTCCTTCTGCTGGACCATCTTCCTCCTCGCTATCAAATACGGGGATGGGTTCTGGATCTTTGACCTTGTTCTTGGCCAAACTGGCCGTCGAACTTATCAGAGAGGCAAGCGAGTCATTCAGCAGGGCCACGGCCAACTCATTTTGGAAGGGCTGCGCAGCATCGCTTGTGGGTTTGTTTGAGGCATTGGAGCTGGTGGAGGAGGAGTTCTTACTAGAATCCTTATCGCCCGATGACTCAGACATGACGGGGAGGGAATTGTTGTGGGATCAGCGGGTGCTGTGTGATTTGACGTGATAGGTATCTGTGGGTTCGCTCTAACACAGCCATAACCATGCAAACTAGTTGTGCTACAACAATTTGTATAATGGCTGATAATTTGCAATGAGGTTACCGTATTTTTTTTGTATGGAGCTAAAAAAAGAAATTCTGGTTTCTTATCAGTAGTCGCAATGGCTGGCCACAGTAAATGTCTGGGTGGTGCGTGGGTATAATATTTGTACGGGAGTGGTGGGTAGTGCGACTGGGCGACTGTAGCGTAAGAGTGGTATATATAGCAGCAGGTGGGCACTGGGTGAAGTTGGAGAGGCGCATACGTATATGTCAGCAGATTGGGGGACGGGGTATGGGCCCACGGAATAAGTCTTACACCGGTGCGTGCTAAGTATTTATCCTGCCGGGGTATGTATTTAGGTTTAGCGTGGTGTGAGACCGGGGTAGTTGGGAATAGTTAAGTCGTAGGAATAGTTAGTTAAATAGTATTGCGGTAGATGTGCAGACCACTATTCCTAGATGAGTTATGTGAGATTGTATAATTAAAGATTGGTGCACTTTTGGCACACAAACCAGACCAATTGCACCCACCTGCCACATTTGGCACTGATAGCGGTGCGGGCAGTTCGCGACTGGGAACCCGTTGGCAGCAACACTATTTCCAATTCCAGCGGTGCTGCGGTGGGGATAGCGGGCGACCCCGTAGCGGCATGCCCAATCGGGCAAGTATATCCGGGGATCAAAATAAGGCCGCCTGTATATATAGGAGCACCATCCCATGCCAGTGTACCACCATGGCATACGGTACGTTACGTTACAGTACTAACAAACACGAACACAATCACAAACACACAACCAAACCACACACACACACACACACACGCTTTATAGTACGTACTCCATATATAGCTACATAGACCCAGCATGAGCGTCACCCTCAGACCCATCGAGTCGAAGGACAAGCAGCAGTGGACCGCGTTGTGGACCGGCGCCGGCGGCTACATCGAGTTCTACAAGTCGTTGGACAAGATCACGCCGGAGATCACCGAAACCACCTTCAGCCGGTTCTTGGACGACGCCGAGCCCGTGTACTCGGTGGTGGCCGTAGACGACACCAGCGGCAAGATCGTCGGCTTTGCCAACTACTTGACCCACCGCAACACGTGGAGCGTGCACGACGCCTTGTACTTGAACGACCTTTTCGTCCGGCCCGATGTGCGGTTGAGCGGGATCGGCAGACGCTTGATCGAGTACGTGTACCGCGAGGCCGACAAGCACGGGTGCGACAAGACGTACTGGTCGACCCAGTTCGAGAACCACCGCGCGCAGCTCTTGTACACCAAGGTCGGGGTCAAGTCCGGGTTCTTGCTCTACCGGCGGCCGTAGTATGTATGGCCAATACACGCCCTTTTTTTGCAGTCGCCGAGCGCCGCACCGGCCCGCAGCCGCAGCCGCAGCCGCGTCCTGCACACAGACCGGCGAGCCGCAACCTGCACACAGCCCAGGTATAAACAAGGGAGACGAGGCCGAACCGGGCAGGGCACTCGGCAGCACACACCCCGGAACCGGCCGCCGCAGCGATGAACCTCATCAGAAAGCTCATCGGCACATCCACCACCGATGAGGTGGCGCTGATCCCGTCGGGCCGGCTCTACTTGACCCGGTCCCCGCAGTCGCCCAAGGGCGAAATCGAGTGCTTGTACAATGATGCGTTTGCTTCCATCAGACAGACCACACGGCCGTATTTGTACCAGTTGTGCATCACGCGCGTGTACCAGGAGGGCGAGCTCGACGCGCACGGCATGAGCGGCTTTGCCGACTCGGACGACGACGACTCGGACGACCACGATGCGCCGCACCTGATCGCCGATACCTCCGGCTCGGCCCACTCCAAGGACGAGTGGGCCTTCACCATTGCCGAGGAGTTGAAGTTCCACACGTACGACCGCACCGACGGCACCAAGGCCGTGGTGTGGACGGACTTAAACGGCGATTTGGGCGACAAGTTTGAGTTCATAGTCGACTCGGACGTGCGCATCAAGAACGTGGACGCGTTCATGTTGGCCTTGTACAAGTGCTTGTACGAGCTGAAGTACCACAAGAGCTCGCTTGGCGTGTCCAGCATGAGCCAGTTGCACGAGTTTGTGTACAACCCCAAGGACGAGATGTTGAGTTTCGGCGATTTGAAGTCGCCCAACATCCTCCGGTACGACTCGGAGGAGGAGGGGGAGGAGGAGGCAGAGGATGATGCAGAGGAGGACGCGGATGCAGACGCAGACGCAGATGGCGACGCAGAGTTGTGCGCGGCGTTGCCGGCGGTGTTCCCGCGGCCCCACTCGCCGGTAGCGGAGCCCCGCGGAGACGTGGCGTACCGCAGCGACGCGGTGGACTTGTTTCTTTTCGACTCCGCTGCCGGCGAGTTCAGGGCGCAGGATTCCGCGCCGCACGTGGAGCTCCGCTTGGTGGCGTTGGGCGACTGGGAGCACACCTTGTTCTTGCGCGGCCTG
Organism: Scheffersomyces lignicola; assembly: GCA_030578435.1. Lineage (NCBI taxonomy): Eukaryota > Fungi > Ascomycota > Pichiomycetes > Serinales > Debaryomycetaceae > Scheffersomyces > Scheffersomyces lignicola. The sequence continues at coordinate 295,484 of JAJMRV010000012.1, read as the reverse complement.
GGTGAGGGCTCCGGCTTCGGGCTCAACGCGCCCGTCAACAAGAGCATGAGCCCCTCGTTCAACTACGACAACTTGTCGTTCGTGTTCAACTACTTCCACGTGGCGGCAGAGGCCGATATCGTGGCGTTCACCTGGTTGGTGCGGTTCCGCACGCGCGACGCGTTGACGCAGTTCCAGACCGCGTTCATGCGCGCCATGTACGAGACGTTGCACCGGGCCGAATGGAGCAAGGCTGACACCGCCGAGCAGGAGTACGTGACGGAGGCGTTCTCGCGCGTGCGCGTCAGCGACGAATCGGAGTCGGAGCCGGAGCCGGAGTCGGACGCCGAGGCCGAGCAGCCCGAAGCCGGGCCGGAGCCGGCGCTTTTCGTGGACGACGACGACGACGACGAGTACGGCGACAATGACGACGCCCGCAACCACGACGCGTTCCGGCGCGCGGCCCACAAAAACAGCAGCTTGTCGGTGGGACAGGCCAACAACCGCAGTTACGTGGCGCGCGGCGACAAGTTGGGGGTGTTCCACAGCCAGGACGCCGCGGTGGCGTACCAGACCACGATCTCGGACTTGCAGGACTTGAAGGGCAAGCTGTTCACGCCGGAGAAGATGGTGTTGCACCAGCAGGACCGGTACATGGTGATGGCCAGCCAGCAGCACGACGACAAGACGTTGTACAAGATGGACTTGAACCGGGGCCGCATTGTGGAGGAGTGGCAGGTTTCGGCGGACACGCCGGTGACGGCGTTCGGGCCAAACTCCAAGTTTGCCCAGTTGACCGACGACCAGACGCTCACCGGTATCAGCAGCAACGGGTTGTTCCGCATCGACCCGCGGTTGCCCGGGTACAAGATTGTCGACGACAAGACGCACAAGGCGTACAAGACCACCAACAACCAGTTGCAGACGTTTGCCACCACCGAGCAGGGGTACCTCGCGGTGGGGTCGGGCCGGGGCGACATCCGGTTGTACGACCGGTTGGGCGTCAACGCCAAGTCGGCGCTTCCGTCGCTCGGCGAGCCCATTTTGGGCTTGGACGTGTCCAAGGACGGGCGCTGGCTCTTGGCCACGTGCGAGAACTACTTGTTGTTGGTGGACACCCGGATCTCGGCCGGGCAGAAGAACGCCGGCGGCTCGGGGTTCACCAAGTACTTTGACAAGGACAAGAAGCCGACGCCGCGGCGGCTCGCGATCAAGACGGAGCACGCCGCGTTCATCCGGGCCCGGACGCAGGGCCGCCCGCTCCGGTTCACGCCGGCGCGGTTCAACACGGGCGTGCGGTCACGTGAGACGAGTATCGTGACGTCTTCCGGCCCCTACGTCATCTCGTGGTCGATGCGGCGCATCATGGCCGGCGCCGACGAGCCCTACACCATCAAGGAGTACCTGCAGCCCGTCATCGCCGACGACTTCCGGTTCGGGTCCAGCTCTGACGTCATCATCGCCTTGCAGGACGACGTGGCCATGGCCAACCGGCAGAGGTTGGGCACGGCTGCAAAGGTGTTGCGGCCGCAGACGCGCAGGCGCACCGGCGCACGGGCCTACGATTGAGCCGCAGGGAGGTGGCTGGAGAGGTAGTGCAAGTGATTAATACATATATTGGTAGTACATAGTAATAAAATAGTCTCGTTACGTCATACTCTGCGCCTGCGCTAGCGCCGCATCCCGAACGACCGCTTCATCTCGTCTACCCAGATGACCCGGAACGCGTTGAACCGGTGGTACCGCGTGGGCGTGTACATGTCGTGGTCCACGCTGCGTACCGGCGGCACGGTGTCGGGATGCGGGTTGTACGGTATTCTATTTACACGCGCGTGTATTTTGCGCACCCAGTTGTTGAACGCGGGCAGGTCTACAAGCTTCTGGTACAACAAGTCCTGGAGGTTGCGGGGCGGCGGTCTCATGGCGCGGGCTGGGTTTGGTGCGGCTCGGCCTCTGCGCAACCGGCGGCCTGAAAGCGGCGGGGCCGTTTTTGGCTGATTGCGCGCTCCTGCACACACGCCTGGTATGCCCACGCACAGTCCTGCATGCACCTGTCATATGTCCTGCACACGCACCGGCTGCGGCGCTGCCCCGATCGGGCCCGTTTGTCAACACGCAGCCATCCGGGTTTATCAAAACAGATGCCAGTACTGGAAACCAGTTTGCACCAGTGCTGTTCAGCGATACAGGTGGTAGTGCTGTGCCCACGCCCGTTTTAGTACAAGAAGCCCCACCCACGCCGCCGTGTGCCGCCGACACCCGAGCCGCTTTTGCCCTGGCCCGATTCTCACCGCAGACTGCCACAAACACACCCTCCACACGCACACCACACACCAGGCACACCATGGAAGCCGACTCCTCCTTCGAGACGTCTTCCGTGCAGACGCTACTAGAAAGGGACATGTACAGCGTCGACATGGCCGAGTTGATGGACGACGTGGTGCCGCAGCAGCTCGCGCCGCACGCACACCGGTCACATGACCCGGTGCTCCCCACCACCACCGGCGCCGTGTTCGACAACACGGTGCTAAGACCGGACGCGTGGGAAAACAACCACGTGACCAACGAGTTGTTCCAGGTGACGAGCCAGTTGCGCAAGTCGCCGGGCGCCATCGAAGACAGCTACGACGACATTTTCTTCTCCAGCAAGCGCTTGAACAACGACAAGGTGGAGCAGCTAGTGGACAACTTACTCCTGAAAACGGACTTGGAGTTGGACGACCAGCTCCGGACCCGGTTCTTCAAGGGCCGCTTCAACAAGAACCAGTTCAGCATCGAGGCCAACGACGAACTAGACACCCAGTTGAGCAACTACCTCACGCGGGCATCGTCTCCGTCCATATCGTCCATGAGGAGGAACGACAACAAGGAGAACATGATGCCGTCGCCGGACCCGCTCAAAACCGTGCACAACAAGGCCGCCAACTCGATCAAGAAGTCGGGCAAGGCCTTCTTCCGGCCACCGCCAGCAGAGAGACACCACAGACAGTCTATACCGGTGCTCAAGCCCATACTGAACCTTGCCAATGCCGACAACAAACCGTCCGAGTTTACGTTTCTCGAGGAAAACAACTGGTCCACCGGCAAACGGGTGTGTTCCCCCAAGCACAGACGCAACATCACCCCGCCCAAACCGTCTCTCCGCCACTCAGACACCAACACCAACATATTTTTGGTCGAGTCACTGACTGGACTAATCAACGACGCTACGCGGTTTGGCACCGAGCTCAACTCCTCCAACTGCGACGATTTCCCCTTACCGGAAGACGCCAACGAAATCGTGCAAATACCGACCAACGAGGACCCCAAGACCAAGAAGCAGAAGATGGCCATTATCAAGCTTGTGCCGCAGCTTGTGGTAGCGCCGCCGGCTGTTTTCAGCGTCGCAGAAAACGTGAAGGGGTTCTACACCGAGCAGGAGTACCGCAAGTACACCGGCAGCGTGGTAGAAGACTCTGGGGTAGAGGTGGTCAGCCAGTCATTGGAGATTGGTGGAGATAGAAGCAGCAGCGATAAGAGTAGCGCAGGAGCCAGAAAGGTGCGGTGGGCGGAGAAGCTCGAGTGGTGAGATGATAGTAACGTTTACGATAGACACTAATACACGTAATGAGAACAGAGCCGGCACCAGTAGAGACGGGTTATACGCGTAATGGGCAAAGTAAGATAAGAACTGTTGACTAGTAAGTAACTGTAGACTAAGTAACTGTAGACTAAGTAACTGTAGACTAAGTAACTGTAGACTAAGTAACTGTAGACTAAGTAACTGTAGCCTAAGTAACTGTTAACCAGTATGTAACTATTAACCAGTATGTAACTATTAACCAGTATGTAACTATTAACCAGCAACTAATAACCAGTAATAGACCAAGGGTGAGATCAGAGAAGGCAAACACTGGTAGTGGCAATACAGCAGGTAGCCCACCATTAGGCTGCGAAAAGGTGTCACTAAAATTACCGAGTGCCAGCGCGAAAAAGGCCCCAGAATTCGCACCTAAAACTCAGCTACCGACCCAGTCCCGCTAGCCAGAAAAAAAGTGTCGCTACGCTTTGCTCGCTATCTGGCCCATTCTCGCTATCTGGCGGGAAAATCTCGCTGGAAACATTTTTTGTTGGCTCGCGTTTGTTTAGCTGTTTTTCATAGCCGTGTCCATACCTCCAGCTTCCTCCACCCCCCACAGCTGACCCACGGCATAGCAAACTCACCCGCAAAATCAGTCCCAGCCCGCCCCACGCACCCGCCACCATGTCCACATTCTTTGATGAAATGAAAAAGTCGTTTGTCGACGTCCCCGTCGTGGACTCCAAAATCGACACCGCCAGCTTCTTGGAAGCGTCCGAATCGTTGGTCAAGCTCTTTGACTTGCTCGGCTCGTCCGCGTTTGCCGTGGTGCAGAAGGACATGACCGGCAACATCACCAAAATCAGAGCCAACTTGTTGGCCAACCCGGCCACGTCCGCCACATTGCAGGATTTGGTGTTGGCCGAATCGGGCACCAAGTCCAAGACCGCGACCCAGGGATTGTTGTGGTTGTCCCGTGGCTTGCAGTTCACGGCCCAGGCCATGCGGGAAACCGTGTCCAGCCCGGACGCCGAGTTGACCAAGACCTTCACCGACGCCTACACCAAGACCTTGTCGCAGTACCACGGCATGCTCATCAAGCCCGTGTTCAAGTTGGCCATGAAAGCGTGTCCCTACAGAAAGGACTTTTTCCTCAAGTTGGGCGCCGACCAGGAAAAGGTCAGCCACCAGTTGTTGCTGTGGTTGGAGGCGTTGGAAAACATCGTCAAGATCATCTTTGACTTTTTTGCTTCGGGCAACTACGGCAAGGGCTTGTAGGGCGACTGCCCGCACACTGCACCAGACTTCTATTAGGTAGAGCTCAAACTATACTGTGACTATATACACGCACGCCGTAGACGCTGCTATCTCCGACCGGCGCCTTCTCCTTCCCCGCCTTCTACACTCTCTTTCTGGTACTGCTGTGTTTCCTGCATCAACTCATACAACTGGCCAATCTGCTCCGGTGACATCTTCTCCAACTCGGCCCGCGTCAAACGGCCCTGTTTCCACGAGTCCCCATCGAGCTGCCGGAGATACTCCTGCCATTGGGCTAGAAACCCCACTATGTGCAACGGGTTGTCGATCTTCTGGTGGGCCCGAAACTCGGCTTTTACGTACTGGTCCCCCAAACTCCGCACCTCTTTGGGCAATTTGGTGATGTGGGCCCGCAAAATGGCCCTGTAGAGCCGCAACGGCGGCAACAACGGCTCCACGTCCCGCTCGGGACGACGCGCACGCACTAATCTCACCACACTGGCTCGCATTTTGCGCTTGTGGCTGGTCTAACCGTGTCAGTTCCGGGACCACAGCGTATTCCCCAGCGTGAAAAATGGATTCGGCAACTGTGCAGGATAATTTGTCAGGGCATGTCACGTGACCGGATGCACCAGCCGGGTCTGCGGCCACCAAGTCACAGCTGACCGGGGAAATACACGACACTGGCGTCGGGATGCTTGGCGCGGTTGCCGTTACTCATGTGAAACTCCGGCTTCTGTTGTTTTGCACTTCCAGATGTGTGCTGGTGAGTTCTGTCTGGTTTGGGTTATTAAAAAATACGTCTGGCCAGGCTCAGGCCCGCCCAATGACGAAATAGCGCGCTGCATGTCTAACGCTACTCCACCACAAGGGGATTGACTGGTTTTATTGGGCGCTTTGTTGTTATTTGGAGTATTCATGGCTTTCCTAAAACAGAGTAGGAGCTCTTCTAGCCACATCCTGCACACAGTTAAACGAGGCCAATTTTCTAAGCTCTTTTCCGAATTGGGTAATTTTTTAACAATCGGTTTGCAAAACTTCCTAAAACTGAGTCTACACCTTGACGTACCATGAAACCTTGACGGGAGCAATGGAGGATCATTTAAAAGTGGTTTAGTACCCAGCCCTTGGCCAAAAAAATATCATGCTGTTCTTCCTCTGCCATCCATTACTCTCGCTCTTTTCATACTATATTAACTTCATCGCTCACAGATATGAAGTTTACTTCACTAATACCAATTGCTTTGGGGCTAGCCTCAACGCTTGTTAGCGCCGCTCCAACAGGAAATAATAATGACATGAAGGAAATGGATATCCCCTATGTGACAGGCCTACTACAGCTGTTATCTCCATCCAGCTTTCTTGGAGAGCTTTTAAACACAGTCTCGGAGGGTTCCGAGTACCACCACAATATTACCAACTCCGTCACCAATGCCATCGTCTCTAAGAAAATAGACATATCATCAATATCTTCGGCTTTGGAGTCTTCAGGTTTAATGCACAACTTCTTTATTTACACATTGGAAGACGAAGAATTGCAATCAAACGCCTATGACTGTGCTCACAGCTTACAGACCAAAGGTAAATTGCATCTTACAGCAGAAGACGAACAAGAGATGCCAATTCAGAACAACGTGATTACTGTTTTTGACAAGAGAGACGCATCAGCCGTCGATAGTCTTCTTAACGAGATCAAAAGTGACCCAGCAGCTTTTGAGAAGGGCTTGAAAACAATATTGGGCAATAAAAACTTGCAGGAAAACGGCAAAGAAATATTGTCAGCAGTCTTGAACAAGATACCAGAGGACAAGATATTCGATGCCATCAAGCAATCTGGTATTGCCAAAGATATCTTGAGCAAGATAGATGAATCTCCTACATTGCTGTCAATATTTTCTAAAGTTATTCTGTCACAATTGTTCTCCACTAGAAAATCCAAGAGGGCATTGGATGCTGCTGTAAGTGCTGGATTAGGTATTTCCCTTGGATTGGAATCTAGTACTCCCGCTATCTCAATTCCAGATATTTCTGACGTTATCGATACTTTACTTCCTGTTACCACTGCTCCTTCCGTGATAGTTCCTGCAGCCACAGAAATTGCTTCCGTTGATACCACTCCAACGACGACTGCAACAGAGGGCATCCTTGGAGAACTTTTCGGAAATGGATCAACAGACGATGAATCTGAATCTACAGTACCTGCTGCAACCACAACTTCTAAAGTTTCGGAAAGTACAGCAACTTCCGAAGGTTTGATTGGAGGGATTATTGGAGACATCGGAAATGCCTTGAATGGAGATAAGGCTTCTTCTACAGTACCAGTGCAAGCAACCACTGCTACAACTACACCAGCAGCTTCCAGTAGTGGCTCGTTTATTGATCATTTAATTGATGGCTTTCTTGGGGACAAAAGTAGTAGCTCTGGTGCAACTGCTACCACCACTGCAGCTGCATCAACATCAACCGGTGGAAGTTTATTGAAGGGCATTCTTAATGATATCTTCTCCAAGAATACAACTAGTTCTCCTACTACTACTACAGCTGGAACAGCCTCTACTGGTACTACAACTGGTGGTGATTTATTAGACGAGCTTCTCAAAGCTGGTGAAAGTGCATTCAGCGAGTTATTTGGTGGCAATAGCAGTGCTAGCTCTAGTGGTACTACTAGTTCTTCTGGTACATCTTCTGGTAGCTTGTTAGCTGACATCTTAAGTGTTCTCGGAGCCGTATTCAGCTCTATTCTTGATCATCTCAAAAATACAAGTTCATCCAGTGGTTCTGGAGGTAGCTTATTAGATGATATCATTCAAGAAGGGGAATCACTATTTTCTGGTTTATTCCTGCACTTGACTCACAGTAATTCTACAATAGGATCAGGTGGAAGTATTCTTGATGATTTATTACACGCTGGAGAGGGCTTATTCTCTGAAATCTTTGATGGTAATTCTACAAGTTCAAAATCCACTCCAGTAACCGGGGGAAGTTTCTTAGACGACATTATTCACATAGGAGAAGACTTGTTTTCCGACGTTGTTGGTCACTTCAAGAACTCCAACTCAACATCTTCTGGTGGTAGTTTGTTGGATGAAGCTCTCCATTTCGGTGAAGGATTATTTAGTGATTTGTTTGATCATTTACTGAGCACAGATTCCACCCTCAATCCAAGCAGTGGTGGAAGCTTGTTAGATGATATTATTCATATCGGGGAAGGCTTATTGGCTGATGTCATTGCTCATCTCAAGGGTTCGGGTGGCACTATTATCAGCGACTTACTTAATATTGGAAAGAGTTTATTCAGTAGTATTACTGGCAGTCTTACAAATGGTTCTAACGGTAGTATTTGGGATGATATCCTCAGTATTGGAAAGAGCTTATTTTCAAAGGGATTTTCATATGTTACAAACTATTTGAAGCAGAATGGAAGTTCTATATTCCATGATATTTTAGCTATTGGAGGAGGATTGATAGCTGACTTATTAGACCACATCAAATCATCAGGTTCAGGAATATTGAGCGACCTTTTGAATGTGGCTAAGAACTTTTTCAGCTCCTTATTTGGAGGTAGCAGTAGTGGAACCAAGTCAGGTAGTGGTTCGAGCGGCAGTTTGCTTGATACCATTGGTAGTGCTCTTATAGGAGCTTTAGGTGGAAAAACTAGCGGAACATCTTCTAGTTCTGGTTCAAGCGGTTCAGGATCAGGAAGCCTCTTTGGTTCAACTGGTTCTACAACCAGCAAACCATGTTGCTGTGGTACCAAGAAGAAGAGATCGTTAGATAGCACACTTAGAAGAAGCGTGAGGAGATCGCTCAGATCGATTCACCAAAGAAGAGCCGAAGAATTCACAAAGTTAAAGTATATTGAATTCATAGACTCGTTATAGTCCAGAAGCCATTCAAATAATTATTTAATTATACCAGGAGTTATAATTCTATATTTAAACTAAAATGTACTAATATATCCCTTTTTGTAATAATTGACAACACATGTAGAAAATTTAGAGTTTAGACTTGAAAATAAAATCCTATCGAAGAGGTTAGTAACGATCTCCTCACTAAGACACAAATGAGTTACAGGGTTCTCTCTGGCGGTATTCATAACGCGATTTCCTGGTGAGAACAAAGTTTCTTCTTTGCTCAGTTCTTCACTGGCTATTAGACATTTGATACCTGATCACAACCACAGCTGGAAATACAGGAAATACAGGAAACTCTGGGGCCTCAATAGCCCCCGCTAATGACTACGACTTGGCAATACTCTCCGCTTAATTCTGGTGCCATTCGAGGCTGTATTGTGAATAAGTCGTGAAATTATCAAATCTTGTCTATTTTTCGCACCCTACCAATTGTGAATAATTTCCCTATGGGGCAAAGGCTGAAAAATTTTGTGGTGCAAAAAAAATTTCCCAATTGGGAACTCAGTAGGCTACAGACGCACACTATTTACCTATTCGAGATTGCGAGGACCGTCCCTCTAACAATAAGCGTACAAGTCAAAATTACCCTTTCAGGGTTTGTAACGAGGACTTATACTAGCCACCGAACTCTACCTATATATGTGGTTTAGTACGCTACTCTGGCAGTTGTTTTGCTAAACAACCATTCTTTTATAGCTTGTACCAGCAATTCTTTCGTTTTTTGTTTATCATATACTCCAATATCCTAATGTTAACTGCAAAATATTAGACTTATCAAATAAACCATGAGGATATCGATAGTCAATTCAGTATTGTTAACAGCGACCGTTGCTAGCGCAATTGCCGACAATGATGTTAGAGCAATAAAAACAGTAAATAACAAAAGATCCATCTTCGATGTAATTGGTGGAATACTAGGAGGAAGCTCCAATGAAGATGCAGCAGCCGCTCCAGCAGCAGCCGCTCCAGCAGCAGCATCTCCAGCAGCAGCATCTCCAGCAGCAGCATCTCCGGCAGCAGCAGCAGCAGCAGTCTCGGCAGGAGTCGCTGTATCAGTCGCTGTACCAGCACCTGCTGCTGCCATTCCTTCTGCAGCTGCAGCAGAACCATCAGAGGCTTCTTCATTAGCAGCTGCTCCCGAAGCTTTGATACCTTCTCCAGGAACTACCACAGCCACCACAGCACCTGAAACCACCAATATTGCTGCCAACACAATTAATACCAATACACAGACGACAGAAGCGGATGATGGTTTGCTAGGCTTGTTCGAAAACAACAAAGCCTCATCATCGTCATCCTCATTCAGCTTAACAAACTCAAGCAGTTCATCATTCAGCTCTTTAAGCTCATCATCATCTTCTAAACCATTAGCATTATACCCAACAACAGCTAGTGAATCGTCGACTGCCACTACAACAGGTGGATTCAACATTTTGGGTTTATTCCAAGCTGGAACTACCGTTTCATCTTCCAATTCAGATCCACTCGACTTGTTGCCTACTCAAAGCTCCAGTTTAGTAGTTGGTTCTTCAAGCAGCTCAGCTGCTCCTACTACCACCACTAAGACTGGATTTAATTTATTTGGATTATTGGGTGGAGACGAAACCACAAGTTTCACTTCTAGCTCAGACATTCCATCTTCAAGCTCATCCATTCCAGCTTCAAGCTTGTCATTTTTGTCATCTTCTGCTATTTCATCAGTCAGTGAAGAAAGTGACCCATTGGCTGCTCTTTTTGGTGTTGATTCGTCTGATACAATCTCCAGTTCTTCAAGTCAGACTTCTACAGATGACAGCTTGTTCGGATTTGATACACCATCAACCACTGTTTCAAGCAGCAGCCACAGTTCATCATCTAGTAGTGCTCCTACCGCTAGTACCAAAGACTCTTTCTTCGGTAACTTCTTTGGTTTGTTTGATGAAACGACTGCTTCGTCATCATCTGCCTCGGCATCATCTTCTATTGCTTCTTCTGAATCATTGCCAACATTGTCACTTCCTTCAATTAATATTGCAGCAGCTGCCCAAAGCTCAAGTACTGAAGATGAAGAAGATTGTGAAACCGAAAGTGGTGATGACACTGCGACTGGATTGCCTGTGATACCAAGTATCAGTTTACCAAGTATTCCAACCGGCAGTTTACCAGAGTTGCCATCGATTAGCTTACCAGGCTTGCCAAGCATTAGCATTCCTGGATTAGGATCAAGTGCCCCAACAGGCACTCCTTCAAGTAGTTCTGGCAGCACCGATGATGAAGAGGATTGTGAAACCGAGACCGATGGTGATACTGACACAGGATTGCCAACTATCAGTTTACCAAGCATCCCAACCGGAAGTTTACCAGCATTGCCAAGTATAAGCTTACCTGGTTTAAGTGCTTCTACTGAGGGTCCTTCTAGCAGTGACGACGGCGAAGATTGCGAAACCGAGACTGATGGTGATACTGACACAGGATTGCCAACTATCAGTTTACCAAGCATCCCAACCGGAAGTTTACCAGCATTGCCATCTATCAGTTTACCAACCGTACCATACGGCGTATCTTCAACTAGTTCCGATGATGAAGATGATTGTGAGACTGAAACTGATAGTGATACTGGTACAGGATTGCCAACTATCAGTTTACCAAGCATCCCAACCGGAAGTTTACCAGCATTGCCAAGTATAAGCTTACCTGGTTTAAGTGCTTCTACTGAGGGTCCTTCTAGCAGTGACGACGGCGAAGATTGCGAAACCGAGACTGATGGTGATACTGACACAGGATTGCCAACTATCAGTTTACCAAGCATCCCAACCGGAAGTTTACCAGCATTGCCAAGTATAAGCTTACCTGGTTTAAGTGCTTCTACTGAGGGTCCTTCTAGCAGTGACGACGGCGAAGATTGCGAAACCGAGACTGATGGTGATACTGACACAGGATTGCCAACTATCAGTTTACCAAGCATCCCAACCGGAAGTTTACCAGCATTGCCATCTATCAGTTTACCAACCGTACCATACGGCGTATCTTCAACTAGTTCCGATGATGAAGATGATTGTGAGACTGAAACTGATAGCGACAGTGATCCAGCTACCAGCTTGCCAGACATCAGCTTACCTTCCATTCCCACCGGAAGTTTGCCTACTTTACCATCAATTAGTCTACCAACTGGATATTCTGCTAGCACTACTGCTGATCCTTCTAGTTCTGACGATGAGGACTGTGAAACTGAAACTGAAGGTGATGATCCAACAGGAACCGTTTCTACCACATTTGATGACCCAACATCAGACCCATCAGATCCACCAGAAACAAGTTCAGCTGCTATACCCACATCTTTCAGCATCGGTAACTATTCCTCTACGTCATCTTCCACTACTGTCACTATATTAAGCAGTGATGATGGTGATGACGATTGTGAAACTGAAACTGAAACTGAAAGCGAAGGTGGAGAGACTATAACTGTTAGTCAGAGTCAAGGCTTCACTTATACCATCACTTCAAACGGCACTACAGTAACAGTTACCAACACTTTCAGAAATACTAACACAGTCACCTCTACGGCCATCGACACTGATACCGAGATTGATTGTGAAACAGAAACAGATGATGAAACAGATACCGAAATCGAAACAGCCACGGGGGTAGTGACAAACACAGTCACCAATACTAATGTGTACACAATTACATCCACAGAAGATGATGAAGAAACCGATTGTGAAACTGACGTCGTTACTGTTTCAACTCAGGTTACTACAATTGTAGAAGCTGACACCACTATCACCACTACACTTTACCACACTTCAACTTATTACGTCGGTAATACTGAGGCAGAAACAACTATTGTTGTTACCAGAACAAACGTTTCAACTGAAACTGACGTATATGACGAAAGCGATGATGAAGGCGAATACTGTGAATCTGAAGTTGTTGGTTATGCTACTGGCACTGTTGTTGCTACTGTGACTAACCTTTATGAAACCACCCAAACTGAGACCGGTTCATCGTGGTTATACGATTCAGATGACGAGGAAGAAGATTGTGAAACTACAATTGTTCAAGTTATCACCAACACTCTTGCAAATCAAGAAACCACCATCATTCAGGTTGTTACTAACACTGTTGCTGCAGAGAATGCGTATGCCACTGAATCCAGTTACGTTTGTCCAGAGTATTATGACAGTGACGATGAAGATGATGATGAATCTTGTGATGCTACTTGTCCTTGTCCAGATGACGGAGTCATTTATGGTTCCGGATCAGGTTCTTCTGGCTCAAGTTCTTCTGGTTCATCAGGCACTTCTGGATCAGGAAATTCGGGAGTATCTGGGTCAGGATCTGGATCTAGTGGTTACGAAAGCGACGATGAAGGAAACTACTGCCCAGAAGAATCGGATGATGAAGGTGAAACCGTCGAAACCACTCTTGCTACCGTCAAAACCGCTACTGTTGCTGCAGTTTCCACCTACACATCGCTTGCAACCTATGTTACTACCGTCACTTCTGGAGGCAAGGCTGTCGCCAGTACCAAGATTGTCACCTACACTTCGTATGAAACATACACTAGCACGCATTTGACGGTAGGTGAAGTCACTTCAACTATCACAGCTGTCAACACCAACGATGAAGATGATTGTGAAACAGAAACAGAGTCAGAACAAGCTTACACATCTGTTGCTGCCTCCACATCCATATACTCCGGAAAATACGCCAATACTACTTCTGCCACTAGCACCGCCGAAGGCGGAATTCTTGGTTTCCTCAAGAAACTTGATGTTAACATCACAGCACCAACTTCATTGACTCCATTACCAACAGAATCCTCTTCTCCCTCGGTCGCTTCGCAAAGTGATAGTGGTAGTAGAATTGTGCAAGCCAGTGGTTTCTTCATGACATTTGCTACGATTCTTACCATGATCTTCATCTAATAAAAACACCACGATACAAAAGTTGCAGGTACATTGATATACCCCATCACTGCTGCAGTGATGATACAGTTCAAAAATCACGGCATATCAACCAGCTTTTGCAAGAGTTGAAAAAGTTCCTCTTAGACGCAATGTCACCAATTTATTTTAACGTTACAATTACCTTTCCGACCCCGTTATTACTATTATTTCTTACTATATCTAGTTCTTTTTGCAGATGCTATCTTTAGGTATCATTGTGTCATTAGAATTATCTATTTATATATCTAAAATTTTAATACCAAAATTTGATTATTGATAATTGCTTGTGTAGCCTTGATTTTTCTCACGTGGTAGCGCGCAACACAGTATGGTATGTGTCACACACTACCCAGATCACATGGCTTAAATAACCAATTCTTTACCCATTTCCACCTCTGCAACAACCACACACAACCGTAGAAGAGACAATAATCATCGCACTAGAGCATACCAAGGAGAATAGGATACCCAAATACAACGAATATGGTGCAGGTGGATCGTCAGACGTTGTTATTCTTTATAATAATGTTCATCTTCTTATCGTTACCGAGTGGACACGACCAGCCACATTCTACCAAGGAGAGGGAGACACTTGTGACATTCCAGGAAGAGCTTCTAGATGGAGAGGAGACTCTATATAATTCAACGTACGCATCTGGATACGGAAATATTACTGGGTTTAGACTATCCTACCAGGACTTAATTGATGGCAAAGCCGAGACGGAGTGGCCAATTCATAAATACGGACCAGATAACCCGTGGTCAGAAGATCAGAAATATTCCTTGTTGCCAAATAAGATCAGTAATCACCTCAAACAGTTTTGGGGTACTGATAAAGTCGCCAGTCACGACGAAGGTAGTGCTTACTTGTTGAACATATCTGGAAGAGCCAATGGAGAGTTTGAGTTATTAAACCTAACCGGATTACAGAAATTTGATTTCAAACTTCCCCAATACTTGAAGGAGTACTACGATGGAGCAATGCAACCAGGCAATGATATAACGAATGGATATGAAGGTAATGACGGAGAGCAACAGGGGGTTGAACCTCCAGACAGTAACAAAGATAGAGAGTTGGATATTGTTCCGAAGGTGGGTAATATTACGAAGGATTTTGGAAAAGTGTCTATAAATATCAAGAGTTATGGGTATAATTTCAATAACCCTGAGTTCAGCAAGTTCATATATAACAAATCTACGGATGAGGTGGATGATGCCATGGTTGTCAGCTTGAAGCTCAATCTCAAGGATTATGAAGAAATCGAAGATCACGAGTTTGAGACGAAGGGGGTATATTTCCAAGAGACCGGGGCGTTAATTTCGATTACAAGATCGGCTAAATTTTTGGGCAATCATGCATTAAGCCATTTCGCGTTAGACGAGGCTAATTTCAACAAGTCTAAAATCTTGATGAGTCAATTGTTGAATACCAGTGACATAAGACACGACTTCAGCATGGATGACATGAATGGATACATTATCAAAAGTCAGGAGCAGTGTGAGATGATATCGTATTTCCAATTCGAGAAGACTGATTACAACTGGAATCAATTGAGACTTATTGACGAAGAGCTTATGAATCCTAGTGGAAAGCCCATTCCAAAGGAGTTGCCTGTTATTGATATTAAGGATTACTTAATATATTCGCCTGATTGTGGTATTGTATTAACCAAAAAGAAGGATATACCATTCACGGGACTAAAAGTCGAGGTGCTCAATAAGAAATTGAGACATCTTTTGATTGGAATATTGGTATTAGTGATTGCTCAATTGATGTTATTCTTGAGACAAATCAAGCAAGCAAGAACACCAGGACAATTAAGTACAATCGCAAGCAAAACATTGTTTATCATTGGTTTCCAGGATTCGTTGATTGCGTTGATGTTTTTGTTAATTTCAACCTTGGTTGAAGATTTATACTTATTGCTAGCATGTGTGGCAGTTGTTTCATTCATCATGTGTGGTATATTTGAGTTAAGATTCATGGTTAGTGTTTTGAGCACCCAAGTTAACGAAAGAGGCACTACATGGTGGGAGATATTAAGAGGTAGCACTACCACTGAAAACAGCAATGCTTCTCCTACAAATACACCTGCCGATAACGGATCAGGTCCCATATTACCTTTAGCAAATGCGCCAACTGCAGAAACGCAACCAATAGTTACAAACACAGTTCCACCAGGATGGGAGGAAGCCTCATTCTCCAACAATATCTTTGCTGGAGGCTTTTTCTTGACCATCATTGCTACATTCTTGTTATTGAACTCGCTAGTGTGGAGAATCCAGTATAGAAGAATATTCGAATATGTTGGGTTATTCTGTGTGAACTCATATTGGATTCCGCAATTTCTAAGAAACACCTTGAAGAACAAACGGAAGTCCTTTACATGGGAGTTTGTATTTGGAACAAGTATAATTCGGTTGCTTCCAATCTATTACTTCAACTTGGTGAAGAGCAATCCATTGAGACATCACTACGATCCACATTTAGTGGCGCTTATCACGGTGTGGGTTGGGTTCCAACTTGCGTTATTGATATTGCAGTACGAGTTAGGACCACGGTTCTGGGTGAACGAGAAGTTTTTGCCCAAGGCATACGACTACCAGAGAGTTATTCACTTCAAGGACCTCGAGTCGGGATTCTCGAGCGAGATCTTGAACAGCATTAGCAACAGCAGCAATGTCGGATCAAACGAGGAAATAATCGAGAGCCAATGCACATGTCCTATTTGCATGACAGACATAACATTGCCGATTGTGAATGACATCAACGATAAGGATATAAACGACAGCGACTTGAAAAAGATGAAGAAAGAGTACATGATCACACCGTGCTTCCACATATTCCACAGCGAGTGTTTGGAAAACTGGATGAAGTATAAGTTGCAATGTCCGGTATGTCGCGAGAGTCTCCCACCGATATAGGGTTTATAGTTACATTTAGTTGTGCGCTAGGCTGTTGGTTTTAGTCGAGCAGGATTTAATAAATGGGTTACGATAGTGTAGTTTAGACAGAAGGATCTCGACGAATCTCGGAGTTGTTTGTATGTGATCTTGTCGTAAAAAATAAACAGACGGGAATAATAGAAACCACCATAACTACACGTTATGAGGTACAGTCGTGCCCATGAATGGTGTGGATAATGGATCCGAACTAGATATTTTCTCTGCACGGTACAGATGGCTAAGCCGGTATTTTTTTTCAGCCACGGTATTTAGCTCCCAATTGGGAAGCAAGAAAGGAGAGAAACGGAGACCCCAGCTGTTTGACGTACAAAATGAGATGGTTTCTACAGAGAACAATGAGATACTGGGGTGGGTGCTGGGGAACAAAACCGCAATAGTCAGGACAAAGTACGAGAAATAAACCCAGTGACACAAAGCTGCGAAAATTTTGCAGTTCCCTTTTCGTAGTATCCGCTGCAAACCCGGGGTGAGTTATTATACTGCAACATGTCATTTGCGGGATATAAGGAAGGTGTAGCATAGGATTGACAGAGAAATGACTGAAGCGTCACGGGCGTTAGACACGGTACTGGTGCCAACAGTACTGGTCCTGGTGCATCCAGTGATCTCACTATCACTATTCTTGCTATATTTCTCACTATTACTATTCTCACTATTCTTACTATTACTCTTCTTACTATTACTATTCCTACTATTTTTATTATTCCTATTACTCCTACCTCTGCCGTTCTCCCTCTGTCCACCCTGGTCCAGCAGCAGATTCCGAGCCATAAACAACCGAGCTGGAGCGAGCAACTAGACATCTGCAGCTGCAACGCACGATCTGTACGGGAAAAAACGGTAGCCATCTCGGTTGCGCGGGCTTAACCCCCACCGTTTCACAGCAGCATCCACTCCTGCTGCTGGCCCAGTGCCAGGTGGAATTCCACTTGAAACATGGCCATGTAGAAACTGAAGGGTGCAGTTTTGGGAGTCGGGCTGTGTGCAGGACGGCCAATTTAACCACCAAAAATCAGCTCATTTTTTATTATTTTCGGTGTGACAGCGGGCTAAAAACCTCAAATTGCAGATAGACGGTGAAGCAAGTGCTGCCATGTGGCTGATAGCAAGGCCGCAGCATGGCCTGTTGCGTATATATATAACCACACGGCACCCCCATACATTTCTGTAGTGGCAGGTTGCACCCATTTACTGCGTTTGCGACTAGACGCTCCGGATAAGACCAGAACCAATCTCCTGCACATAATCCAGGTCGTGTGCCCTGCCCAGAAAGCCCCCCAAATCAGACCATTTTTTGAACCAGAGTAGAAGCCCTTTTGCACAGTTTTTCACCAATCCTTACCACTTAATTTCACATTACAGGGTCATTTCTTGTAATTTCGGCTTCTAGCACTGCGTACGGTCCAGAAACAACCAGGGCCTGATAACTAGCAAGCGTCCCAGCTCCTCACACGGTCGCACCCCGCCCAGATATTGCCCCCAAAACCCCAGCTTACTCCAGCCGCGAGCTGCTTGAACAGACAGATACAGTTAGAACCACCGCTACACGAGTGGCAACAGCCCAGAAAGAGCATAAACCCCCACCCCACCACCATATATTCACACAACGCACCTTTTCTGCCATGACAGACTTTGATTCCAGCCGCTTTTTCGACTTTGAAAACGCAGACGACTTTCTCAACAGCATCTCCGGATCGCTAAACGGAGTGCCCAACCCGTCGGCCGACCTTTTGGACCAGCCCGCTGTCGCCGGTACCGGGACGTTTCCGTTTTCGGCCGACACAGAACCGCTCAACCGCTACTACTCCAACACTTCGGACAACACGTCAATCGAGTGGAGCGACAGCAACACCAACAACATCATCAACAGCACAGGCAGCAACACACGCAGCAGCAGCAACACCATCAACGAGGACTTGATCAACCCCGCTATTACTACCTTGAACAGCAGCAGCGACCCGCTTTTTGACGACATTTTGTGCACTTCGGGCCACATGTCGGACTTGCGGTCGATGTCGACCACAACATACCTGCAGGACGACGGAATTACACCTCCGAACGTCAACACCTCCATCAGCTCCGTGCACACGTCCCCGGAGCCGGCCAAGGTTCTCGAGGCGTCTGCTTCCGAGGAGGAATACGATTACGACGAAAGCGACGACCAGAGACTGCTACCAAAGGCAAACACTGCCAAAAAGGGCAAGAAAGCCTCCACCACCACCTCCAAGGTGACTAAGCCCAAAGTCAAGGATAAGTCCTCGCACAACATGATTGAAAAGAAGTACAGAACCAACATCAACCTGAAGATATTGACGCTTCGGGATGCAGTACCTTCCTTGCGGATCGCCGCGGGAAAGGGCGATGTGTCTATCTCCGACTTGGAGGGCTTAACGCCAGCATCCAAGCTCAACAAAGCCAGTGTGTTGACCAAAGCGACAGAATACATCAAACATCTCGAAAGCAAAAACGACATTTTGTTGCAGCAGAACTTGCAGCTCCAACGTCTTATTCAGGAGGCCAACTTGCGCCCCCAATCGCTGCCCCAACAGCAGTTTCCACAACAGGCCCCACAACAGGGCTTTGGGTTCTATCCTGTGTCCAACGACCAGTCTTTCTATGCCGCTACGCCTTTGCAGCCCTCTTTCTCCAGTAACAATGGCTTGATATTTAACGGAACACAGCAGTTTAGCCCACAGCCTCCACAACAACAACAACAACAACAACAGCCTCAGTCTAACAAATTTTTACTAGGAGGTATGGCTGCAGTAATGGGAACATCTTTGTTTGCCGGAACAGGTACCAACGACTTCAAGGGGTTGAGTGCATTGCCGTTTGCCCATTTCTTGCCATACGCACTAACACATCCGTCTCCCGTAGTAATTCAATTGTGGAGTTTGTTCAAGGTGTTGTTGTTTGTGGGAAGTGTGGCGTCCTTGATAGTGCCTGCAATCCAAAAGTCCGCGGCTCCAAAGAAGAAAACCGAGGTTGCACAGCAGAACTTGTTTATCAGCTGGGTATTGATCAGTTTGGGATTGCAGTTGCCTATTGAGTTGAATGATGCGCAGAGAAGCAACATTTTGTCCAAATTACTAAGTGGACAGAGCAGCTACGTAGAGTTGTTGAAGGCATACTGGTTGTTGTCTGTGAGCCAGATCACATTTGAGAATTGTTTCTTGAACTTGTTGATTGGAAAGATATTGGTATTCAAGTACCCAGTGTTGGAGAAGGTGTTCCACCATAATTTGTCAATTAAGGGTTCTTTGATATTGAACTTGGATTACAAAGGTGACAGCAAGTCAATCAAGAAGTTGAACCAGTTGATCCACAAGATTGATGGATTATCTCTCTTGGGCTCAGAAACCTTGATTTTGAGATTGATCAATTTGATTGACGGCAAAAATATCAACTTTGAGATAGATGATGGCCAGAATCATATCAAGTACATTGAGATTTACCAGGATAATGCCAGCAATTACTATGGTATCATATTCAACTGGAGAATATTAGAGATAATCCATCAGTTGAATTTGAATTTCTTGAGTGATATCGTGGATAACGCCGACAACTCGCAACAGGAGATTTTGACTGATTTGAATAAGATCGGTCAGATATTGTCCCAGGATGATGGTAGAATCTATCACTACTACAACTTATTTAACACTATCTTGAACTCCAATAACTCTCCTTACTTGTTGAGAGACTTGAACGGCTTGGTAGAAAAGTACTTAACTAACTTCAGAGTGATTATGGAAGGTCAAGAGTTGACTGACCATGAAATCTACGACGATGAATCTGAAGAAGATGAGGAAATAGAACAAGCCGCAGAAGAGATTCCAAACAAGAAGTTTGTCCCAAGCTTGAAGTCCCAGAAGTCTCTAATCACATCTTTGAATTTGATCAGTGAAGAGCAATTTATTGTGTTGGCTAGTTCGTTAGTTGCCTACTATTACAAAAACAATGAAATCAGCAATTCTATCAAGTTATTGAACTACTTGAAGTTGTCTTCTGGAAGCAACAAACTCACTTGCTTGAGTTTCACCTCGATCATAAATTTGTTGAAAGAACTCATTCCAGGAAAGATAGATGACAATGACACCTTAGACAGTCTCATTAAATTGTCAAGAGAGTGGCTCAACGAGACAAATTTCATGGAATTTGAATTGAGAAGTGAATTAAGCAAGTTTATCATCGACAAAGCCATAGTACTCAATGGAATCGAATCCAAAAATGTCTCAGATACTGATTAGCCATGGAAAAACATAATAAGGGATAGCTTAGTATCTATAGATATCAAGAAGGGTTTCATTTCAGTTAGAATTTTCGGTTTTATTGATCCGACATAAGGTTACTTTGCGTTAATTATAATTAGATACCATGACAACGGTGGAATTACGGTGAATATGATCGGTATGTCATATTATTTTTCTTTTAATTATTTATATCTATAGTTATTATGACAACTATTATAATTATCATAGTTATTATTCACTTGTTTCACATTGAGTGTAAAATTCTGGCCACACACGCCCCTGGAGTTAGCTGCGATACATAATTCCAGTTGCGGATTCATGCACGCACGGCTAGCTTCAAGAGACATGGTTAGGATACCATTTAGACTTTTAAGTTGTCGGGTTTATCCACGGACATCTCAAATAGAAGATAAGAAAAATGAGCGGAGACAGAATAGCAATTATAATTATGTCGAATATGTAGGAAGAACAATAGGATGAAGCGCGACGAAGAGTGGAATTGGCACACTGTAAGTTACATCCAGGCTTCTGTTTCAATTACATTCGATTTCAGTTTAAACGACGCCTCTTTTTTCTTGTGCTTTTCCGTGAAGGAAAATTCCATATCTAAGTCCGCTGCGCCGTCAACTGCAACCATGCCCATATTGTTAGTATTATTCAGAGATCCTCCATACTGCATAGAAGAAGAGCGAGGTAGACGCTGATCCAAAACTGACAGCGATAGCTTGTAAATCATCTCTTTTCATGCGGAAAATGATTCCGCTAATCTTATGCAGCGGAAATACAATATCCGCCGAGATTTTATCTGCATCACGACAGCATGCGATGAAGAGTCAAAGTGCAGCACATTTGACTCGTTTCCTGAATCTATTCTAATTTTGACTCCTGATCATCTGGAAGTCGTCGTAATGAAGTCGGTCACCCCTTTGAATGACTCTTTATGTTCGATCCATCATCATCGTGGTTGAATCACCGCGTTGAATTATTGAAAATCAGATGGAGTTAAGCACCTCTAATTATGTCATCACAGTTTTCCGCAGAAATAAAAAAGAAATCAAGTGATGGATAAAAATGTCGCACCTGTAACGCATAAAGAAGCCGAGGCGATCGGCAATTCATGGCCTTCCGTTCCGCTTGCGGAACAAAAAGCATAATTACATTTTCATCGGCTGTGTGATATGCAAGGTCGGAAACTCAATCCATATTGCTTCGGCAGCTCAGTTTTGTTAGACTTTAAGGTTTTTAGCAAATTTTGCCAAAGGGCCCATAGAATAAGTGATTTCACGCATATGCCGGTAACAACGACGAATAAGGGACTGGGCTTCCAAAAGCGTATAAGAAATCCGAAGCCATAATAAGCGTACAGAGATACTTTTGTCGAGATCTATTTATCTTTGTGCAGCCTTCGGGATGGTTACGATACCAATAGTGATACAACACTGTCCCTTTCAATGCTATTAGGGGGAAGTATACACCAGGAAGGTGTAACAGAAGTATCAATTGATCGCAGATCATTAGAGAACTTTATGTTCGCCAAATAAACTTAAATTGTAACTATTATAACATAAAGAGTTGGGAGAACAGCCAATTGAATCACATGAAATTAGACATTTTGCATTACAGTCAAATTTGCCATATTCAAGTCTGGGTAATTGTAATTCTACAGGCAGCCGGGTAGTACTAGAATTCTATATGGTGCATCAGACTGAACTGAAGTTTAAGTTTGGTTCAATTCATAATTTTGTAATTACAAAACATTGAGATATTATTATTCATGCAGTTTTGCATCGGATTTATTTGCAGCGCCTTCGGTCCACGCACCCGATATTTTATGAAGTTGCCAATTTTTGTTTTGACTCTTACAAATCAACTTTCGCTAGCACTATAAACATTGTTACAAATTCACATTCAGCCTGGACCGGCGGGACATTTTTGCTCTTTTGGGAGTAGATATATTACTCATCCATCCAATTTAGTTAAACCATTGTGCTGGGCGTCCGTCTAATTCATATTATGGTACGATTAATAAGAGGCATATGCAACGCACTAGCTAAATGCTGCTTTTAATTTCAATCAAGTTATAATGTAATATTGCTATTTGGGTAATATGTCTGAGTACCAATCATCATATGTCAATAAGACTATTTACTCGCTATGCTCTTCCCGGTTTTGTTTGTTTCCTTTTCCTCTGTTGAACAGCGACAAGAGACAAGAGAGTATCAGTTCAACAACTTAGAAAAATAGAGTTCCGAGACCGAACGCACATATCTAATAATTCCGGTTAAATTCTGGGGAATTTGTATTCTCAGGTAAAACAACCGCTGTTTATGGAAATACTACTCTAAAAGGAAATAAAAAATTACACAGAGCAAAGCTTATAAAATAGAGCTGAATTCAAATACAGTTTTTCAGCGGCATTCATAAATCATGCAGAGGTAAAGTTAATATTTCGTAACGCTGTAGTAGACCAGGTTAAATTGATTTGTTGTAGATAAATAAGCTAATTTAGATGGTGCCTAATGCAATCACGCGTATTTCACGTGTAAAGTATAAATCCTTGTAAAATTAAGGTTGGCTGTTCCTTTGTGCAACCTATCCGGAGCAAAATATTTTATATGCATGGGATATCTGCATAACAATAAAAAAATATCGGATTTTCATACAAAAATGTCGTTTTTTTAGCACACAGGTGCAAAAAAGAATGGGTGACGATCAGCACAGAAATAATGATTGAATATTTTCATCTTCAGGCCCGAATTATTTTTTAGGCTAACAGGTCAATTTTTCACCTTAAGTATTAGCTAGTAGTGTTTTCATTATTAATTATAATTCAATGGCCAGATTGTCCTAGCTTTTTCGTAATTTAACGCCTGGTACAGTGAGAAGGAGGGGATATGGAGAGATGGTATTGTGCATTATATGTATATGTCCGTTATAGGCCATGTAGAATTTGTTCCATCCATGTCGCTAAGTCATTTATTTTTGAATTTACCTATGTATATATATATACATCATTATGCCATGTCATTTTTATATGAAATGATGTGTGATATATTTTGTTAACTTTTCGATATACGGTCTGAGTCGAACCACTTGGCATCTTACGTGTACATCACCACTATCATTTATAGTATTGTGGATAGTGTCACCATCACTACTTGTGGCCCTATTTAACTAAAATTCATCATTGTTCTTTTATTCATCATAGTGTGTTTAAGTGACATCACAATAGATCGTCTTGATTGTGCTTCACCATTTCGTTCATTAGGCCCACATAATTGCCTAACATAATTACAAAGCTTCAACTTTAGCACTCTTTAATTACACGTATATGCATTGCAAAATACCAAGTCATCACAACAGCTATTGGAAACTCATAACTCTGCATCTCAATTACACAATTAAATTGCAGTATATAAACAACTTGAACAGTCATTTTAAGTTTGTCCCATAGTTTTCCAAGTTTCAATTTGAAATTACATGCTGCAAAAAAAATTCTCAGCTTTTCATTTATACACACAAAGTTTGTATAGCATTAGCAGTTCTACTACAAAAGCTAATTGTACTGCAGAGCCCAATTAGCCAACTTTCAACAACATAGCATTATGTCTGATTCAGAAGACAGTTCCATTGATACCAATGAGTATACAATCCAGGACTATTATAGGCTCATAAGGCCTCTATGGGCAGCTAAAAATGTAAATGCCAGCTATTTAAACAACCATAAGTTGTCAAGGACATTAGTCGATTTTTCATTAACTCATTCATTGTTCCTAAAGAATTTGCAGAAGCGAGAACTCGATCTTGGCGATATAATACCAACAAAGATTAACTACTTGAATTCATTGGTGATACGAACTCCAAATCATAACAATTTGAATAATCAGCAGCATCCATATCAGTACTATGGCTGTTTCCGAAACAAATATGTTGAGTTTTGTCCACACTTGGCAATTGCAGCATACCTTTTCACTAGATTTCACATACCCGATGATTATGGTTCATTGGAATTCATTTTCAACGAAAATCACAAATTGGACCTAGAAGAAGTGAAGTTGTTAAAGGGAAATAACAAGTTGTCTGCAATTTCTTACAGCCAACAACATAAATCATCAATAAACGCATTAGGTCTAAGCGGATTGAACTACAAGGATATTAACTTGAACAAGCTTTTATCAACTCAAGAGTTTGAGCTTAATGATAAATTGGTTTCATTGGATGTAGAGCAATTGCCGCATAAGTTAATGTTACAATTAGCTGGTAACTTCACAAGTTTCGATGAATATGTGTTGCCTAGAAATAGTTTAGAACCTCCTCAAGAATTGTTGGATCAGATCTTTCCATTCATTAACCTGATAGATCCTATCCATGATAGTTCCTCCATGTTAAGAATAAAACAATTGCTAACCTACTTGAGAAGAAGTTTGGTACAAGATATGGTCATAATAAAAAGGAAGTATCCAAACAATCCAATTTCGAAACACGCATTATTCAACAGTGAGCTCTTCAACAAGTTCAGTTTAGAAATGGAACAGGACGATATAATTGACAAGTCGCCTACTTTCGAAGCTTTTGAGGACGAAGAGATGGAAACTAAGATGGATGAAATAGATGATAATTACGAGAGTCTAATTAAAAACCCAAATCTTGATTTATCCAAAATTGTCGAGATTCAAAATCAAAAGATTAAGAACTTGCATGACCAGTTAGATAAGATGTATCTGGAACAAACGGTAGTGTTTGAGAAGTTCAATTCCTTCATTGAAGTTCAAAATAATGTGTTTCAGAAACAAAGTGAAAACTTACAGAAGATTCAGAACTCTATTAACGGATTATTAGTGCTATTGTCAACAAGAAACAAGAATATGATTCCATTGACGCAGCAAAGTCTAAGCGAGACTTCTGAATTTATTAGCTCAATTTCAAGTTCCAACATTAATCAAGGATTGAATAATACTTTGGACTTGTTGACGAAATTAAACACGACAAACGCATCCCAATTCATTTCTATTACGAACAACAACCCAGTGTTCAATGCCTTACAAGCTAGGCAGAAATCAACATCTCAACTGCCATTAGCCCAACAAAGTCCAACAGTTCCAGGTTATCAATCACATCCACATTCACAGTCAGACCCAGTTCCACCGCTTCATCATGGATATCAACAATCACATCTGCCCCAACTGCCCCCACACACGCTTCACAAACAAGTTCTGTCAACATCGTCATCTAACACATCATTAGCTGTTCAATCACAACAGCAAGTCCCACTCACTCCACAACAGTTAGAACGCCAAGTTATTTTAAACAGAAGATTATCCAGACAGGCCACAACGTTATTTGAAATGTGGGATGACTTCAAGGGTTTGGAACAAGCGCTTAAAGACCATGAAATTACTGTAACGGAATGGTTGAAAGTGCATGGAAGCTCGGAAAGACAATTCAGGCACACCAGATTAAAGATCATTAAATTCATTGAAGACGAAGCAGCAAGAAGAAACTGCGGCATTGAACTTGTCAAAGAAAAGTTGCATAATAAGATGAGAAACAGATTGAGACCATGGACTTTGGATGAAGTTCAACGGATGTTAACTTCTGGTAAAAGAATCAATCTCAACGATTAGCCTTGTTGGCTCCTATTTATTATTTATTATTTATTATTTATTATTCACACTGTATTACTCATCTCTTCTTTATATGGAATTCTATTTAGTTCAAAGGCCTGTAACAATATGTTTGTAATAACCAGAGCTGTATTGTACTCTTCTAAATAATATGCCCATTAGTCGAATTTCCGAAACTTTAAATCGCACTCGGACGCAGTCCACTTTTTCCGAACCCCGGACATTTATGACTAATCAATATCAGTGCTCAGCACCGGGATTTTGATATAAACGGGGACAAGAAGGTCTGGTTTCAGCCTTCCTTGATAGAGTAAATACCAAAATGTCGTTACTAGCAGAACATAATGCAATGGAGTTGGAGGAGCTTGGTGTCAGTGGACGGTCACAGCAGTCAGAACAGTCGAAGAATCAAGTTGTAGAGGAAGCAGTGGATATTGATACCCTCACATTAGTTCAGAATATCATGGCTAATAGGAATGGGATATCGGTTGTCTTGTCGGGATTTATTTGCAATTTCATGGTTTTTGGGATTGGATTCTCTTATGGGGTGTTCCAGGAGTTCTACAAATCCAAAGAGGGGCCATTACTGGCTAATTCTGATTTTCAGGTCGCTATGGTAGGGACGTTTGGCACGGCATTGACGTATAGTTGTGGGATATTTAACAAAACACTATTGTCCCACCTTAGACCAAAAACTCTCATGCTTATTGGCGCGACGCTCATGTCTCTAGGTTTGATATTGGCTGGTTTTTGTACCAAACTCTACCAATTTATTTTGACACAGGGTCTTATATACGGAGTGGGTTCCAGTTTTGTGTATCTTCCACCGGTGGTCTGTGCTCCCATGTTCTTTAATAAGCACAGAGCCATTGCTATGGGTATTCTTTTCAGTGGAACTGGGTTTGGTGGTTTAGTAATTGCTCCATTTACCAGATTTTTAGTGACCCAAATCGGATTTAGATGGTGTTTGCGAACACTTGGGTTCATCAACCTTGCATTGACAGTATTGGCCAGCTTATTGGTCAGAGAGCCACCAGTGGACACTTTCAAGAATAGTAACAGACTTTTCAATCTTCACCAGTTGGGATCCTGGAAAGTGTGGTTGCAATTAGCTGGATCCCTTCTCCAAGCAGCGGGGTATTTGATTCCGCTTATTTATATGTCTTCTTATGCTCAAACATTAGGATTCACCAAAGCACAAGGTGCATTGTTTATCGGTCTCAACAACGCCATTAATGCTGTGTTCAAAGTCATATTTGGTTTTGGTGGTGATCAAATTGGCCGTCTTAATATGATTATCATATGTAATCTCTTGAGTGCTGTGACCGTGTTAGGTCTTTGGTATGTTCAGTCAAGATCAACCTACATCAGTTTCATAGTATTGTATGGGGTCTTTTCGGGAGCAATTATCAGTCTTTTGCCCACCTGTTTGCTTGAATTGTTTGGACCAGCCAACTACCAGTCTATGAGTAGTATCATGTACTTCTGCAGAGGTATAGGCAACTTTGTGGGTTCACCATTGGCGGGTCTTATGATTCTTAACAGTGGTATCAAAGCAAGTGACTACAGAAATCCAATAATCTATAATGGTGTGCTCCTTCTAGCCAGCACTGCCTGTTTGGCAGGTGTCTGGGCCATTGCTTTCTTCGAAAAGAGACAGAAGACATGGAAGATGTAAATATTGACTATTCTACAGAATGTATATGCTAATGATACTAAATAAAATAATGATGCTTCAATGAATTTCTACACACGCTTCGCGTTCTATCATTTCTTCTTATTCTTCACATATCTATCGTTGTTTCTTTTACTCTTATTGTTATACTACATAAATTCACAAATCGATTTCACTGAAAGCAAATGGCTCATAAGCGTACCCTTCACCTTCAAAGAACTTCGACATAGCCTCGACCCAGTGCAAACGTAAAGAATGCAACATAGCAGAAGTACCTTCCATAAGAACCAAAATACAGACTGTCAATATAAACCACAATGCAAACAACACCACAGTCATAAAAATACCAAATCTTCCTGTCAGTCCAAACGCATTATTAATGGTCATACTCCATAAAACTGTGGACAATTGCGCATGTGCCAATGACAAAGCCCATAATCTTAAGTAGGAAGCGGTGTGACTAACACAATTCAAACAGAACTCGATAGTATGGATCACTTGATGAATCACGATATCTCCCAAGTTGAAGCCTCCATGTTCATCGCCATGTGCAGCTGAATTATGGTGCAATGGTTCAATATCATTTGGAAAGCTAAAGTCCTCTGTCAACGAATCGAAATCTTCATTAACAGGATCATTATTCAATTCTTCATCCAAATCAAACGCAGTTTCTTCTTCGTGCATCTGAAGAGAATGGTTTGCCTGAGAGTTCAAATCTCTATAACCTAACTGCACAGCACGCTCGTTTTGTTTTTTTAATGTCAACGGCTTGTAAACAAGCAACCAAGGTACACATACAGCAGCAATTAACACAAGAACAACCTGGACAAACTTCTGACCAGGATAGAGTTGCTCGTCAATGTTACCAGGAGAAAGAAACATATTGATCAACATATTAAGCAAGCCAGGAGGTTGTCTTTCAGTGCCAAGCCAGTCGACAGACCACTTGTAAACAATTGTCAATGATAAGTAACCAAAAATACTTTGCATGAACAAGAAACCAGGAATGAAATTACCGATAATATCGACTCTCAGTCTGAAGTACCTATAGTTTACCAAACTGAAAAATAATGAATAGTTCATATGTGCAAATCCCATCAAAATGGAAAGTTTCATTTTGTAAGAGTTAGTGAAAAGCAAGTTATTTTCCGATCCGTGCCATGCCCAGTCGAGACCAATTGGATAGGTGTGACCAGCCTTTCTAGTAGCCGTTATAGTCAACGGACCCTCCAAATCATAATCATAATTTTCAGGCCACTTCCACTCCCAAGCAGAGTTGAAAATGGTCATTGACTTCGAAAAAATATCGTTGTAGATAAAACCAGTGTACATGGAGAATAAGCCCATCAATAACACGATATATCTACCGTTGAAGGCCATTTCAAAGATTTCATCCTTGTTACGCATTGCTCCAAACAGCACTTCGTTGCGGATAAGATACAAGGCGATCAAGAAAACAATGAAGCCGTGGCCAAGATCACCAAACATAATGGCAAACATGAATGGGAATGTGATAATGGTGGCTAAACCAGGGTTTACTTCCTGATAAGTGGCGATACCATAAGCGTCAATAATCAGCTGGAAAGCGCTAGTGAACTTATTCGTTTTGTGATAGGTTGGAGGTGTTCTATTGGTGGAAAGCTCGTTAACCACTGCAATCAAAGTTCCGTACTCTTCGTCATCATCGGAAAGTTCAGGATCTGTATCAATGGCAAACAACTCATCGGCGGTGTCATTACTTGAAACAGTGGAAATCCCACCATTTGAAGCAGCACTGTCACCACCTACTTCTTCCACAAGCACTTCGCTGCTGTCACCAACACTTCTTGTCTTTTCTCTCACCAAGCGACGCAAAGTGGTTCTGACACTTTCAAATTCAGAAACGGGGATCCAGCCCTCTCCCACTAAACATCTTCTGGTGCTATCTTCGTCAAACTTGTTCAATGCCTGGAATATCATCTTCTCTCTCTGCGTGATGTAGCAGTAGTCTGGGTAGAACTCTTGCACCACCATCAACTCTGCCACCAACTGAGACTTGGTGTTTTCCACCACCGAATTGAAATCGCTGATTTTGCCATTGACTTCCTCCATTGAAGCAGCGCGAGCCAACTCGTTACCACCCAAGTTATCGTAGATGGTACCATCCAAAGACTGGATGATCTTACGCACCCTGGCCCGCAAAAACTCACCGTGAATGTATATGATGAAGGTGTTCTTCTCAATAAGCTCACCCTCCTTGCCACTGGGATTGGGCATTGGCTCTTCAATCTGACTGTCGTGGAAATATAAGTTTCCTCTCAACGTTCTCCAAAGGATTTTCTGTAAAAGCGGAACCTTGTCTCTTGCAATAGAGCCGCAGATGGAATCAAAACCGGAATCAGACAAGTCTGCAGACTCCAAACCAATCTCAAGACTATTGTTGCGGTCGTTAAGGAGTGCTATGCCGTCTTCGTCGTAGCTGTCATCATTAGCATTGGCACCAGGCGCATCGGAAGCGTCACTGCCACTCAGTCTGTGAAACATGGAAACGGCAGTAAGAACATACCGCTTCTCTATGAGGCTGAGCTTCTTCTGCAAAAGTTGCGAGTATGAGTGGTCCAAATGCCGAATACGGCCCTCCACCTCAGCAAGTTTAGCTCGTACCACTTCCACTTCGGAAGAAGTTGGAAGCTTCGCACGATCGGCCCGGAGATTCACAAATATATCGCTGCGAATTGTGCCATGTTTTTCCATGGTTTTCTGAAGAAACTGAAGCTGACCCTCCATGATATCTATGGAGCGGAGTTCTGCCACGAACGTCCTTTGAAAAGGGGTGAGTTTCAGGTTCAAGTCTCGCAAATGCACACATCCGAGATTCCCAATAGCCGCCACAACGTCACGTGCAAGTTCTATAGTGACATATAGCTGAACAAGGGTCATTGGCGCAGACCGGAAGATAGCCTCGTTGGAGGGTGGCTCCTGCGATAGCAGTATAGGCAGCAGCATGGTATGGGGTGAAAAGTCGGATATTATGGGTAAGCAACCGGATAACTCACTCAAATACGGTTGTAGTGGCCCAATTGGAACTTTCTGTCTTGCTACAAGCCTTTCTGGTTGTATGGAAACAGTGCATACTGTGGATTGGAGGTTTTGAAATTGATTTGGTGGAGGATCAGGGCGAGGGGTGGCACGTGACTGGATGATCACGTGCAACGTGTCTGATCACCCAGAACGGCAGTAGCTCCGAACACTGCCAGAGCCGTTGCCAGTAAGAAGTGTCGGTCCAAAGAGGGTGGATGCGGATACATATTCTTCCTACGTATGTATGAGTAGTGTGACGTAAGAGACATTACCCCGAGCGTTCTCCAAACAGCAATGTGTCGTGGTAGCGCCAGGGATTTCAGAGGAATTATACTAGTTTCGTAAATGGTGGCTATGGCTCGATGCAGATTAAGCCAGCGCCTGTCACAGCCTGCAATATCGTGATGTAAATGTAAAATCGGGCCTCTGTTGGCTCAGTATACAGAGCCACTGTTTTAGTTAGCTCTGTCGCTATTCCCCTGTTATGAACTGCGTGGCACTAATTTTTTCCCCCCAGCGTACCGGGGCCGCTCCCTACGTCCTCCCTAATTTCGCACTGTTTCATTATGATCCCGCTAATCTCCTTTACTTTTCTCGCTAAATTTTCAGATTTCTCACTGGAACCCTCGCTAGCTCGCAAAGGCCTCACTATCCGAAAAGATCGTAATTCTCCACCATACTATCCAAGCAACTACCAGTTACACACGCCGCCACCACTGCAATTGCGCTATATACACTTTCATTTACACTATGGCGGGCTCCATAGCTACACTACTATTGGTGCTGGCCAGTCTTTTTATCAAATTATCCCTTGCTGTAACGGGTAAGGAGATATTTATCAATGCCCAGTCAGTTCTCAGAACACTAGAGACCACCGAACCTATCAAGATTTACGACGAAACCAACATATATGACAATTTGTACATCCCCCAATACAATAACAACAGCAGAGATTACGAAGCTTCCAATTACAATCCATGTCCGTCGCTCGTCTGTAACGTAGTTATCCCAATGCTAGAGCAATCCGCCTCACTAAACTACTACGAGGCACTCATCCAGTTAGCAGATTGGTATTTGCTAGGCCACTACTCTGTGCCGACAAATTACACCAGGGCCAGAGAATATTACGAAAAAGCAGCTGATTTGGCCAGCGATGGCCATGCTTATTTTATGCTAGGCTACATATATGCGAGTGGGCTATTTGGTGAAGTAGAAATCAACCATGCTAAAGCCAACCTATATTTCCAGGCCGGTATGGAAAATGGGGATACGGATCTGATGATTGCATTAGCATACAGATATTCACATGGTGTAGGTACCCCTTCCAGTTGTGATGTAGCGTTAGTGTACTACTCGAAGTTAGCGCAAATAGCGATGCAGCACATCCAAACGAGCCACGACATATCTGACATCGAAGACTCAGTATACAACATAAAATTAGTGGACTTCGATGGCGGTATCTATGGAGATAAGTTGAGTGAATCGATAAGATCCGTCGTTTCGAGAGAAAGATTGTACGCTGAATCGCAACAAGCTTTTGATGAATTCAATTTAGACGGAAACGAGTATGAATACATCCACAACTATTATGGCGCCTTGAAATACTACGACGGTGACCAGTTTACCACAAAAAACCACAAAAAAGCTGCACAATTCCTCCAAAAATGTGTCGACATTGGCGAAAGCATGTACGGGCATAATGATTACAAACTCGTGAGTGCAGTAGACAAAGTTTATTTGGGTCGATGCCAGGCACTTCTAGGGCACATATATTTGCATGGTTTTGGTGTATCTAAAAATATAACAAAAGCAAGCAATTTGCTCAATAATTCTTTAAAGGTAATGGCGTTAGGAGAAGCGTATAATGACTTGGGATATATTTCAGAAAGGGGGCTTCTTCCTGTTCAAAATGAGGAGTCTACAGCCGAGAAAACTTCAGAATTGTATTCTAGGGGAATTGAATTAGGACTGGACGAGGCCAAACTTAATATGGCGAAATTCCTAACATCATTAAGCCCAGATAAGGAGCCAATGTTAGGTGAATATGCTAGTAACATTTATGTCAATGTGCGAAGTGCTGTTTATAATGGGCACAGAGAATCGCTATATTTTTTAGCGGATTATTTGCAGACTGGATTGGCTCATCAAGTAGATAAAGAGCATTCTCATGACTGTCCCACTACAGTTTTATATTACAAAACGTTTGTGGAACGTATGGAGAGCTTTTTCTTTCCTCATCTTCACTACGCATTTTCTGAGTTGACTAAGGGTAACTACAAGAATGCTTTAGTCGGATATCTGATAGCAGCTGAACAGGGTCTTGAAAATTCACAAGTTTCTGCGGCCTACTTATTATATCAGAGTCAACCATTGTGGCCATTAAAGACTTTGAAAACGTTTGACTCTGATAGAGTGAATTCAGCTATTCGGTATCTTGAAAGGGCATCTCGGCAGAAGAACATAGATGCAACAATTTTGTTGGGCGATTTATATCTAAATGGAATCGAAAACGGGATACTAGAAAAAGACTATACTAAGGCATACTCATACTTCAAGAAGGCATCGAACTATCACTCGTCTCATGGTGCATACAAATTAGGACACATGTACGAATATGGTTTGGGTCCTCTGGACAATAAAGTTGACTATTTTATGGCCAAGCGATATTATGACTTGAGCGTGGTTTACCAGGACTATAGTAAGAGAAGCAGAATTCTGAATAAAACAGCCATCAATTGGGCTCTTTTGCGGCTTAGAATGAAGTATCTCTTCAACCGAAATAAGTTCAAAAATGAAAATAGTGATGGTGAAGCTCTGAGCTGGCTTGATGCATTCAAAAAGATACGGGGCAGTGTCAACAATGAAGAGAGGACCAATGATCGTGCAACAGCTCACCATGAAGGTAGACTCATTGATAATGAAGATTTAGAGGAGAATGATGTACTTGATTACGTCGTTATTTTCTTGATCTTTGCATTCTTTACTGTGTTCTCTATCCGGAATGTGGTACGCCGTTTTCGGGGAGTTGCTGATGAGCAAAACAGAGAAGCTAATGTGGAACCCCAGAATGATATGGGAGGTGTTCAAATTAATTTCAGAAGAGGCAACTTTGAATTTCATTTCTTTGCATTGTAGTTGTGAGTCAGTGGCATGATGTGTATATAAAAGAGTTAGTTGAATTGTTAATGTAATAAATGAAGCAATATATGATCTAAAATGTTAGTTATCATCTATAAATAAATACCCGATTAAAGTTATAGTCTCACTACAAATATAAAGTCCTTCTTAGGTAATCATGTCCAGCACTACGTCTCTGATTATCGTAGTTTTCGATAAAAGTTGCGATGGAAACAAGTTCTTTCTTTGTGAGTCTGTTTGTCCTGAAGTTGGAAAGCTGTAGAGTGTATCTGCGCCAGATGGCAATTCAAAAATCCATCCCTTACTTGCTAGCAAATCCATAAAAGTGCTGATAGTTTCAGCATTGGAAAGTGTAGATCTAGATCCCAAAAGAATAAGCTTTGATCTAGCTCTTGTAACCGCTACATTGACTCTTCTCCAATCCCTCACCAAATCGCCAGCTTTCCTATCTGGATTAGATCTCACAAATGATATGATAATACAGTCTTTGTCACGACCTTGGAACCGATCTGCTGTAAGAATCTCTAAACCACTGTGACTATGTAATACACGATTCAAAAGTCGTAATTGACCCCTATTGAAAGTCATGACTCCAATTTGGCTTTCTTCAATTCCACTCGCAAGTAATGCTTCTACTGATTGTCTCACTAACTCTGCTTCTATGCGATTCTCGACATATTCACCAAAAGATTTCTCTAACGCAGGGATCTTATCATGGTCAAGGAAAAGAACTTTACACAGTGGTTGGAGGATTTTATCTATCCATGTTTCATGACCATGTTCACTATCTTTCATATACTTTCTAACATTATTTGCATTTGGAACGTATAATGATTTCTGTGCTGTTTCTGCAGATCCACACTTTAATCTATTATCATACACCAAAACATTGGAAAGAAGCATAATTTCTTCACACATTCTGTATTGGAATGTTAGTTCCACCATCGAATGAGGATACTTTTCGGCCAAAATCTTGAATAAAGACTGTGACAATCCTTTTTTGACTTCTGCGTCAGGGTTAAGAACTAATGGAGGAAGTTGAAAATGATCACCGACTAGTACAAACTTGTCACAGAAACGTAACGGTCCAAGACTCATAGGCATAGATGCTTGTGATGCCTCGTCTATAATACAATAGTCAAACTTTTCACGCAAATTGAAAGTAACGTCGTTCACCCCGAGGCAGGTGGCGGCTACCACATATGGCTGCAAATAAACATTTTGGAATTCTTCATAAGTGGAGATTTGTTTCGAGCTGTGAGAAGCAACTTTATGTCTTATATCAGGGTGTACACGCGAAGGAAGACCCACACGAAGGAAATCTATACCATATTCCTGTACTTTAAGTAAGATGTTGTCCACAGCTGAGTTAGTGTATGCAGCCAACAATACCGTTTTCTTATTTTCAACTAAGATTTTGATAAGTTCTGCTATCACAGTTGTTTTACCTGTACCGGGCATCCCCAATATAAGAGAAAAATGATCTGCAGTTAGGACACTATTAATTGATTTGACTTGATCTGTATTGAATTTATCCTTCGGTAAAGAGTATGGTAAAGGATTCTTCAGAAAAGTTGGCTCATAATTCTCTATTATAGTCCTTCTTCGTCTTTCATCTCCGTCTGGCACAAATAAGTTCAAGATATTGAATTTGGCAAGACCCAAACCGTAGAATAGCTCATCCTTATCGATTCTGAAAGTTCTTGATGAAAGTCTGTCTACTTTCTGTGTTTCATGTAAAACACCATGAATGACTTGATTATTTGCTGGATCAAAATTTTTGAGTTTAAAATCAGCTGTTATCAATCTTCTATTGGTAACGACAATAATTTTATTGGGACCTATCGAACTTATCAGACCAAAAGCAATAGCAAAACTACCACTTTCGTCGCTGATAACAACCCTATCCAACTTCACTAACTGGGAGTTCAAAATACTATCATTGGACTCTGGTCTTTCAAAAGTATACCGAAACAGCTGTTGAAGGTCGGTGGAATCATTTGTCTCGGTAATTCGGAGTCCACCCACGGCTACACCATTGTCCTTTTCACGCTGTTGAGCCGTCATTGTCCAAATATGTTTGGTTAAGTTCTTTTGCATGGCTTCTTCCTTCGTAAGAATGTCTGTCCAGTAATTGTAAAACTCACTAAAATGAGGCTTTTCCTCTAACTTACTGACAATACTATTGTATTCAGGCATTGTAATCCCACTACTTTGGGCGGTGCCGTTTTCGGCGAGATGATGAATAGTCATGCATTCCTGTTTTATTTCACATCTGTCACATTCAGAGTTCTTTTGCAACCCTGGTAGCACATTAACTCCTTCTTTGAAATACTGAGACACTGTGTTCCGTAGATGAATCAACGACTTCAAGTCGTTCAAACTAATATCGCATTTTTTGGTAACTCTTTCCTTAGTGTATACTAGTAGAAATGAAGAAATATCCATTTCGTACCGGTCTTTAAACAAAAATGAGTACAAGGATGCTTGCGCGTAATGGGTAATATGCTCTCTGCCAGTTTTTATTTCCATTGGAATCAAATAGGTACCATCTGTATCTTTACCACGAAGCCTAGCTTCTAAAGTAACATCAGCCTTTCCCTTGAGTCCAAAAGCTGGTGACCAGATATTTTCCTCTATGTCTAGTGCCTCCGTTGCTGCAAAAAGCATCCTATTATCCACTGGAGCGGTGTGAATTGTCGCATCGCTAGTGAGATGAGTCTTCTTATAATACTTTTTGAACCACAGCTCCAAATAAAGCAAATGCTGTTCGATTTCTTCTTTCACTTGCTCTACCTTCGGTCCCACACTGTATATATCTAGCAAATAAAGTTTCACATAATGATCTCTTAGTTCTCGAAGGTACTTAAGATCCCATTTCTCGTTGAAAATACAATCTTGGAAAATCAGATGAATTATTTGTCCAATAATAATAGGTATGGTAGTGCCGCCAGCAAACTTAAATCTGTTAAGAAGAACTGATTTTCGAGGACAACTAATTTGGTGTGATATAGTGGTAGCTGCAAGAAGTATATCCGGATGCCATATCAAAAGATTTTGCTTGTTGTCCACCAAATGTGGCATATTTCTCGCTGTCAAATACACATGTACAATATCACCGACTTTGTAGTCCAATTCTGCAAAATCACCACCTAATTTGAGCTCGATCGGGTCATTATTGACATCAACGACAGGAAGTACTTTTCTGAGTGGAGAATGTGTAACCAATACAGGTTCAGCAACTACTTTATACCTAGATAGATCCTTTTTCGAAAAAGATACTCTTAGATCATCGGTCTCTTTCAGTCTTGTAAATGATCCGGATTTGATTTCAACTTTGAACTCTCCTTGGAAAGGATCCGAATCTGTCTTGGTTTGTAGCTTATCATCTTTCTTTGTGATAATCTGCATAAGTTCGGAATCGTCATCAGTAAATGGATCATCAGAATCATCATTATTAATCGGGGCAACTATTTTCAGTGTGTTAGAATCCTTAACTAATAATCTTTTGCTAGAAGCTGCCAATATCTCGGAATCATCGTCTGAGAATGGATCTTCTGAACTGGGACTACTCGCTATAACAGTAGCAGTATTTTTAAACTGAAGCAAATCTTCGGTCGGTTTTGTATCTTTCGGATTGGAATCTTCAAACTTATCTATCCAACTGTTTAATGTATTCTTGCTGGAAGAAGCATTAGATTTGAAAGTATTTCGGTTTATGCTACTCTTGGTCAGCAGGAATGCATCAAACCCACTTGATTTTGCACGTGTCAATGAAGGCACTTTTCGTACATCTCCCCGGGATATGTTATTCTGCGTCATGGTTATATCTGATATTGTTCTGGTAAAGTTAGGTGTTTGGGATATAATATTATGCAAACCAGTTCCATATTTAGATAACACTGAATTGGTCTGTTCATTTACGGGAGTTTTCTCTTTTTCTTCAGCATTATTTCCATCGTTGTTAACAAGTTCGTCTTCTATTTGTATGGTGGTAGGAGCCTTAAGCGGACTAGACACAGTGATATTTTTAAGTGGAGAAGATTGGATGGCAGCTTTGTTCGTTGTGTTTTCGTACTTATTAGGACTTTCCCTCCATTTGACACCATCAAAACTATCATCAGAACTCTGAATATCGCGTGCAATCACCTCTAAATGGTCATTGATAGTAGAAGGATCTTTTGAGACGCGAGAGTTGGATATATGTCTATTATACTCTGGATCCACGGCCAGATTATAATGCTTGGGTGGATTTCCCGACGGCCTCGCTGAAACAGAAACAGTTGGGTTATTTGCAGTCGCTGTATTTGAAGCTTTAATGGTTTCGGTTGTAGCTGGTGGATTCGCTACTGTTTGTGATTTCGCAGTAAGCTTATTAACTGGCTGGAAGAAGTATTTTGTTTTGGACAGCCTTTTGGAAACCCGAATTGTTTCATGATCGCCCTGACGTTTTTGGTTCCCTTCCCTCATACTGTCGGGCCCTCCACTGCCATGCCCATTCATTATGAAGTTGCCCTTTTTGATGGCGATTTTGCAGTATCTGATCTTACAAACAGATGCGATTTTTTCAGTCGCGTTCCGTTTTGATAGAAGGACTGGTAGACAGATGGAGGTTGTGGAGCGGTAATGGTCTTTCTTTGGCAATACAGGAATACTTGGAGTCTATTAAGATACATTTAAACCATATTTATTCGTATTAGATGTGGCGCTAGTAAAAGCAGTGATTAGAAGGAGGTTTAAATATTTTCACGTGACCGAGCACGTGATGTCGGAATGGTGCTAAATTGTCGTGCTTATGTAATAGAACGACTACCAGTAGCACCATGAATCTACAATAAGCGGATTTATTCACTTTGTACACCACCTGGAGCCAGATACACTTTGGAATCATTATACCTGTAGGCTCCTATATTTTGCACTAACAGTCGCAGCTATGATAGTTGCAAAACGGTACGCACACTTCCTTCCTCATTTCTCAACAAGTGGTACCGCTCACGTGATCGCATCTTGGTTATGTGCAGGATTCACAATTCTTTCCTGAGAAAAAATTTTATAGAGCGAGAAGTCATCGTGAGTTAAATCAATTTTCACTAGAGAGAGGTAGGCAAGTGTGCATCATTAGTGTTGTTTGTATTTGTATCCCGTAGAGTTCCAAGTTTGTCACATCAGCAGAACTCGTTTTCCCATATTTCACAAGAAAATTTGAGAAAAAAGTCCCCGATACTTAATCACATCACAGTACAGATAAACTCATCTCCATCTATCACATACACATAATGGCCTACATTTTAACGGAAACCTCGGCCGGTTACGCCCTCTTGAAGGCCTCCGACAAGAAGATTCACAAGTCCTCCACTTTAATTGAGGATTTGAACACCGCCGAAAAGGTTGCTCAGCAATTTAAGATCCACAGATTTGAAAAGTTTCAGTCCGCTGCCAATGCCTTGGAAGAAACTAACGCCATCATCGAAGGTAAAGTGTCTGAAAACTTGAAGAGATTCTTGGACGAAGCCAAGTCTGATAAAAAGGCCACCTTGATTGTGTCTGAAACCAAATTGGGTAACGCTATCAACAAATTGGGCCTTAACTTCTCCGTGGTGTCTGATGCTGCCTCTTTGGACTTGCACAGAGCCATTAGAGAATTCTTGCCAGAATTATTACCAGGTTTAGATGACTCTGTTTTAAAGCAAATGTCGCTTGGTTTGGCCCACTCCATTGGCCGTCACAAGTTGAAGTTCTCCGCTGATAAGGTGGATACCATGATTGTGCAAGCCATCGCCTTATTGGACGACTTGGACAAAGAATTGAACACTTACGCCATGAGATGTAAGGAATGGTACGGTTGGCATTTCCCTGAGTTGGCCAAAATGATCACCGACTCAGTTGCCTATGCCAGAATCATCTTGACCATGGGTGTCAGATCCAACGCTTCTGAAACCGATTTGTCGGAAATCCTCCCAGAAGAGATTGAAGAACAAGTTAAGTCCGCTGCCGAAGTGTCTATGGGTACTGAAATCACTGGTGATGACTTGGATAACATCAAAGCCTTGGCTGAGCAGATTGTTGACTTCGCTGCCTACAGAGAACAATTGTCCAACTACTTGAGCTCCAGAATGAAGTCCATTGCTCCAAACTTGACTGCCTTGGTGGGTGAATTAGTTGGTGCCAGATTGATTGCCCATGCTGGTTCTTTGACCTCGTTGGCCAAGGCTCCTGCTTCCACCATCCAGATTTTGGGTGCTGAAAAGGCCCTTTTCAGAGCCTTGAAGACCAAGCACGATACTCCTAAATACGGTTTATTATACCACGCTTCGTTGGTCGGCCAGGCCACCGGTAAGAACAAGGGTAAGATTGCCCGTGTGTTGGCTGCCAAGGCTGCTGTAGCCTTGAGATACGATTCTTTAGCTGAAGAAAGAGACGATTCCGGTGATTTCGGTTTGCAAGTCAGAGCTAAAGTCGAATCCAGATTGAGTGCTCTCGAAGGCAGAGACTTGAGAACTACTTCCAAGGTGGTCAGAGAGCAGAAGAAGATAGACATAACTGAAGCGCGTGCTTACAATGCCGACGCCGATGCTGCAGCTGTTGATTCCGATGACGAATCTGATACCGAAGAAATCGAAACCAAGAAGGAAAAGAAGGAGAAGAAGGAAAAGAAAGACAAGAAGGAAAAGAAGGAAAAGAAGGATAAGAAGAGAAAGAGAGAAGACGACGAAGAGGACAGCAAGAAGTCCAAGAAGGAAAAGAAGGAAAAGAAGGAAAAGAAGGAGAAGAAAGAAAAGAAGGATAAGAAGGAAAAGAAGGAAAAGAAATAGGCCTTCCACATAGCATCTCTTCATTCGCATCCGGTCATTCTATATTTACATTTTTGTTCATTAGTTACGTCTTTTTAGTTATTGTGTTATATTAATTGCTTTGACAATCATGTAGCAGACGTCAGTCGAGATCGGGCATGTCGATGTCCTCGTCGTCAACTCTGTCGCCAGTATTGCTTCTACCAGTACTATTACTGCTATCGCTATTACTATTACCGCTGTGGGTGTTAGCGTCACGGTATGGTGTAGTGTCTACTTCGTGACCATTGATAATTACACGCCCGTTTCCTGCCAAATCAGATATCATGTTCATGACTGGTCCCAGGAATGCACCGTCAAAGAACTCAGGAATAGAACCGCTTCCTCTATTGCGCGCTTCAAATACCTCTCCAAAGTTGCTGAGCAAATTACGCACGGTGTCGGCGGGATTGTTATTAACAGTCGTAGAGGCAGTTCGGGAATTCACTCGGGAGGTAGTAGCAGAGTTGATTCGTGTGTTAGCATTGGAGTTGAATGCAGAACTGGTTGCGGAATTAACGTTAGAATTAACTGTGGAGTTGACATTGGAATTAACTCTGCTGTTTGCAGCATTTACACCATTGGCTCTATTAGCCGCATTTGCGTTGTCGTTGGCACGTAAATCACGTGTGTCGACCCGGTTAACGGTCACTGTCTCCATTCCACCAGAAGCCAACATATTCTGAGCAATCTCACGGGTGAGAATGTTCGGGCGAGTTCTGTTGGAAAGCTGAGACGTACTCCGCAATGCACGGTCTCGCAACTGCGGAAAGTACATGTAATAGTCGCGATCCTCTTCAGGACATTCTGCGCGTAAGTTGGCGAGAATTCGCTTGACTTCCAGGACGGCCTGCTTCACCTCGGCTGCCAGCTCGCTTTGCTGCACTGCCCGCTTTTCAGTGAGCCCAATCAGCTGAGAAAGACGCTGCACAAACGGAGGCAAAATCAGTTTCACTCTGGCGGCCCGATACTGTTCCATCGCATGTTTCCACTTTTCTTGAGCCATGACGTCAGTGTCGTAGTACGTGTAGAACGTGTCCGGGGGGACATCTCCAACAGCAGCCCGGAGAGCCATGAGATACGACCGGAGCGCTGTGAGCGCATTGCCCATGTACAAGTGGCAGTATCCCAATTGGGTCCAGGCCGGAGTAAAACTGCAATCAAAACTGACAGCTCGGTCCAAGTCAGAAATCGCCTCGGGAAAGCAGTTGAGCCCAATGAACGCTATCGCTCGGTTGACCAAGAGCTGCGGAATCGCATCTGTGTGGGGGTACTTGCACAATTCAAGTGCATTGGTGTATACTTTGATGGCCTGGGCGTACGCCAGGTTGTTCATGAGGTTATTACCCTGTTCCCGGAGCCGAGAAATGTCTCCGCCGTGTCGCGGCGGGATTTCCAACCGGTTGCAGACGAGATCGTGGAAAACACCAAAGAAGCGAGGCAAGTCCACTCTGGCCCGTTGGTCTTTGGTCAAATACACAACCGCGGCGGCAACCGCTTCAGAAAGCCCCGGCTTTTGCGCAATACCGAGCACCTCCGGCGTGTATTGCAGCAAAAACTCCCCGCACACGGCGTGAGCCATTTCCGACTCGCTCTGTTCACCGGGACGGGCAGCGTAGCGGCACTCGATCGCGACTGCCGCGGAGAATATACCGCTAAACACGTCTGCAAGCTCGCTCTCGCGCTCTACGGCGTAGTCGGCAGGCCGTTTACGGCGCGCGTCTATGCGGGCTATGATGGTTTCCGTCAGATGCCGGGCCGGAACCGAATGCACGTCGTGGTCCTGTTCGAGAAGCATTTCTGCAAACAGGTACAACAAGGGTGGAACGGCGTCGTAGCCGTGGTCGGCATCCACGTGACAAATGTGCTCGATCACGAGATCCATGGCGTGCAGCGCGGTGTGGTTGATGCCATCTATAGTGGCGTACAGCTCCGTGGTTGATCTGGCACTGGATGCTAATGACTGGTGGAGATTGCCCAAGTGCTGTTTGACAGCCAAGGCAAACCCGTAGAGAAAGGGGGTGTCTTTCTCAAACATGGAACGTGGGTGGCACAATGATTTGGGGGATATAAGGCTACTTACAGGTGCTCTTTATATGCGTGGAGCGTGCTGGATGGGTGTCTGATGGTGGTAGTATTTATAGGAGTATTTGTGCGCACTATTTTTGGTGACAGTGACACTAAGCGGCTAGGGGGATAGTCGTGTTTTAGGGCCGGTATTTGGTATTTAAGTTTTGCTAGAGTGTTAGAGGGTGCCAATAGGGTGCTAGTATGATACAGGAGTGAGTGTTGGGCACAGTGTGGCACAAGAAACTGTAGTAGTGGCGTTTAGTAGTGGCATTTTGCAACGAAGCTTAGGTGCAATAGTTGACTGCGTATTGCG
Source organism: Scheffersomyces lignicola (assembly GCA_030578435.1). NCBI lineage: Eukaryota > Fungi > Ascomycota > Pichiomycetes > Serinales > Debaryomycetaceae > Scheffersomyces > Scheffersomyces lignicola. The sequence goes on along the minus strand of JAJMRV010000012.1, from coordinate 251,920 downwards.
ACTCTTTCTGTAGCGCACAGGAGTATAACGATACAGTAGGTAGAGCTTGGTCGGAGATACTACACTTGCATTGGCTACCGTGTGATTCAGTAAGCGATCTGCTTGTCTAACATTCCCACTACAACCTCTTTACTGTGTCCGGGCGCTACCAGTTTAGTCACGTGATTAAATCACGTGCACCCCACTATAGCCTGTGCTGTTTCGTATTGGTAGAAGTACCTGGGCTCACTGATGCTACTACGTATCACCACTGTAGCATTCTCTCATCTCGGGTTTGCGCTACAGCAAGACTGCACATCAACTTCTATCCTCTTTGGGCCACCATTCAGTATGGTGGCAAATGCTGCGCACCATTTCCCCATTTTGCGCTGGTCTAAATCTATTGCGCTTCTTTCTATGGTGAACTCCACACAAACCATGTTCCTCAAATCGAAAGCTCCTACCCAACTGGATGAGGACAACCTTCTCGTTGCAGCCAATTGCGAATCTCTGCTGCGAATCCGGGGCTTTCTCCGCCTTCTGCGGATGGCTTCTGATGATACCATTCGACAGCATTTGAACCTGGCCCGGTCCACTTCCGAATGCGATAGTTACTTCCAGACCGAAATAGTGTCCCAGTGGAAGGCCCGCTCAGAAGCAATCCGGTTCTGTGACCAGTATGTGCATCAGCTTCGCAAAGACACCGAGAATGAGATCAACAAAAAAGGGCACCCTGATGAATTAACCAGTACTGATTTTGATCTCCGGCAGGATCCCTATGCCATGAAAAACTACCGGGACAAAATTGAGGAACAGTACTCGCAATGCGAGCGTATAGAAGCGTGGGTGGAGAACGAGAAGAGTGTAGAGAAAATCGTACGGGAGCAAACGGCTACGGTGCTACTGGACAGGTGCTATCACCGGGACTGGTTGGCGTTTGCGAACATGACAATTGGCGGTGGGAAACTGTAGATATGATGGTGATAAACGTAAGCAGTGGTGCTCACAGGAATAATAGCAGACTTGTAGTTATGCCAGGAATGCTGTGACATTTTGCAATACTAACCGGTACTAACAGTCTGGCACCAGACCTATGCCCGCCCACTCCTGTATAACAATGTACATAGCTAACAATGCGATACCTTACATTATACTACACACTTCTACAGTTATTTATGAGCCGCAGCCGCAGCCGCATACGCAAATTTACTAATCAGCGACTGCTTGGGTGAAATCACCTTGGCCGGTGTGCTGCTTTTCTTGGGTTTCGCAGCTGTTTTCACCTTCACCTTCTTAGTGCCGCCGCTGGCCTTAGCAGCCGTTGGCGCCGCACTAGTCTCGCTATCATCCTTCTCCTTGGAAACCATTTCCTTTGCCATGAGCAAGCAGTCTATCCAACCGTAATTCTTGCCCAATTTAACCACGTCTCCATTCTTGTCCACCACCTGCACCGGATCTGATAACGATAATCGTTCCAAGTCGCTGACGCGCTTCAAAAATATCAAATCACCCCCCTCTTTGATAAGCTCAAGTATCAAGTACCCGTATACATCTTCGCTATCTACAGATAACTGGCCATCCTCTTCCACTGCCACGCTCTCAAACTCGTAGTCGTACATCAGATAATCGCCGCCCTGGTTCGCCTTCAAGTCAACCAACATCACGTTGAGCGTGTGGTCAATAAAAAACACCCGTGCCGCGTTGGTGATCACTGTCACGACAGGAACCGCATTACGCTCTAAACTGTACAGGTTTTTGGTCACAAGCTCGTCTATCAACACATCGTCTAACGGTACCGCAAGATTGCGGTTTAGTACCCGGTTACTGAGCTGCAGCTTCAATAACGTGTCCAACTTGAGGATCTTTTCATTGGGGGACAAAAGCCCCGAGATTTCCTTTAATTTGATGGCATTGGGAGGAACTTGTTTTACTGTTGGTGATGCGGCTCGTGCCGGCTTGGAGAAAGTCTTTTCCGGCTCAATCTTGGGGCTGGCACGTGTTGCTGGTTTTGGGGTAGCCGGTTTCGACCTCGACGCGGACCGGGATCCAGCGGCCGCGGCTGCTGCTGCACTGGCACTGCGAGTGGCGACGTTACCGTTAATAGCATAATTATTGTTAATGATGTTATTGGTGTTATTGTTACTGCTGTTGTTATTGCTGTTTTTTGCGACACTGTTATTGGTGCTGGAGTTGCTTGTACCGGCTGGTGGTGGCGTTTTCTTGGTCGGTGCAGGCGGCACGGCTGACTTCGGAACTGCCGCTCCGGAATTTGCAGCAACTTTCCCGTTTTGGAATGCTGCGCTGGCAAAAGCTGTGTTGGAACGCAAGTTTGTGTGCTGCGGAGATTTAGACACCTCGGCAACTGGTGGTGGCACTGGCGCCGATACCGGAGCTACCACCTCGCGTTGTGATGTAGGCGAATTGTGGTTCAGATATTGCTGCCGTGGCAGAATCACGTGCAGCGACTGGCTGCGCACAAAATTGCGCTGGGCCAGAACCGGAGCCGCGACTGGCATCGGCAAGGGTGACGGCTGAAGAAAGTTCTTTTTGATCTTGGTGGCTGGCAGATACGATTTCTTCGCCATCAGCGGCACAAATGCATAGTCCAGCTGCAGGATCTGCAGATGCAACTGCTGGTACAGATTCAGCTTGTTGACGTTGCGGCTCGTTTTGGCCATGTAGGCGGCGGGACCGCCGTACGGCTCAAACCGCGGCACTTTTCGGTACCAGATGTAGTTGACGTCATCCCAGGGAACACCCGCGAACCACGGGTCGGCCATGATCTGCGGAATCGTGTACCGGCCCGCAGGATCGGCCACGAGGATTCTGCGCACTAGCAGCACCACCTCGGGCGGAAATGTGGTTCCGGCGGGGAAGCTGTAATCGCCGTTGATGATTTTCTCAAACGTGAGGTACTCTGTTTCGCCTTTGAAAGCCGGGACTCCGGTGAAGAACTGGTAGATAATACAGCCAATCGCCCACACGTCGGACTCAAACCCACACGCATTATGCTTAAGGAGCTCGGGAGACACGTACTCAGCCGTGCCTACAAAGGAGCCCTTCCGATCGGCCGGCTGGGGCTCGACCGGGCCGGAATCCGGGCCGTTGACGGAGCGGTAGTCTATCACCTCCTCGTTGGCGTCGTCGCTCAGGCCCAAGAGCTTGGCGGCCCCAAAGTCGGTGATCTTCAAGCTGAAGTCGTGTGCCACTAGAATGTTCTCGGGCTTTAAATCGCGGTGAATCACCCCCTTCAGGTGGATGAACCGCACCGCATCGACAATCTGGCACATGTAGAAGCGCAGCACGGCCTCCGAAAGCGAGCCGAACTTGCGTATGATCAGAAGAAGCTCTCCGTACTCGGCAAAGTCCAAAACAAAGAACAAGCTGGCCTCATCCTGGAACGTATAGTACAACTGCACTATACCGGGATGCTGGAGCCCCAACCGGTGCAACGTGGTTTTCTCAATGTTGACGTACTTGATTTTGTCCTCCTTGACTATGTACTGCTTCAGAAGCACCTTTATGGCGTATGTCTTGCCGTTGTGGACGTCTACCGCCAGATACACGCTGGAATACGACCCTTCGCCAATCTTCTGGCCAAACTGGTAATCGCGGGCAGAACGCTTCAATTGCGCGGGGGATTGCACCGGGACCTGTGTGGCTGTGTTTGCTGTGCTCGAGTTGCCGGTCTCGGCCGTGGCAGCCGCTGCTGGTGCTGGGTGTGCCATGCTGGCATGTATGGATCAGGTGACTGGTGGACAGATAAGCTGGGGTAACTCAGGAACGGGCGGCGGATTTTGTCTGAAAACAGGGGCGTGTTTTGGTGTGTGTTTCTGCTTCCGGACGCTACCTTCAGCCGGCGGATATGAGTGGTGTGAGGGCTGCTGGTGCGGGAACAATCGTGTAGGGTCCTGGAGGGTTTGTATGGTGAATTTGTGAGTTTTTGTTTTCGCTGAAAAGGGTGCGGCTGGGGCTTAGTACTGCGGCACGGAGTTTTGTTGAGGGGGACTCCGAAAACGGCCCTACCGGCCCGAGACTGGCTCCGCAAGAGCGGGTGCGGGTTGCCGATCCCGGCGCAACTGCGTGTGCTGCTTGTCAAGTTCAGAATTGACAGTATTGTCGTGAGGCACTGGTGTGCCTGGGGGTGTTCCTCGGATCGGGTTGCAGTCACGTGCCGGCTCAATAAATTTTTTTTTCGCTATCGGTCCCACTATCAAATACCCGATCAAACCAGTACCACCAGGTATATGACTCTGGTTCAGGGCATATTTATTAGCAACGCCGCTGTTCAAGATGCGTATACTGCGATTCACGCTCCGCAGCAACCAGTTTCTCACCAAAGCCGCGCCCTTGCTCCGGGTTTCCCCAATAAAACCCCGGACTATCAATACATCCATATCGACCGATATACCAGCATCGGACCATCTAAGACAGATATTCGACAACCAAAAGTACTTTGGCCAGTTCACCCGGTCGGGAAATGAAACTGATACCCCGCTTCCGGCTCTTTTTGCTGGAAAAAGAACCGGTTTGTTCAAGAACGATGCCCTTTCGACCCCAGAGGGCCTAATCCAGTTCTCCAAAAACTCATTAAAAGAGGCCAAGCAGCTCGTGAAGAAAATGATAGAGGAAGTCAAGACCGATGAGGCAGCAAGGCTCAACTACATACGTCGTTTAGACCAGTTGTCCGATATCTTGTGCCGTGTGATAGATGTGGCGGAATTCATCAGAGTAGCGCATCCCAGTGAAAAATGGATGGATGCGGCCCAGCAGACCCACGAAATCATGTTTGAGTACATGAACCAGTTGAACACGAACGTGGAGTTGTATGCGCATTTGCGGGATATTCTTGAGGACCCCACCATGCGCAGCAAGCTCACAGAGGAGGAGATACAGGTGGGAGAGTATTTGCAGCAGGACTTTGAAAGATCCGGTATCCACATGGATCCCACAACCAGAGACAACTTTGTGGCCATTACCCAGCAGATTTCCAAGTTAGGAGCACAATTTGGCAATGGCATACACAATCTCAACTCGTACTGGTGTGAAATCACCAAGTTGGAGTTCGAGTCTATTAAGGACGTCAACCTCAAAAGAGAGATAGCCGGTCACCAAGGTGGAGTGAACAAGGAAAAGAACGTGGTTATGGTGCCGTTAGCAGGCCATATTCCGTACACGATCTTGACCCATTGCGACACTGAGTCTGTGAGAAGAAAGGTGTGGATATCATTGCACAACTCGTCAGAGGCACAGATCAAAACTTTGAACGAAATTCTTAAGTCAAGAGCACTTTTGGCCCACATGTTGGGATACAAGTCGTTTTCCCACTACCAGCTAGAACACAAGATGGCCAAAAATCCCGAGAATGTGGTTGCTTTTCTCAAGAACTTGCAGACATCGCTCAAACATAACGGTGTGTTGGAAGAGATCCAGAGTTTGTACAAGCAAAAACAGCCAGAAACAGTACAAATGCCATCTGATGAGGTCGTATTTAAAAATATCAAGCCATGGGACCGCGACTATCTCTTAGCCAAGTTACACAATGGGCAGGAAAAGACATTACCTAGCATCAGCGAGTATTTCTCGGTGGGGACTATTATATCTGGATTGAGCAGCTTATTCAAGTCTATCTACAATGTGGAGTTCATTCCAGAAGCAACTATCAAGGGAGAAACTTGGGATCAAGGACAAGTAAGAAAGTTAAAGGTATTTGACTTGACTGCTAATAAAATACTAGGCTATCTCTATTTGGATTTCTGGTCACCTAAAGTACTCCCATCACATTTCACCATTGTTTGCCTGAGAAAGATAAACCCTGACACTGAGGATATCAAGAAGATGGAGACATTGGTACAGCTAAACGAAACCAATGAGTACCAATTACCAGTGATCTCGTTGATTTGTAATTTCCAGAGTCCCTCCTCATCTACCATTGGGAGATTTGCGGGAATTGAGCGTCCAAACCCAACATTATTGTCGTTAGAGCAAGTTGATACCATATTCCATGAAATGGGGCACGCCATGCATTCCATGATTGGAAGAACAGACCTTCACAATTTATCAGGAACAAGATGCTCCACCGATTTTGTTGAGCTTCCATCTGTGTTGATGGAATCGTTCAGCAATGATCCGCGTGTTCTCTGCAAAATAGCAAAGCACCACCAGACGGGAGAACTATTACCGGAATCGCTTTTGAAAGAGCACCAAAGAAACAGAGTCATTCTAGGCGACTGTGAGACCTACATGCAATCGAAGATGGCCATGTTGGACCAAGTTTTACATGACGACAGCATAGTCAGAGATTTACCATCTAGTTTCCACAATTTCGATTCGACCCCTGTGTACCACCAGCTAGAGAAAGAGCTCGCTGTGTTAATAGATGATGCCAGTACCTGGCATGGGAAGTTCCCCCACTTATTCTCCTATGGGGCAGTATACTACTCCTACTTGCTCGACAGAGCTATTGCAGATAAAATCTGGAAAGGGCTTTTTCAAAAAGATCCCTGGAGCAAACAGGCGGGTGAGAAGTACAAAAACAGCATCCTCAAGTGGGGTGGAACCAGAGATCCGTGGGTGTGTTTAGCCGATGCTTTAGATAACCCCGAGTTGAGCAAGGGAGACTCCAAGGCAATGGAGATCATTGGGCTGGATGCATTGTCAGCATAAAATTACCGTATATATCGTAATAATCATGTACATAGTATAGAGCAAATTAATGGTTTCATGACAAATTAGTCTTTTTTGACGTATTTCGATTCTCGTGTGACATTCCAGTCCCCCCAGCAAAAGTGGAGTAGCGAGTATGGTCCTGCCCAGTTGACAGCCTTGTTTTTGACTCGGGTACTTGTTTCTACAGTAATTCCGAAAATCTACATCGGGTTATGAGGTCATTCGGCAAAGATGTGTAGCGGAACCGGAGAATTTTCGGGACTGCATACAACACGAGTCAAGATGCCTCACAGAAACCCCATTCAGAGTAAATCCCGACCGAATCCAAACGGCAATATACACTAGGTAACAATTAGAGTTTAGGAAAAACACGTCGAGTTACCAAAATTCAGGTCTAATCGTCATCCAAATACAGAGTGTAGGGTCATCGTAAACGGAACTCAGTTCCGCAACTTACTACTACAATGAACATTAGCTCTATTATATTATCGTTTGATTCTGCTTAGGCATGAATATCTTTGCTGCTTAGCACCACAGCCTGCCCGTTTGATGACAATTACAGGAAGTAACTCAGCCTATAAATAGGTTTAGCATTACAGGGCTGATGTGACAGAGAATGAAAATTGCTTTTTTTTGCACTTGCCATTTTTGTGGAGTTTGCGCTTCCGCTTTGCTGTGAAAAAAATTTCACTGGTTTGCAAAATGCCTTAAGGTTGCATTCTGGAACAAAGCTAACCAGAAAATGCCTTGCTAGCGGACAAGTTTTCTAAATTGAAGTGGAAGTTTCCCCAATGGGACCATCTTGTCGCTGATAAGAATATAATGGGAATCTGCCTCTTAGATGCTATCAAATTCCTTTTACAGAATAAGATGAGGGGGTTTTTTTAGCTTTTCTTGTAGTTTCTTTTTATGATTCATTATAAATATTTATTGATATTCCCTTCTACTTATACCCTCTGGTATTAAATCTGTGTATTTTCTCTTACTGTCATCAACTACAAATTTAATCATCAACGATGTCTTATAAAAAAGATATTGAATTAAACCCAATAGTGTCGGAATTGAAAGATGCCACTCTTGATGGCACTTCTGATAGCAATTCAACCACTTCGGTGACTCGTGAATTGTCTGGTTGGGCCAAATTCAAAGATGGTTTCAGCAGACAAACTACTGATGACATCGAAGCTGGTAAGCAGTTATCCAAAAGTATCAGCAAACGTCATTTGGTTTTAATGGCATTGGTTACCGGTGTGGGTACTGGTCTTTTAGTTGGTTCTGGTCGTGTTTTGCATAACGCTGGTCCTTTGTTCCTTATCCTTGGTTATGCCATTGTTGGTTCTTTCTTATACCCCACTCTTCAAGCTGCCGGTGAAATGGCTGTGAACTACAGTGATTTATCGGGTGGTTACAACAACTATCCCCGTAAATTTATTGACGAATCTTTAGCTTTTGCCATCACCTGGAACTACTGTATCCAATGGCTTTCTGTTATTGCTATTGAATTGGTCACTGCTGCCATGACTATTCAATACTGGACAACTAGCGTTAACCCTGATGTCTGGGTTACTATCTTTTACATTGTCATTGTGGTCATCAACTTTTATGGTGCTAGAGGGTATGGTGAAGGTGAATTCATCTTAGGTTCTTGTAAATTATTGATGATCACTGGTTTCATCATTATGGGTATAGTCATCAATGTTGGTGGTGGTCCAGAAAGACAATTTATTGGTGGTAAGTACTGGCATAACCCTGGTTTCTATACAAGTTTCAAGGGTCTTTGTTCAGTTTTTGTCACTGGTGCATTCTCATTAGGTCAGTCCGAATTCGTGGCATTATCTGCTGCTGAACAGAAGAACCCAAGACAGTCCATTCCAAGTGCTTGTAAGTTGATCTTCTGGAGAATTGTGTTCTTATTCTTAGGGTCTTTGACTATTGTTGGTTTATTGGTTCCTTACAACTCTGACAGACTTATGGGTTCCCACGGTGGTGGTTCTCACGCTTCTCCATTCGTCTTGGCTGCTGAATTACACGGTGTGTCTGTCTGTGCTTCTATCATCAATGCCGTCATCCTTTTGTCTGTTACTTCGGTTGCTTCTTCTTCTTTATATTCTGCATCAAGAACTTTGCAATCTTTAGCTGAACAGCACTTTGCTCCTTCTTACTTCAACTACATTGATAAGGAAGGTAGACCATTAAGATCTTTGATTGTCTGTACTATCATTGGTTTATTCTCATTCATTGCTGCTTTCAATCAACAAGAAACTGTGTTCAACTGGTTATTATCGATTTCTGGTCTTTCTCAAATCTTCACCTGGTTTGGCATTTGTATGTCCCACATCAGATTCAGAGCCGCTTTGAAATATAATAACATTTCATTGGATTCCTTAGGCTATGTTGCATCTACCGGTACTATCGGTTCTTGGTATGCTATTATCTGGTATGGTCTTGTATTGATTGGTCAATTCTGGTTAGCTTTGTTCCCAATTGGTAGTGATAAGCCAAATGTTTCTAATTTCTTCCAAAACTACCTTGGTGCCATTGTCTTGATTTTGTTTTATGTTGGTCACAAGATCTATGCAAGAAACTGGAAAATTTTCATTAGAGTTAAAGACATGGATATCAACAGTAATAGAACTATTTTTGATGAAGAAGTATTGAACTTGGAGAAACAAGAAGAGGCTGAGAGAAGAAAGAGCTATTCATTCATTAAGAAAATTGGTTTATTTTTGTTTGCTTAATGTAACAGCTTAATGAGTTGTTTGTCATGGTTATTTAGTTCGTTAACAACTTGTACTATTATAGTTATTTGTGGAGTTGCCTAAATAGGCTCATTTTAGTTTACGTTTATGATATAAGTATTATATACTTGAATTTACGATTAATATTTTAAAAAATCTTGTTTGGCACAGTTTTTGCAACTTTTCTGTAAAAACAAAAAATTAAACAAAAAATTGTTCGGGTCTTGAATGCGATAGTATATTATTAGACGGTGGTTCTTTCCAATCCTTTCCAATTCTGGATAGTTCTTCATTAACATACATGGAATCATTATAATGAGTCTTCCGTGAAAAGCGCAGAAGCTGCTGCGATTGCAATATGTTACTCTGCGACCAAAAAAATATTTTTCTGGTATGATTTTTCAGCATATTAGAACTGGAAGTATACGATAAGTAGTGCCATGAAGCAAATTATCAGCCGCATAAGGTGCTTCAGTACTGTGAAGAGTTCTTCAGTACTACTCAAGCCTCAATTAGACATCAATAATATAATTAACAATCATGAAAAGTTCAGAGATTCCATTATTAGAAGAAAATTACCCACTTCAACATTAGAGGATCTTGAGTTTGTTATTGAAAACCGTAACAAACAAGTCCAATTCAGCCGTAGAATCGATTCATTGAGAGCGGAAAGGTCCAAATTGGGTGAACAGATGCAAAAGGCAAAAACTCCAGATTTGATTAAGCGGTTGGGCGAGATAAAAGTTGAGTTAAAGCCTCTAGAGACTGATGCCAAATCACTAACCGAAGAAATATATAACAGGGCAGAATCACTTCCGAATCTTTTGCATGACTCTGTCCCAGCTGATCCCGAAGCAAATGAAATTACCAACTACATACTTTGCGAGTCAGAAGCCGATGCCGAATCCCAAAAGCCAAAAACTAAACTTGATCACAAAGAAATTGGTGAAAAACTTAACATTCTAGAGTTCGATACGGCATCCAGAGTAGCAGGTTCATCGTGGTACTATCTTATTGGAGACGGTGCGTTGTTAGAGCAGGCTCTAATTCAATACGGTTTATCTAAAGCTCGTAAATTCGGATACAAGATGGTTATTCCGCCTTCCATTGTAAGATCAGAAATCATACACGCTTGTGGATTCAAGCCGCAAGACAAAAATAATGAAAAGCAAGTTTATGAGCTTCAAGGTGAAGAGAAGTCGCTCACAGGAACTGCTGAAATTCCATTGGGTGCTTTGCATTCTTCCACAGTTTTCCCCCCAGGAACACAGTTCCCCATAAAATACGTCGGCATTTCTCGTGCCTACAGAGCAGAAGCAGGTGCCAGCGGTAAAGACACCAAAGGATTGTATAGAGTGCACGAATTCACTAAAGTGGAGTTATTCCATTTCACAGAAGAAAAAACGGCTGACGCAGAATTGGAAGCCATCAAAGACTTTCAAATGGAAATCATTCAGGAGCTTGGACTCAGTGCAAAAGTCATGAATATGGCATCTTCTGACTTAGGAGCACCAGCATTGAAAAAGTACGATATCGAAGCGTGGATGCCCGGAAGAGGTAATTGGGGTGAACTTACAAGTAGCTCCAATTGTGGGGATTACCAGGCCAGGAGACTTGGTATCAGGATGAATGGGAAAGATCAGAAGCTCACGCACGTGACTACACTTAACGGAACATGTATGGCAGTTCCTAGAGTAATCGTAGCCATTATTGAGCAATTTTACGACCCGGAATCCGAATCAATTTCCATCCCAGAAGTCTTGAGACCCTTCATGGATGGAAAGCATGTAATTAGCAAGAATTAGAACCATGAAACCTGTACATATACAAGCTACAATAAAATACTATTGGGACTTTCATTAATCTGAGACATAAACACTAAAACTCGTCGTTGCTTGATTCTTTAGCAGAAGCAGAGATGAGAGTTGTCATGGGGGTACTGAGAATTCTCTTCTTAGGCGTTTCGTTAAGCCCATTTCCTATTGAGTTTATTGTTGATAAATGCAATTGGCGTACTTTGGTTATACGCGACTGTACAGGGGTCGTTAAGTCTTTGGATGCGTACACCAATCGATCGTAATCCTGCTGGAGTTTTTGAAATTCACCAAATTTCTTGGTATAGTCCGCGACCATTTGGTCGTACTTCTTCCCCAAGCTTTCAATATCTGATTCAAGCTCTTGTTTCTTCGTGTTAGTCCCGACTATGCTGACTAATTCCGAAATCAACTGGTCCTGTTTATGGAATCGTTTTTCCAACTCTATAATGTAATCTTCTTCCAGTGTTTCTACTGAATTGAGCTTCTCAACTATATCCTTTCTAAGGTCTTGAATGATGGCAAAAGGATCCTCCTTATCGCCAAAACTTGCCATTATGCCTTCTAACAAGCTCTGAGATTTGGGATCAAGCGATACACACTTCAATTCTGCCACTATGGGGTCGACTACTTGTCTGACGATATCTCTCTCGGGGAGACTTTCCTGTATAAATTGCAATTGAGACATGATCTCGTCCTGGCCTACGCTTCTGGAGGTTTGGCCAGAAATTTGACCCGAAATTCGAGTGAAGGAGTTGCTGATCTCCTCACTAACTTTAGATATAACGGCTTCTTTAACAGTCTCCAACAACTTTTCTAACTTGTCACTGTCTGGGGTTTTCTCATTGAGACTCTCCACTATTAGATTGGTGTTATCTAGCTTGTTGACTATTTTTTCGATGTCATTCTTAGTAGCATTTCCTTCGGTGACCACTTCTTCAGAATAACTGGCAATATTCTCCAAGAGCTTATTCAAGTTCTGGTTGTTGTTCTTCAGTCTATCCACCAACTGACTCAAATCGACATTGGTCTGCTTGGTCTGCACTTCTAAATTGTATATCTGGTTCAGAAGGGTGCTGTGGACCTCGTGGATGTGTTCAAAATGGTCGTCTATGTTGTCACTCTGTAAGAAATTCAACTTTCCAACACTGGAGTTACCGTACTTGTTGGGAGAAATCGGTTTGAGCACCTTTTTACCGGAGGAAAAAGTAAAAGAGCCGCCTCCAGCCTTCGTGGGCGTAGAAGGAGAGTTCTCTTTGTCGTCTACTACAGCTGCCATACTTTATATGCCTTAGTAGCACTTCCTTTTACTCTTAATATGTTTGTTTATAGCTCAGGAAATTTTTCTAAACATAAACAACGGGACTGCACACAAATGCGCAGTAGAGATATTTTGAAAACCCTATATGCAGTATAACCATTTTAGAACCCGAATTTGCTTTTAAGAGCCGAACCGTAAAACGACTTCTTCTGGTCGTCAATGGTTTCTGTCATGGCTTCATTGGCTGTGTTTGCGTAGTTGTTAAAGCCTTCTTCCATGGCATCCAATCCGTCTCTGATACTTCTCATGAAACCCTGTCCGTTTATCACTGTTCCTGGTGCGGTAGCTTTACGGACAGGTTCTTTGTAGCCTCTGTCAGTGCTAATTGCTTTCGAGTATGCCCCGTAAGCCTGATTTGGATTTGCCTCTGGACTGATGTTGTAGGCCAACCTGCTTTCTTCGTGTTTGGCTTCCTTTCTGTTGGGTCCAGCGATCAACAGAGCCAAGTCCTGAGGATTGACGTATCCAGTTTGACCCTTAGCCCACAGCAAAGCACCTGCTGTAGGGCGTGGAGGAATGATCGAGTTTTCGTTGAATAACAAATCTGTCTCCATAGTCTCTGTCTTTCTTCTAGAGTCCAGTTTGTGGATGTAGAAGTGGTAGAACTCGGAGTGGTTGACTCTCACGAACAACTCACCATCACTCAAAATATCTGCATCTCCAGAACTAGCCCGCAAGAGCGACTCCTGAATCTTCTTATACATTTCTGGAGGGATTTGGCTGTCGCCCAACTCCTTGAGTGATGGAATAGAACAGAAACGGAGGAATCCTGACTTGGTGAGAACAGCAAGAACAACCCCTTTGTTACCAAAGTTGACTAACCCAGAACACAAGCAAGTGTCTTCTATCACCAAGTGCGATAGTTTCATCTTTGGAACCTTTAATACCCGAACCCCGCTGATGGAAGTCGTGACCACGTAACCGGGAATCACAATGCCTTGACTAAGTCTGTGGAATCTGTCAAGGGATGCGATTGCCAGTTGCCCATCGACAGAACCCAAAGGTATGATCGAGTCAATTTTGTTCTTAGAAGGATCCGTAGTGCCATGCTTGTAGTTGAGACCAATAGACTTATCGGCGAATATAACATCGTAGCCCCCATTTCCTAACGGGACAATCTTGAATATCAAGAGGCTGCCTCCGTTATTAGTACCCGCATAGAGCAAAATCGAGGAGAAACCTTCTTCTCCATACTGTTGAATCGCGAATTCGAGACTGGTGATGCAACAGGTATCAGTTTGACTGACCAAAAGCTCATTGATGTTGGCATTGAATATGATGGCAGGACCTCTGGTGACATCTACCACAACCAACTTACCCGACTTGAACCCAATGGCTGCAAAACCGATATCGTTGTGCTTGATTGCAGTTATTGGCTCTCTCTGTGCTAGCTGCACTATACCAATAGGAAAGAAATTGGACGACAGGGCAAAGGAACCCAGAATGCGATTGGCCAAGCTGATGATCTTGGCATCACCATTGGTGTGGAACACATCGCAGCTGGAGTAGTCTACGGTTCTGAAACTGCGCTGGGAACTGATGCCACTGGGCTTTCCAAATTTGCAGAGAACAATGTCCCCGTTGGCGAGAGCCACTACCATTTCCCTGCTACCAAACGCACACGAAACAAGAATCACCTTGGTGCTGCGGGTATCTCCGAAATCGTACAAGGTATCCTGCAAACTAACCTGGACAATTTGTTCGGATTCCTGGTGCTCCCCACGCGAAACGTCTAGCAACCGGACCAAGCCACGCTCATGACCGGTAACCAAGATGCTTCTGTAGTCGGGATCAAAACCGACTGGTCTGGGCACGTTTCTGCGCAGTGCAGGCTGACCACCCCTAAGCAACTGTCTGGTTCTGGCTGTAGCTCCGGTGGACACCCTGTTGGACATGATGCTGAACCACTCTGCCTTTTTCACAGCGTGAATGTACGAAAACACTACAGGTGGGTGCACCGAGGAAAGAGATGGCGGGATCAAAAGGCTGCCCAAGTCCAGACCACCCTGTGCACCGCCCACGGAAGAAAAATCGATGATGTAGATGGCACCTATGTTGCTGATAAGGAGCAAGTGCGTGGGGTCGTGGTTTCCGTTGAAATAGGGCTGATTTTCCGAAGGCAAGGGGAATATCTCGTTGATGAACTCTGACTCCACGCCGGAGCTCCTGTCGTTGAATGTCACGGGAAGAACCCTTTGGCCCGACTGGGGGCTGGAGTAGAACTGGCCCTGTTTCTCGTGGGACGTGAGCGAGTACTTGAGGGTGTAGCCAAAGTCCAAAACATGCAATCCGTTGCCGTCGGCCCTGCTGATGACCAACTGGGTGTACTCGGGGTCTGCGCCGCACACCCATCTCACAGACGTAATGGGGGCGAAATTGTCTGCCACCACCACCAGGGCACCCGGCTTGTGCAAATTGATATCAAAGATGTTTCTGGCCTCGAGCAACGTGCCCGTGGTGGTGTCCCAGAAAACAAGCGAGTTGTCTGCGTGGTAGGTCACGAGATGCAACCCGTTGGGGTGGAACTGGGCCCCGAGAAGCTCCGGGGTGACCTCCTTGGGCGATTTGAATAGATTCTTCTTGCCGCCGGTTTCCAAATACAAGGCGGCCTCAAACCCGCGGCAATCCTTCTGCAACGCGTAGACGAAGCTGGTCTTGATTTCGCCCGAGGCGAGCGAGTACACGATGGCCAGATGCGAGTACGTCACCAAGATGGTGCCGATGTCCCGCGGGTGCCACGTGACCGATAGCACCGGCGACAACTTGACCTTGGGGAGGATCTTCTTCTGCAAGTTGTCGATGCGGTACGGCGTGAGGTTGACGCGGTCCACGTCGTAGAAAACGAGCCCGCCGTTGGACAAGCCGAGGATCAACCAGTCCAACGACGGGTCGGTTTCAACCGCGGTGACGGCGCCGTGGGTGCTGTACTTGCCGAGGATCTGCTTTGTCCGGAGCGAGAGCACGATAACCGAGCCGACCGAGGCCGAGATGGCCACCAAGTACACGCCCTTGACGAACTTCAAGTGGGTGATGGGGCTGGTGGAATTGAACTCAATGTCCACCTCCACATTCTGCTGGCCAAACACACGCACCTCGTTCTTGGTGGTGGACACGGCCAAAAGCGACTGGACCGGATCAAATGCCACTGCTAGCACTGAGTTCCGGGGGAGCCCCGACTGGGCCACCGTGAATAGCCGGACATGTTTGGCGTCGATGTCCTCGGGCGAAAGGTCCTTTGCGCCCGAGGTTTTGATCACGTTCGAGAACTGGTTTAGCGAGAGCGGCGCCTTCTTGCTCTTGATCTTGGAGAACATGTCGCTGCGTGGTGGTCTGTTTCCGTGGGGGTGAGCCGCACAGGACCGGGAAATACTCGGTATAGGTGACCTGCACACAGGGAGTACTGCATACAGTGCTCACGTGACCACGTACTAGGCCCACCCCAACCGGGCGTCTGGGTCCCGGCAGCGGCGGCGCAAGCACACAGCCGGGCTATACGCACCCGCGGCTCGGCACGGGGCCCGCCCGCGACCGGCTCACGCCGCATCCGGCGCCGTTGGCGGGGGGCAGAATGCGGCGATGCTCGTGGCCTGCATATAAGCCAGGCCTATCCGACACGTATAAACAAAAATGTCCGAGCTGGCGCCTGTCCCGCTCACGACACGACACTACGACTATTGCGAGAAGATGGTATGTAATGCGATGCAATGCGGTGTAATGCAATGCGGTGTGTATTGGACGTACTAACCAGAACCAGTCATCGGATCAGCTTGTGGGAGTGGCGATGCTTACCGTGGCCATAGCTGTGTTTGTCTACTACAGCGCCTGGGTGTTTGTGTTGCCGTTTGTGGACGACACCAGCGTGCTCAAGACGGTGTTTTTGCCGCGCGAATACGCCATCACCGTGCCCTTGGTGTTGTTGCTCGTGGCCGGCTTGGGCGTCGGCACGTTTGTCGGCAACGTGTTGGTCAAAAAGGCCCGCCGGGACCAGCACAAGAAGAGTAAGAAGAGCGACTAGAACGGCGTACGTATGCCCCGTAGACGAGAGCCCATATTAACTGTCCCCGTGTAGGACGCCGCAGCGATCCCGCGCCGGATGCGCTCACGTGACGTCACCAATGTACAATCTGCTTGTATTGCTATCTGTAGCCCGGCGCTACGCCCGGATGATGTAGCTGCCGGTCTTGGTCGTGTACTTGACGCCCTTGTACGGCTTGACCGTGTCGCCGAGCCCGCGCGCGCTGACGATCCGGAGGCTGTCCACTTTGGTGCCGCTCGGCACGCAGCCCTTGTGCGCGTACGACATTTTCAAGTACACGGGCCGCACCGCGCGCCGCGGCCCGGCGCCGGTACCGGCGCGCTCCGGCCCGGACTCGTCGTCGCCGGCCTCCTCCTGCGCGCCCGTCACGATCGCCCCGCGCAACACGGGCTGCGTGCCGCGCGCCACCGTGCGCAAGTTCCACTGCGCCCGGCCGCCGCCCGAGTACGAAAAGTCGCCGTGCGTCACGCGCGTGGCACGCATGCCGACGATGCCGTCGGCCGGGCCGGAGCGGTCGGGGTCGCCGGTGTCGGCGCCGGTACTGGCGTCGCCGCGCCGCACCGCGCCGTTCTGGCACACAATGTCGACGCTGAGCGCCTCGATCTTGGCCACGGCGGCGCTGTCGCGCACAAAGAGCCGGATCTCGAACTCGTTCCGGAGCGGGCCGAGCCCCGTCTGGAAGTCGGCCGCCACCGCGCCCAACATGTCGGCCCGGTCCGGGCCGAGGTCCACCACGTACTTCATGAGCGTCGACCGGCCGTCGGGCGGGATGAACAGCAACGTGCCCGGGCTGTCGCGCCACTGGTCGAGCTTGACGCACTCGTGGAAGCTGGGCACGTGCACGCCGAAGCCGGGCGTGGCCAACACCAACTGCAAGAGCGGCACGCCGGTGAGATGCGACACAAAGTTGACGCGGCCCTCGATGGCGCCGGTAACGGGGACCATCTGCGTGGCGGGCGCCTGCAGTGCCGCGGCCGAGTAGAAGGCCAGGTCAAAGTGGGTGGCCGGGTGGCTGCGCCGGCCGCCGGATGCAGGCCGCGCCTGGAGGATCACGTGCACCTTCTCGATGACGTCGACGTACATCTCGTTGTTGGTGTAGCGCACGTTGGCGCGGCGCCACGGGACCGGGCCGAGCGCGGGGTCGGCGCCGGCACCGGCGTCCGCCGGTTTCGGCCCGGCCAACGCGCCGATCGACTTGTTGGTGGCGGCGGCGAGGTCGTTCCCCGTGCTCAATATCTTGGACAAGAGGCTCTTGAACGGGATCAAGTCGCGCAAGCGGTTGGCGTCGGTCACGTGCGGCAAGCCGTTGTCGAGCATGTCGTTGACGAGCAAGGTCAAGGTGTCGTTGTTGGCGTCGATTTTGGACACCGCTAGCGGCGTGCCGAAGTAGTCGCCCATCACCTCCACCAAGCGCTGGGTGAAGATGTAAGGGATCACGGGGTTGGGGGCGCCGGCCGCGGAACAGAGCACGTAGATGGCCAAGCTGGCGGTGCGGTCGTGTGTGACAAAGTAGTCTTGGTTGAGCGGGATCACCGAGCTGGTGTCGTGGGCTCCGGAATCCTGCTTCTTGAGCCGGATTACGCTGATGAGCGACCGGAAGTTGGGGGACGCGAGGTTGAGCAAGTACTCGTACACCAACACATCGTTGCTGTCGGCGATGTAGATGGCCTCGAACATGGGTGTGGTGCAGGGGCGGGAGAGGTTGTGGTGGTGGCTAGCTGCTAGTATAATTTGGTGCGCATATGGCTCTGGCGCTACCATGTGGTGGAACACTCCACCATGTAGTACAAGAAATAGGGTATAGAAGTAATACAGTGCAAGGTGATATATGCACAGTAACATAATAGATACACTACATTATACTAGTAAACTATATATACTGTAAACTACGTTACTGTACTCGACACTACTCATTAACAGGTACGAGAGTATTGGCACGCGCTACCATGAAAACATTACCACCACCGTACTATAGTACAAGAAATACACTACAGCCGTAAACATAGTGCAAGGTGATATATGTACTGTAACACAGCAGACACACTGAACTACACTAGTAAACTGTATATACTGTAAACTACGTTACTGTACTCTTCACTACTCATTAACAGGTACGATAATATTGCCCGCGCTACCATGTGCGAACTACCACCACCGCACATCATTCTACACCACTAGTAACAGGTACGATATTATTAAGATGGGGATAGCTATATAAATGGGGTCGAATATATAGTGTAATAAAAACAAAGCAGGCGGGAGGAAGTTGGGAGTTGAGTTTCGTAGAAAAAGGACCGTGCGGAAACCAGCCTCACTCCGGAAACGTGAATATGGGTCCAAGTATATCCACTTGTAGTGCATCCAGGGCGTAGGCAGGCTCCCCCACAGCGAGTCGAGCCAGTCATCAAAAATCCAACAAATTAATATTGGCGAAATATGAAATAAAAAGAACATAATGTAGAAATATAGTAGTTCGACAGCGGATGCCGCGTGTGGCGGGCTCTGCTACGATTGCGTACACAGCGTGGGTTAATTCAAGACACAAGCCAAGCTTCAAGTCACTGCTTTGCTTCTGTCACGACACACACACATTTTTCATGACCCCGTGTATACGCCTTCATCGCAGATCCACACCCACCGTTTGGCACCAACTAGTCAGCGGATTTATTTGGCAATCTCACCGCCGGACGAAGAGCCTTCTTCGACGTTGATTTCGTCATCGTCATCGTCATCGTCGTCGATATCAAGCGCCAAGTCTCTGGCAACTCTGTGTTCGACATCCTTGATCTCAGCCATACCGTAAACGGCAATGGTAGCAATACCAAGAATACCAGCAATACACGAGAAGACCAAGGCGACAATACCACCAGCAGTGAATCCTGGTGGCAATGGAGCGTGCTGCACTGGCTCACCAAACAAGTTGAGGAAATCAGTGTGGTTACCAGCAGCGTTACCAGCAATGGAAATGTTGTTCTTCTGACAACTGTTGATAAAGTCGTCAGTCAAAGCTTGGGTAGGGTTGGATTGGATTCCCAATGGATCCTCAACGAAAACCATGGCCAAACCTTGGTCCAAATGCCACTCAATGTGACAGTGGAAGAACCAGATACCGGGATTGTCGGCAACAAATCTCAACACCATGTAAGATTGTGGGTACACGTATGCAACATCTCTCATCATTGGGTATTCGGGCCATTCAGCGTGGTCGGAAGCATTGAAACTAACCATATCAACGTCTTCTTCCTGATGTCTTTCAATAAGCTGGAAAATGTGTCCGTGCAAGTGGAAAGGATGCTTACCAGAATCCTGGTTGTTGACCACGATATCAACAACATCACCCTTTTGCAAGACAAAAGAGTTGGTGTTGGTACCATAGACCAATTCGTTGGTAGCAAATTCACCTGCAGAAAGAGCAGTAACCAAGGTAGGCACTTTAGGAGCAGTGTAAGTAATGTTGTTGAAAAAAGCATAGTTGATACCGTTACCCAAGTTGTCCATAACAACATCAACGGTAACAACGTAATCAGGGTCGGCATAAAGGGTCTGGTTACTCAATGGTACCAACCAAAAATCATCAAAGTAGTCATCCCACGAGTCAATGTAGGTCTCACCAGGCAAATCCTTACTGTCGTTATAAACAATCCAGTTAGTGGAGTTGACAATTAAACCATCAGGAATGAAATCTAACAAGGTCTGATCAAACGAATTCATGAAGGCGTAATTCTTAGAAGTATCACTCTTGGTCTTGATCAAGACGGAATAACGCTGAGCAACAGTAATGTAGATAACGTCAGTGGTGTTTTGTTGCACCATGACACCGTCGACTTCAACAATGGTAAACTCGTGGTCTTCCATGTAAAGATACTGCGAAACGAATCTACCGACGTTGACAATATGAACCAAGTAAGTCTTGTCAGGCTCAACGTGCCAAGTAACATTTCTGGTTTCGTTGAACAAAGAACTGTCTGGAATTGGTTCGGTACCTTGAGGGTTGTATCTGTTCAAGAATCTTGGGTTTAAGTAGTCGGAGTTGTGGTGGTAGTTATCGGTAATGGATAAGAAAACTTCTTCATCGTAGTCGTATGGGTATGGATCGGTACCATCAATGTAGAAAATACCTCTCATACCATCACCGTACTGACCAGAAGTATGCGAGTGGTACCAATAAGTACCCTCTTGGGTCAAGGTAAAGTTGTACAACATAGTTTCACCAGGTGGAATAGGACATTGAGTGACGAATGGAGGACCATCCATTTGAGAGGAACCTTCTTGGAACATACCGTGGAAATGCAAGGTCGTGTTTCTGTCATCAAAACCGTTAGTTAAGTAAAGGTTGATAGTATCACCTTTCTTAGCTCTCAAAATAGGTAATGGCCAGGTACCATTCCAACCGATCATGGGCTTTTCAAAAAAACCATCTGGGTTGGCATTGACCCAACCGGTGGTATAGTACCAAGTGTGGGTTTCAGCCGAAACCAAAGACACCAACAATGGAATCGACAATAACGCAGAAATAAGCTTCATTATTGTACTATGTGAAAGTGAAAAAAAATCAATGAATGTGGGGGCTATAATACTAATTTGGTCGGATAGTTAATTACTGGGACTCTAGGGGGGATTTGGGGCGGACGGTAAGATCAGATAACAACTGCGGCTAACACCTTGGAAAACGGCTGAAATCTTTCTCCTGAGCAAATATTGCTAACCAACTTCGACTAAGATCTTTCTGCTACGACAAGAAAAAAATTAGACAGATGGGGGATGTCAAAGTGAATGATAAGGGACCAAGTAAAGTTACTGCAGAACTGGGCTGTGGGCTGTATCAAACACAACAATTGCACGATGAATGTAGCAAACAAACAAAGAAACAAATCGAAACTATTCAATTAGGATAAAAAAACACCTCAAGGAGAGACGGATGGGACTAAATTTATATCAAAAGTATGGAAAATCATAGTTGGACAGTTTTTTTACAATATTCAGAAGCACCATTTTGTGTTGAGGCCGGATGTCAAAAGTGAGAAGGAGAATTTCATGCAGACACTTTCAGATTTTTTTCTGCTACCTGTCAGGCTTTGAAAACTATTAGCGTTGCTAAGCATTTCCGACATGGCTTGGCTCGTACCTGAGTGGCTGAACTTGTGTATGATTAGTACTGCTAGCTGGGTACATAGTTGATGTTCTAGGAGCAGCTTCTGTAGTATCTGTAGCGCACATTGGTGGTGCTTGCTTCTGCTCATTTGTGCTTAACACAATAGTCGAGCAGACAATTTCGGGAATTATTTTTTGTCTGGCTATTAAACTGATCAATCAGATAAAAAAACAAAGCCCACAACCATTTTAAAGTTCGGGCTCGCTACAAAAAGTGGGAAATGGCAAAACCAGTTCTCATTGGCTAATGCAATTTACACTATAAGGTTTTAACTTAAGGAAATGAAATAGTTAGTTTGGGTATTTATGGGAAATAGCCAATTGGACCGGGGCAATCTGAGCAGAACAGAGGATATACTTCCCGCCCCAGCATTTTTTGCCTGGTTCAGGAGGGCCATATTACAGGGAATGGGGTTTATGACGAATGAATCAGTCTCAAGAGCGTGTGACAAGGCTGTTATATCTCTGTGTGCACCATTGTCTCTGGGAAAATTAGACTCTGCAAACATGGGATGATGTAACGGTCTGGCAAATGTACAATGGGTAGCCGTTAACCCACTTCGTACTCTACACAAAGAAATTCTCTATGTCGCAAATTATAAGCGGATGGGTCAAGAAATTTCTGGGACAGGCTATTAAGTACCTGAATGTCCCTACTAACAGCAACCACAAGGAGTGGCTTTTACTACACGCAAAAGCTTAAACATCCCACACAATACTTCATTCTGTCAAGTAGATATGTCAATAATTAACCTCGTCCGAATGGCCTAATGAACAGCACTGATTCGCTGGGTGGCAGCCTGCAGCAAAAATAGTCCAATAAACTAGAGATGTCTAATACAAAGAGATTTCGTATTCTGCAATTGTCCATATCTCGTTCCATCTGATAATATTAATACCCTCATAATATTTGGTTTTTGTCTGTTCTGAAGCCGCATATATTTATCAGATGGAAAAATTTTTCTTTTTCGGACATTTTATCAGTTGAAAATTTTTATCTTTTTCATCAGTGCATATTCAATACCCAAAAGCCCAATTTAGAGTAGAAGACTATACCTGCACTATTATTAAAAACCTTATTAATTGCTATCTCACTTTAATCCAATGGCAGATTTTATAAAACTGGCAGTAGTCGGGTTTGAAAGTTGCGCTAGCGATCTGAGGGTTGGTCGAATTTCTGAGTACATCATACGCATTGATCAGTTTTAATCTTTTTCGTAGTAAAGTATCATACGTCACCTCTCTCGACGACTAGAACAGACATTGCCATAGTTTGTGTGGGCTAATGCCCTCCGATGAGGGTAGAGTGCAGCAAGTAATCCATCACGTGACTTTCACGAAAATACTCCTGAACCTTTTCGGAATGTTCTAAACTACAGACCAATCATATTTGGTAGAAGCAACGAGATCGCTGGTAATTCCTGTTCCAATCACATGTTGACATTATTGTTAACTTACTCTCCAAAGCTATTGCGATAGCCGTAACTAGTTCGAAATGAAGCTGTCCCGGAGAAATACTGCCGTTAGCCGATGTAGCATAACCCAAAATTTGAACTGCCTGCGAGTTTTATGTGATTCACCTTCTCAATTGGTAGCGCAATATTATTCTGTATGCAGGATCATCATATTCAGTGCTTTGATGTGCCTATAAACGCTAGTTATAGGAGGCACTTACAGCAAGTTGCCTATACAATGACAGACACAATTGATATGGTGTCAATAAAACCCATTCTAGATACCATTGGTCCATTCAACGAAATACCAGAAGAGTACGACCTGCAAGATGCCTTGGATGCACTCAAAACATGCAAGATCTTAGTAATAGGTGCTGGTGGATTAGGCTGTGAAATCCTCAAGAATTTAGCCCTAACTGGATTCAAAAATATACATGTAATAGATATGGATACCATTGATATTTCCAACTTAAATCGTCAATTTCTATTTAGATCAAAAGACATAGGCAAATCTAAGGCGGAAGTTGCCGCTAAGTTTGTGGAGGAGAGAATCAATGATAGCACGTTAAAGATAACACCGTATTTTGGCAAGATACAAGATAAGGGTATAGAGTATTATAAGCAATTCAGCGTGGTCGTGTGTGGGTTGGATAGCGTAGATGCTAGGAGATGGATCAATGCTACTTTGGTGTCGATTCTGGAGTCATCTGATATTATACCTTTAATCGATGGAGGTACGGAAGGATTACGAGGACAGTCAAGGGTGATATTGCCCACAATTTCATCCTGTTATGAGTGCTCCCTTGATTTGATATCGCCTAGAACCACTTACCCGGTTTGTACCATAGCAAACACTCCCAGATTGCCCGAACATTGTATAGAGTGGGCGAGCGTGATAAAATGGCCACAAATATTTCCAGGGCAGAAGTTTGATGCAGATAACCCAGAGCATGTGGAGTGGATGTATACTTCTGCTTTATCCAGGGCTAATGAGTACAATATTGATGGTGTCACCAAACTGTTAACCTTGGGAGTGGTGAAGAACATTATTCCAGCTATAGCTTCTACCAACGCAGTAATTGCTGCATCGTGCTGCAATGAAGCATTCAAGCTAATCACTAACTCCAATCCGATGTTAAACAACTATATGACCTATTCGGGAGATGATTCTGTTTTCACATTTACGTTTGAACTTGCCAAGAAGAAATCCTGTCCAGTGTGTGGTATAGTGGGCATTCCTGTAGTTGCGCAGAACTGGTGGACTTTGGAAGAGTTTATAGAGCAAGTCAAGGATAAACAGGAAGTCCAGGTGAAACAACCATCGTTGACTACAGCAGAGAAATATTTATACTTGACTAATCCGCAAAATTTGGAACAGATTACAAGGCCAAACTTGAGCAAGAGACTAAACACATTGGTCACTCACGGTGGAGAAATTCTTGTTACAGATCCTAACTTGCCAATATCAGTCAAGTTGGTGGTCACGTTTGAGGGTCCAGAAACGGAGCCACTTGTGTAGTTCGGTTTCACATATCACAAATGTATATTTCTATACAATCAAATTACACTATTTTTTTTTACTTTAACCTATTACTTTTAATTACCTTATAACAATGTTTCACATCATTGCATTCCTTTAAACCACTAACTATCTTGAACTTCGAGCTTTTTCATCTCCTCTAGTAAAAGAGTGTGATACTTGGCTGTGTTTTCAAGGTAGACATGATGACCCGCGTCATCTATTTCGTACACTGTACTCTTTTTATCATCCTTATGATAATTGTTGATAATGTTAGAACATAGTTCTCCTCCCTTGACATCCATCCAATCTTCTTTACCGTACCACCAAGTTAACTTGCAGTTGAGTTTATGGATACCTCTTTCAATCAAAGGATGTCTGGCATCTGCCCCTGGGGCCAAAAGATAGTTCAACATGTATTCACCACTACCAGGGCTCTGGAAAATCCCATATGCATAGCGATGAAGCAACTGGTTTTCCTTCACACTCAAGTTGGAGAACCTTCGCGAAGACCAGCCACTCACCACCTTAGAGCCAAAAGGACCTAATTTTCTCACCAACGTAAAGGGAGAGATATTTCTTTCCCATAACTTCTCAAAGTACTTGGGAACAAACACCGGGCTGCGGTGCTTTATGATTGCCCCAGGAGATAACATAAGCAACTCGTCGCAGAAATCGGGGTTCTTCTTGATACCGTAAGTTGCCATGAGATACGCACCCATAGAATGGGCGACTATTAATGTCTTTGAGCTAGGAGACAAGTCGCATAAGCCTCTCTTTTGGAGCCATTGCTCATAGGAATCATGGAAGAATTTCTCCACGTGATCAACAGACTCTTCTTCCAACTTGAAGGGCGGCCTGGAGGAGCAGCCGTAGCCCAACAAGTCTATGGCGTGGATACACCAGTTACCGACTGAGAGGGCCTCAAAGTTCTTCAAAAAGAAACCCAAGCCACCACCGTAGCCGTGAATCATTATGAGGTGGTTCATGGTCTTGAAATCAGCCTCTGACTTACCGGGTGGGTATACCACGAACTCGTTGATGTAGTTACCCTTATCGTCTACTACGGTTTGTAGTATGCTACTGGACCGACCGTTAGCATCCTTATCGGGGTAAAACGGTAAAAGACTAAGAAGATCCTTCTGGAACTTGAGCGGCTCGTTTCTAAACGCTACGTAGTCTACCCACGAGTCCTTAACCGAAAGCGGGAAAAGGTTACTGGAGAAGATCTTGTTCAACGGCACAGACGTGGGGTGCGTGGACCGCCTAAACTGCGACTTGGCGATGGCCAATTTGGAAGCCACCTTGGTGACCGTCTTTTTGCGGGATGTTTTCCGATTCGGATTGAGATTACTGAGAATGGTGCCTAAGTCGAAGTTGAACGAGTTGGAGTCCCTGGCAGGGTTCGAACTGGCGATGTATCTTCTGGCCACGATGCTTTTCGCGGACATTTGCGGACACAGCTTGGGGGGAATGGAGAATGCAAAAACGTGATGAAGCAGAAACTCAGACGGAACTGAAAACAAACAGTGTGTAGCCTGAACTGTCCAGTGGTGTTACTCACAAGAGTCTTTCAGGAGGAACGCAGCATATAAAAAGATGCAGTGTATGTGTGCTGCGGGTAGTGTTTATGGTGGTCCACACAGATAGCTGGGTAGGTTTGGGTCCGTGAAAAATGTTGGCTTATACGTGTAGGGCTGTATGCAGTCTCCACTGGTATGAGGGTCACCACGTGACCAGCCGCAACAACACACCAGCTGGAGGTGCACCAACAATGTCTATGCGCTTACGGAAGCATCTATGTGCATGTACTGCAGTGTATTCGTATCTGGCATCGTAGCATGCCATGCGGTAGGTGGTGCAGCGTGTCGGGCGTGTTATCGTGTATCGTGCAGCGCTTATGATCTTCGCAACCGCCGCAAACAGATACAACCGCTACTGAGGGGAACACTGCACATACCGCCGCGACTTGTTCCGAGACCAGCCGTGTGGTGTCTGTTTCGGAGCTGTTTACCACTAGCTGCAAAATGGAACCATCCAATGGTTTGCTTTTGTGTATTGCCTGAGTCGGAAGCGAAAAAATGTTAACTATGGAGCAGGGTGGGGGAGAAAGGAGGGGCACAACTGTTGGGGGAATGGGGCTCCGGTCCAGCGTGGTAATGTGCTGGAACCGGCAACAGCATCTACAATTGGGCGCACCAGGCCGCTACTGCTGTCGCTTACTGTCTGTTTGATAAGCAGACCGGAGATAGCGCAATTGCACACGGGAAAACCACCGCTGCCACAGCGCAAAACAGCACACTACAGGGGCCGCTGGCCAGCCCACGATGGCCGATTGTGCCCACACCGCAGCAGCAGCGGCAGCGATAAACCCACCCGCTTATCGCGGTTGCTGTGCTAGCCGTGCACCAGTAATTTCACGGGAATTCGGTTCCTAAAATGACCGAGCATCAGAAAAAAAAAAGCCCGAATCCACAACTATAATTACACAGTGGATTCCTCGAAATCCATCAATTCGGACGTTGTGCAAGTGTCTGAGGGTCGACTCGTATCACACGCGCTTCACAGTGGTCACATCCCGCTTTCCTCGCGACTTTTTCTGCCGTGTACGTGCCACAGCCGCTGCTACATACACGCATCTTCACTTCTGCATAGTTAACTGCCCCGTGAAAAGTTACGCTTTCCCGAGCCGAATCCGATAACCAGGGCCGCAATTGTTCCTTTAAGTCGCTGTTCACTTCTTTTGCCATGTCCGCCATCCAGCCAGTCGAAAAGAAACCGGTCAACTTCTCCAACATCCTTCTTGGAGCCGGGTTGAACATGGCCGAGGTCACCACCTTGGGCCAGCCCTTGGAAGTCACCAAAACCACCATGGCCGCCAACAGATCCTTGTCCATGTTGCAGGCCATCAAGGTGGTGTGGTCCCGTGGAGGTGTGTTTGGTTTTTACCAGGGTTTGATCCCGTGGGCCTGGATCGAGGCGTCCACCAAAGGCGCTGTTTTATTGTTTGTTTCCAATGAGGCCCAGTACCACTTGAAGCTGTGGGGTGCCTCCAACTTCGTCAGCGGAATGGGTGGGGGTATTTCCGGGGGTTTGGCCCAGGCCTACCTCACCATGGGTTTCTGCACGTGTATGAAGACGGTCGAGATCACGAGACACAAACAGGCGTCGGCGGGGGTTGCGCAGCAGACCAGTTGGCAGGTGTTCAGGGAGATCTACGCCCGGGAGGGGATCCGCGGGATCAACAAGGGTGTTAACGCCGTGGCCATCAGACAGATGACCAACTGGGGTTCGCGTTTCGGGTTCTCCCGGTTGGCGGAAGAGGGCATCCGAAAGTTGAGAAACAAGGAGAACGGCCAGTCGTTGAGCGCGCTCGAGAAGATCGGCGCTTCGGTGATTGGTGGTGGTTTGTCGGCCTGGAACCAGCCCATCGAGGTGATCAGAGTGGAAATGCAGTCCAAGACGGACGACCCCAACAGACCCAAGAAGTTGGGTGTAGGCTCTGCGTTCTCGTACATTTACAAGAACAACGGGATCAGGGGGTTGTACCGAGGTGTCACACCGAGAATCGGGTTGGGTGTGTGGCAGACGGTGTTTATGGTTGCGTTCGGAGACATCTTCAAGAAGTTGTTGAATGCCGATGGGGGCCACTAGACATTGGCAAGACGTTATTTAGAAGTAGCAGCCTGTTAATGGTACATTATTTATAGCTGACTGTTTTGCCGAGTAGAGTTCTAGCCTCTATGGAAGCCTATAACCTCTGCACGACAACCGTTTTGAACCCGCATTGTATAGAACATCGAAAGACGTGTACTCGCAAGTGGAAGTAGTCTACATTTTATCCATTAGAACCGTTATATTAAACCTGTAACCTAGTGGCCACGAGAGCCAGCCGTACCCCATCTGTCGTAACAGTATAACCCAAACAACGTCAACGCCAAGCCAAACTCCTGCAACGTGGTGAACTTGGAGCTGGTCAACTTGTTCTCCCATATGAACGAGATGAGAATAATGAATATTCTCTTCAAGATATTGGCTATGGAGTAGTTGACGGGGCTCAACATGCCCAAAATCTGGAACGCAAGCAACGACTGGAGAAAGTGGGAGAATCCGTTCAACACAACGACGCACAAGATGGGTTTGGAGAGGTTGAACAAGGACACGCCGTCGTTGTTGAACAACTCGGATATCAAGTAGATGGGCAAGGTGAGCAAGAAGCCGATGGCGGAGCAGTAGAAGAGAATGGTCAACTTGTCCAACTTGCGGTCGTTGTCGTTGGCGGAGGAGGTGGCGGCCGGAAGCGGCCTCTTGTCCTTAAAGTTGGGCAAGGACGACTCCTGGATGGTCAACCTGTTTTTGGCAAAGATGTTCTGCGACACAAAGATCAACATGGACACGAAGGCAAAGAACAACCCCGCCAAGTAGGAGCGGATGGTGGTGGAGGCCACGGGCTTGTAGCACGTGAGCATGATGCCGGCGATCAACGGGAGCAAGGTCACGTAGGTGACGGTCCGGTACTGCACGGCGTACAAGAACCGGTAGATGCCCACCGTGACCATGGGGCTCAACGACTTGATGGTGTGCACCAAGGACACCGGGATGAGCGAGGTGGCCTTGTGGCTGGTCAAGTGCCCGATGAACTGGAACCCGCCCATCGGCAAGGTGGTGGCCACCACTTTGGCGGTGGGGCTCAAGAACCGCGGCACCGACAAGTCGGCCGGGAGCACGCCGGCCGGGAAAGCCCGCGTCCAGGCCGGCACCGCGTTGAGCACGGCCAAAAGCGCGATGCAGAAACTGCCGTTGAGCAAAAACTGCAACTGCGTCAACGTGATGGGGTACAGGAACTGGGTCAAGATGAGCTTGGTGGAGTTGGACGACACGATGGACGTCACGTACCACATGGTGCACAAGACCGAGATCTTGACGTCGACGGGCGGGAGGTTGGACACGAGCCGGTTGCAGAAAACGGCGGCCGACAGCGCGGGCGAGTCGGCGAAACGGGCCGGCGAGGACGGCTTGGAGAGCGGCGGCGTGAGCGGCAACTGGGTGAGCGAGCTGGACGACCCGATGTGGTAATGGCCGAGGTTGATGCGCTTGTTGGGCACCGGGTTGTACATGGGCAACGACGCGGCCGAGTCATTGCTGTGGAGAAGCGACGGAGTCAATTTGAACAAATTCGTCGAGGACGAGTTGGGGTTGACCTGCGACGACGAGTATAGGCCCGGTCGGGACTTGTGCAAATGCGGTGGTGGTGGTGCAAGGTGGGAGGAAGATGGGTGGTGCGATGCCGAACACGGCTGGGCGGGAGAAGACGGACTGGAGTCCGTGTAGGAGGACAAGCTGTCCAGGGACGGGTTGGGGAGGCTGGTGGTCATGCTGGCGACGCAGTGGCTGGGCCCGGAGATGCGCTGGATGATAACCTTAACTGTCAAGTGGTGCTATAAATACCAAAAAGAAACGGATGGATTTCTGGTATGGGTCTCGGAGAAAGAAAAAAAAAATAAAATAAAATAAAATAATGCTAAGAAGGCCTAAAATAAAAATAATAGGCGTAAACACGAATGCGGATATCTGTACCGAGCGGCTGCGGAACAATTGCAAAAAGGACGGGGGGATGGACTCTGCTAGCAATGGGAAACCACACCGGCACAGCAGCCACAGGTGTCTGCTGGAGCACAATTTTTTTGGCCTACGCTTCCTCTTCGCTGTGCTATTTCATTCTGCCACTGGAACATGTGTGTAAAATTCAGTGATGGGAATTTCTTTTTCCTGTGCCCCCTTTTTGGGCCCTTGTGTCACGAACCGCTGTTGACGTTATGGGCGCGCACGACCGCACGTGAGGCTCACGTGCGAGTCACGTGCACAAATACACACGTGACCTGTCACGTGCCTTGGCCCCGCACGACCCTCCCGAGTCTGTTCTCCATGTAAAACCGGGATACAAACACATTGTGTGCTGCGATCTGGACCCGTACCACCACCGATTGTGTAGATAAGACCCCGAATTCCGGCGCCGGTTTCTGCTCTGCGCTGCTCCACGACCTGCCCCCACTTCCAGCCCCCTGTCTGCCCCGCCCGTGCCCCCAGCCTGCCGCTACTGCTGCTTGAAACGCCCACGTCACTGCCATTGAATTCGCACGTACAAACCACGACTAGTGCCGTGCAGCCATCTCCAAATCAGCCACCCTTCGGTAAACGTAACTATCGCAGTTTCCACCCATTGGGTACACGAAAGTGCTGCAGTAACCACCCATTCGGTACAAGAAAACACTGAAGTTTCACCGAAACTGTCTCAGTTTCCACCCATTTGGTACGAGAAAGCACCAATATCCACCCATTTGGTATACGAAAGTACCAATATCTACCCATTCGGTATAAGAAGGTACCATAATCTTCCGTACAGGAAAGTACCATAACCTTCGGTACACCAGCACCAGCCCACTACCTCCCCATGCAGAGTTTGGCCTTGTACGCAGCCAAGTTGCTCGTGAAACGGGCCCTCGACTTGGACGACCCCGATGCCGATGCCGACATCCCGGACGTGTCCACGCCCGATGACGACATAGAAGACAACCCCGTCGCCGACGAGATCTTCTCGTCGTGGGCGCTCTTCATATTGTTGTTCTTGTTGTGCAGCGCGCTCTGGTCGCTGTACTTCTTGCAGCAGCGCCGCATCAAGGCCGTGCACGAGACGGTGTTGTCCATTTTCTACGGCATGAGTGTCGGGTTGATCATCCGCATCAGCCCCGGCCACTACATCCAGGACGCGGTCAAGTTCAACTCGGGCTACTTCTTCAACATCTTGTTGCCGCCCATCATTCTCAACAGTGGCTACGAGCTCCACCAGGCCAACTTCTTCCGCAACCTCGGCTCCATCTTGACCTTTGCCATCCCGGGCACGTTTTTGTCCGCCTTGGTGTTGGGGATCATCTTGTACATCTGGACCCTGTTGGGGTTGGACGGAATCAACCTCGAGTTTGTGGACGCGTTGGCGGTGGGCGCCACTTTGTCGGCCACCGACCCGGTCACCATTCTCTCCATTTTCAACGCCTACAAGGTCGACCCCAAGTTGTACACCATCATCTTTGGCGAGTCCTTGTTGAACGACGCCATCTCGATCGTCATGTTTGAGACGTGCCAGAAGTTCCACGGCCATCCCGTGCATTTCTCGTCCTTCTTTGAGGGTATCGGCTTGTTCTTGATGAGCTTCACCATATCCACCATCATCGGCATTCTCGTCGGCATTTTTGTTGCGCTTATCTTGAAGCACTCGCACATCAGACGCTACCCCCAGATTGAAACCTGCTTGGTGTTGTTGTTTGCCTACGAGTCGTATTTCTTTTCCAACGGGGCCCACATGTCGGGCATTGTGTCGCTTTTGTTCTGCGGCATCACCCTCAAGCACTACGCCTACTACAACATGTCGAGAAGAACCCAGATTGCCACCAAGTACATCTTCCAGTTGTTGGCCCAGTTGTCGGAAAATTTCATCTTTATCTACTTGGGGTTGTCCTTGTTCACGGAAGTCGAGTTGGTGTTCAAGCCCTTGTTGATCATCATCACCTTTATCTCCATCTGTATTGCCAGATGGTCCGCCGTGTTCCCCTTGTCCAAGTTCTTGAATTTCCTCTACAGAGCAAGATTAGAGAAGTTCAACACCAGAATTAACACGGGGATGATGAATACCCAGGTGCCCCCGGACGAAATCAGTCACAGCTACCAAATGATGATTTTCTGGGCCGGTTTAAGAGGTGCCGTCGGTGTCGCTTTAGCCATGGGTATCCAAGGCGAGGCCAAATGGACCTTGTTGGCAACCGTGTTGGTGGTGGTGGTGCTCACTGTCATTTTGTTTGGGGGCACGACCGCTTCCATGTTGGAGATTTTGGGTATCAAGATCGGCGTGGAAGATACCAGCGAGTTCTCCGATGACGAATTCGAAATCGAGGCTCCAAGATTGCCCATCTCCAACTCCAACTACTCGAATTCCAACTTATCGGCTAATGGTCCAATCATTTTAGGTAACAGAAGGTATCCTTACAATATCAACTCCAACCAAAAGTCGCCCAAAGTATCTCACACTTCTAAATATAATGATAATACCACCAGTTCTGCCAACTTGGTGGACACCAACGATAACCACAACAATATCAATAACACCAACTTCAGCAACAGCATAAAAAACAACGCAAATATAAATACCGGTAACGGACTCGATACCGAAGATGACGAGGAATTCAACACCGATGATGTCGATGACTTGGTCGGTGTCAATGTCAACTTGGCCTCATCCAACCATGGTATTAATGCATTAAACGATTCAAGTAGGTCTAATGGTGTTTTGGGTGCTTTCTTAAGTGCCGAAGAACATGCCAGATGGTTTACAAAGTTTGATGAGCAGGTGCTTAAACCTGTGTTGTTGGATACCCTTCCAACCTCGGATAGTTCCAGCACCAGCAATAACAAGAACAACAGCGAAAGTAATAACGATCTAGTTTAGGTGTGGATCCGATAGATATAGAAGATTCATTATGAATAAAGCAAAGTATTTATTGACTTATATCTACAGATTGTAATATGTTAATGTTCTCTGTTGTAGTGTAACTCTGTACTATACATAGTGGACTCATGCCACTTTTCTTCTTTGGTGTTGTTGTTGTTGGTCAGCAATAGCTATATCAATGACCCATTTGGCGAGCTTATATGTTCTCGCGTTCAACACCAAGTCGTTCAACTTGTAGTTAAATTTAACACAGATCTGAAAGAATTGATTCATAGCCAAGTCATGCAATATGCCGATAAGGTGATTGTTTATGACTTTTCTATTTTCCTTCTGTTTTTGGAATTCGGTGAGATAGATCGATGCTGGTAAATACTCGACATAGTTGTTGGAGGCCCTGATTGGTTTTTCGAGGAGATTTAATATTTCACAGATGTTAGCATCAGTGATTATTCCATTTTTGTCGTCTTCGATAGAGTTCATCAACAAGTTGGATATGGATAAGATAGCATTACCGAAGTTAACTTCGTTAATTACTCGGGATTCCGTATCTCTTTTCAAAGTGATTCTGAATAACACACCAATGTACGTAGATAAGAATTTCTGGTTGTATTCGTTCAAAAGAACAGTTATCTTATCGATGGAGGTCTTGACACTGGCAAGAAATGGACTTTTGTTGGTCGACTTTGCATCCGGAAAGAGGAACGAACTTATAACGGACTTCAACGGAACGATTAGCTGCGATTCGATAAGTTTGTAGGTCTTGCTCTCAAAAATCTTAGCCTCTAACGTTTTATTGGATTCTGGAGAAGTATATTGTTTGACAGAGGTGTTGGTGTTGGATGCGGAAGAGGTTGGTGTAGCAGCAACAAATATGGAATTGCCAAATATATCACTGTCGTCGCCCGTCTTGGAGTATCCGCTCGATTTTCTCAACTCCTCCTTAATGGATAATTGGTGCTGCTTCAACACCTTCAAATCAGATGAGGTACGGTAGTTGATTCTGGCCGTAGTCTCTTTTATGACTAGCGAACATTCATCAAGAATAGCAGGCCACACAAATCCTCTTCTGGATCTGGCGTTGTATATGGCCTGCCTTAATTTCACTGCTTCGGCTTCAGATGAGCTCGAAATGTATGCCAATTCCTGGAAGGCAGTCAACCTGCTGAGTTGGTAGTTGGCATCGACATTTCTCAAACCAGACAACAAAGTGTTGATGGGGTCAGAGCTGTATGTACTGATGGGTTTTTTGCCATCGAGACATCCTATCGTAGAATAAACATTGAATACATGATTAAGCAATTCCCAGCCCAAGATAATGTGGTAAGAAAGGTACGCGATGCTGAGGAAAGTCTTAAAGGACAAGTTGAAGTCGGGAATGTTGGACTCCAAGCCAAATATTAAAATTAACAAGAAATTGGACTTGTAGATGACTGGCTTGATGATCCAGTAGAGAACTGGGGCAATGATGGTGACAATCGTAGTCAACCCCACAGAACCTGCCACCAATTTGGGCACCTTTTCTAGTAACACGGTATCAGGCTTGACCTTGTCGGTACCGTATTTGAAGCTGAGTCTGTTTCTCTGGAAGATCAAGTGCTGTGCACTATAGAACAAGGCCAAAAGAATGGGATAGTACCAGTAGAACACCCATTGGTCGTTGATCTCGGGCTTTTTGCGGTACTCTTTTGACACCAAGTAGTACTGTGACCATAACGGCAACTGGAAAATATAAATGAAGAATACAAAGTAGGCCGACAACACGTAGAAAAGGGCATTCTTCAAGAAATGCACCGAAAACACACTGTGGTAGATCTGTGTTCCTAGCGTCTTGTGGCTGGTGAATTCCACCACTGAGAACTTGACTCGGGACTGTTTGATCAATAGCAATGCTGCCAACACCACAGGAGCCCTGAAAACGGTGAATAGGACGTTCCACCAGAAGTGTCCGTATGGTAGCTGTAATGTGATGGAGTAGGCTAGTGCTACGATGAAAGCAATGTTGTTGACATATTTCAACCGCTTTTTGAGCACTTTGTTGAAGTAGGATTGGTAATTACCGACCGTAGAAACCGCAGCCGACATTTTCAGCAACACTTTGTTAGCAATGTATGGCCCAATTGGAGGATTCTGCGTGAGGTACCTGTGAAAAGTATCACCATATTTTGTTTTTCGTTGTGTTTTTTGCTAGTGCGATAATTTTCAGTTACCATCATCTAGTGGAAAATACGCTGACAAGCCAGAATAACCGCTGTTGCGTGCAAATTAGGGGGAATCTGACCGCATATTCGGATAGAACGGGCAAATTTACCTACGCAGCACTGCTCAAACACCACTTTTCTGGCGTATATACGTGTATATTTATATATGTGTGTATATTACTCTATGTACAAACTGGGTCTTGCTCAGGAAGAAGACGAAACACCCTCGTTCACGGCGATTTCGGCCTGGCGTCTGATTTTCTCGGCCTCTCCGCTCAACACGCTCTTGACGGTCTCCAAGCCAGGCTTTCCGTTGATTTCGCCGAG
Source organism: Scheffersomyces lignicola (assembly GCA_030578435.1). Lineage (NCBI taxonomy): Eukaryota > Fungi > Ascomycota > Pichiomycetes > Serinales > Debaryomycetaceae > Scheffersomyces > Scheffersomyces lignicola. The sequence continues at coordinate 216,214 of JAJMRV010000012.1, read as the reverse complement.
CGCCTTGTCCTCAATGAGCTTTCTGTTGAACTCGGAGTTGTAGGCAAACGAAACAGTGCTGTTGATCTTGTTTTTGATGTGGTCAAGCGAGCGGTCGTAGTCGGTGACTCTCACCTCAAAAGCCTCCGTGATGGCGGCTTCCAATTCCTCTTCCGTGGTGATGAAATTGGCTGCCGAGTGGTACAAGTCCAACAACGAGTTGGCCCTCTTCAGCTGTTCCTCCAACTCGAGCGTCTTTCTGTTGAGTGTCCTTTGTTCCTGGAGAAGATACTTCTCCTCGGGGGTTCTCTGTCTCATGATGGGGCCCTTCAAATACGATTCGATGGTGGGGATGGTCAACTTGACCGAATCCGATTCTTCGTGCTGCTTCAGTTGCGCCGCCTGCTTTGCCTTTTCCTGCTGGAGTTTCTTTTCCTTCAACTCATCTATTTTCTGCAATCTCTTGGCCTCTGTCTGGTAGGCTTCTCTTAAGAACTCCCGGCGGATTTCGTCTCGCTTCAACTGCCACTTTTCCGAGTCGTTCAATTTGGACTCGTCCACGTCCTGGGGCACCCTGGACTCTATGGTATTTTTGATTCGCTGCTCGACTGTGATGATGGGCTTCTCGGGCTGCACTCTGTGAAACTTTATGCCCTTTCTGTCTCTGGGTAATGGCACGCCGTCTGCAAACCCCGACTCGATGTGCGACTCTTTCTCCAATTCCGAGGGCGTCTTGGCCCTGATGGGATTGTGTTTGAACACGGGACGCACCTTCGGCAAGACACCGGACTTGCCGCCGTACTTGAGCACTCCCTTACCCATGTCTACTATGCAATACTGGCTGTGTGCTCGCTACAAACTCATTTGCTAACTGGTGAGGCAGAAAATTTTGTGAGGTGAAAAATTAGAATCAACAAATGGCCCGCGCACGACCGCCCTATTTCTACAGCCTATAACCTCTACTGGGTACCCCAGATTTCGTAGATCTTCTCCAGGAGCACCTTTCCGATCTTCTTATTGCCCACCTGGTTGTCGAACTTTTTCATTAGGAGTAGCCTTTTCTCTGCCTCGGTGAGATACCTGTTCTCGGTGTGGTAGTACTCTAACAAGCTGCTAGGAGTGGGAAACTCGTGCTGGATAGCAATGGCCTTTTCTAGCGATAGCCCCTTTATGGCCATAAGCATCATGATGAACATCTCTCGCACGGTCATCATGCCCGTTTTGCCCATTGCCAGCTGGTAGATGGGGTAAGTGTGTACGCATTCGTAGTTCTTGTTCCGGGTGCCCTGTTCGAACTTATCGCGGAACAATGTGATTAGTTGGCTGTACTGTGCCTGGTTTTCGATTGTGCGTGGTCGTAGAAGCACTAGATGGGTATCGTTGACCTCGATTTGCTCTTTGATCACTCGGGTGTTGATGGAAAGAAACGCGATTGTCTCGTCGATATCCTTGAACCGCTTCAAGTTGAAGTTGGATATGGTGACCGTCATGGAAATGGCGGTCTGTAGCGAGTCTCCCATGTTATTGACAAATGCTGCACTTTCTTCCACTAGATAGTAGCAATGCTTCATTGCGGATTTCTTGAGCCTGTTCTTCTGCTCCTGGAACCGGCCATCCTTGATGGAGGACGCTAAATCATCCAAGCGCTTTCTTTCGCATATATGGTTAAGCACTGCTTCTTTCTTACTGACCCTGTGCCTTGCGATCCACAAAATGTCGCCGAGTGCCAAGGGACGCACTTCGCTTTCTATCCCCAAATTGCTCAATCGCGTATGAAAGAAGTCCCGTTCCAGTTGTGACCGGATTTCCCTGTTGTCCACGAGCAAAATCACATCAAACTCGTCTTTGGTCCAGATCTCGTACTTGACCCCGGCGTAGATTCTGTTTTTGGAGTCGTGTGTATGGGTCTGGGGCGCAACGGCTGGTTCCGGTCGTGGTGCTGGCAAAGCTGCGTTGTATTTTGCAGCCGCCTGGTCGTGGGAACTTCCACCATTACCTGCTATTTCCTTCAAAGGGGAGCTTGCTGGAGGATGCATGTTGGTGCTGCTTCTTCTGAGTAGAGAACGGGCGGGTTTACTGGGGGACGATAGGTCTCCTATCCGGCTACCACTGGACTTTTTACGCTTGGCCATATCGAACTCTTGGGCCGACCCCAACCCAGACGGCTCTACGTGGGCAGTCGGAGACGAATACAAGTCCTGGAGCGACTTGTTGAAACTGGAGTCGGGAGTGAACCGCACCTGGTTATCGAACGACACGTCCACGGGCTGGCCCCTCAAGGGCGACGAGTCTATGCCGGCGTTGATTTTGAGCTGTTTGGCCAACTCGAGCCCGGTGTCGGTGAGGTAGTATATTTTGGGCGACTGCCCCGTGCTGCTGACTAGATCGTGTTTCAAGAGCACCTTTATCGAGCTCCAGGCCGAGTAGAAGTCGCTGGAGGCCGGATTGGAGGAAAACGACTTGTCGGAATAGGGCGTGGCCGTGCGGATGATCTCCTCCTTGTTGAGGCCGTTTCGGGCCCTATCCCGGAGATAGAGCGCAAGCATGATGCCGTAGCCCCCAGACCGGTGTTTCGGTATGTACGGCTTCTGCTTCCTCGGCACTTTAGCGGCCGCCTGCTGCGACTCGTTTGTGGCCTCTAGCAACTCGCTGCTGCGTTTCTGGCCCACCGGGACCTCGGGCAAGGCTGCAAAACCGGGGGGAACGTCGCAATTGTGGGCCTGGCAGTGGTTTCTGAGCCGGCGCACGAGGTTGGCCACGGTCTTGTCGCCGAAGTTCCTGATTTTGAGCACGTCCTTGGGGCACAGGAGCGGGTCGGGGTGGTTGCGGAGCAGGAAAAGCGCCTTGTTGTAGAGCATGGCGAGCTTGGACCCGCGTTTGGTAGCGTCGATAGCGTCCTCCTGGACCCAGCGCACAAAAAGCAGCTTGACATCCTCTTCTAGCACCGGCATCGGGCGGGGCGTCGCGGTTTCCGGGTCCTGGCTGCGGCGGGTGTGTTGTCCGGCCCGTATTTCCGCTTGCGGCTCAGGGTACAATCAGTAGCGTAAATAGAGCACTGGAAAACGCAAACAAAATCCGCACTCAGAAAAAAGACACACCACCAGAAAAGTTTGCTACTGTGAAGGCAAAGTTACCAGCACGCACCAGCACAGGCGCCGGCCACTACAGAACGCAGCGTAGCAGACATGTCGTCCAAGGGAAAGAAGGCGGTGGTGCCGCCAATCAACCTCATTTTCAAGTACTTGCAGCAGCAGTCGCCCGTGACCATCTGGCTCTACGAACAGACGCAGCTGAGAATCCAGGGCAAGATCCGCGGGTTCGATGAGTTCATGAACATAGTGGTGGACGAGGCGGTGGAGGTGTCGACGCGGGACGGGTCGCGGGAGGAGCTTGGGCGCATCCTATTGAAGGGAGACAACATCACGCTTATCGCCAGCCACGACACGTGACCGGTGTCACTGTATATATGTACACTAGCAATGCAAGCATCGAACGGTAGAGTGCTGTAGAGTGTAGGGTAGTGTAGAGTGTAGGGTAGTGTAGAGTGTGGACTATTGGCGAGTACTGTGTGTCAATACTGTAGCTAGTGCACTGTTTGTTATCTTTCGCGTGTATACTGGTGCCCTGTTACAGCACTGCTACGCTGTTTGGCTGCCCAAATTCACTGACTTTTGGGCACTGTAGACTGTAGACTAGTGACAAGTTAATAGTGACTACTGACTGGTGGTTACTACTGTATGTCATTGGTTATACTGTAGCTATTGTACAATGTTATTGCCATCCGCGTCTATAAACTGGTAGCCTCGATTTACAGCTACTGCTACACTACTTCTCTGTCCAAATTCACTTGACTTTGGGGCGCTGTAGACTGTAGACTGTAGACTGTAGACTAGTTACAAGCGACTACTGACTAACGACGCGTACTGTTTGTCATTGGCTACTGTAACTGGTGTACACTGTTTATTGCCATCCGCATCTATAAACTGGACTCTATTTACACCACTGCTACACTACTTGGCTGCCCGAATTCACTCTCCTTTTGAGTGCTGTAGACTGAAGACTAGAGTCTGTATCTGTACACAGTAACTATTGTACTCTGTTTATTACCATTCGCATGTATACTGGTGCCCTCTATTTGCATCGACTTTTTGGGCGCTGTAGTCTGTAGTCTGTAAACTGTAGTCTGTAGTCTGTACACGGTAACTATTGTACACTGTTTATTACCTTCCGCATCTATAAACTGGACTCTATTTACACCACTGCTACACTACTACTCTGCCCATATTCCCTCTACTGACCTCACTCTGCTGACCTCACTCTACTGGTATTCCCGCGATTGGCTGCTGAAATTCACCCGCTTCCGCGGCGAAACCACCGCCGCTTGCTCCACCGTCTCGTCCTCCATCTCCCTCTTCATCTGCGCCCTGCGCATGGCCCGCTCCTCCTTTAGCGTGCTGTTATACGTGTGAATCTGTTTCTCGCGCCGGGCCATGTTTGCACGCACGAGCGATGGCGGCTTCCGCCGGAGCTTCCCGTAGTGGATCTCGAGCAATGTCTCCGGCGGAAGTCGTAGTTTGACCACTAGGCTGTGGTCTGAGCGGACCACCACATGCGTTCGCCGCGTGCCGCCGGTTCCCAAGCGCTGTTTCTTGTGGGGCAGCTCTCGCTCGTACCGCTCTACATCTACGGGGCTCTCCTCCACTCGGTTTTTCAAGATCGAGCCTGTGCCGGGTATCATTACACGCTGCGCCGCACTCACACTCCCATTCTACACTAAAACCCCGCAGGTGTGCTAACAAATTGGCGGGATAATGCGCTCGGTACTGGCACCCGCCATAGCGTTTCTTGCGAAATCAGTAGGGCGTGAAATAAGCAGAAATCTTTTTTCGCCCTGCGCGCACACGCGACTTTTCACTGGTGCACTGTTTTAATCCAGGACTCAGTAAACGGTACAACCAACTACACCTGCTTTAGCCAGCCCCACACACCAGCCAGGATCCGTCTGGGCTGATATTCCACTAGTTTGCGTGTTTTAGACCACCCCGGCCCTTTCCGCCTGCGAAAAAGCCCGGCATATGAGCAACTTCCATCCCAGTGCTGCTGGGGCGCCCAATCGCGTCCCACCACCACCCAAACACCACCAGAATAGCCACCAGAATAGCCACCAGAATGGGGCAGCCCAGCCGCAGCAACAGCAGCTCCCTCTACAGCGCGAGAACCGGTTCCGGCCCCAGCCGGTGGCGCCCGTCAGACAGTTTCAGAAGCAGCTGTACACAACCGAGGAGCAGGCCCAGATCCAGAAGAAATTGGACAAGGTGCTAGGCCCCGAGTACGTCAGTTTCCGGCCCGGAGGCGGCGGCACGAACGTGTCGTACATCGAGGGGTGGCGTGCGCTCAATTTGGCCAACGAGGTGTTCGGCTTTAACGGCTGGAACTCCGAGTTGGTCAGCCAGCAGGTGGACTTTCTCGACACCCACGGCAACCTGGGCCGTTTTCTGATGGGATTGCTGGTGGTGATCCGGGTCACCATCAAAGACGGCACCTATCACGAGGATTTCGGGTACGGGTACATTGAGAATGCCAAGAGTAAAGCCATGGCGTTTGAAAAGTGCCGCAAGGAGGCGTTTACCGATGGGATCAAGCGGTGCTTGCGGTGCTTTGGCTCTCTTTTGGGGAACTGCCTTTACGATAAGACCATCATCAAGCAGATGCAGAGCATAGAGAAGATTAAAACCACGTTTGAGACCTCTGACTTCTACCGAGATCCCTTGTTTATGGACCGGCACAAGAACAGGGAGGGTATCACGCATTTACAACCGCAGTCCACAGCACCACCACAACCACCACAACCACAACCACAGCGGCAGCCGCAGAAAGAACCCGCACAAACACACCAAAACGCGGCAGCAACGCCGCAACAGGCCAAAAGCACCACCCCACAGCCCAAATCAACACCTGCACCAGCCACAATACAGAAGCCGGCCAACTTGTATGTGCCCACAACACAGGAGGCGCAGGAGCTTGAAGACTCCTTTTTGTTCAGTGACGACATTGGCGACGATGACCTCATGTTCATGGCAGAAAAGGCAGACAAATCTATGCCGACCACCGGCACCACTGCCACCAATAGCACCGGTGCTGAAGACACAGGCAGCGCTGTGAATACACCAGCAGCTCCCAAAATGGGCGCCGAACTACCATTATTTGTCAGCGCCAAAGGGGCCGACTTGTTGCAGCAGACACCGGAAAACATCGCCAACATCCCACAATTCAACCACAAGTTTGTATCACCAAACATGCGTAGAACAGTAGACCCCACCAAGTCGGTTCCGGTGAAACGGACCGCTTTGAGCCAGAGTGGCCCTGTGACACACTCGTCGCAGCCTTCTGCGTTGAATCCGATTACAGGCGATACGGGTAACACACTAGGAAAGCGCATCGGTATGCCGCCTTCGCAGCGGCCGCCCTCTAAGCGGTTGCACAAAGAGTAAGTACAGAATTGGAGTGAAAACGGGAAACTTGGGCAAGTAGGAAGTCTTTTACTAACGGATATATTTTATAGCGCTGCGGAAGTGAGTAATGACAAGGAAAACTGATGGGGACATTTGGGTGGAAGTATTCTACTAAACTTTGCATGCGGTCCAGCAGCCCGGTTTATGCATTGGAACCGACCCAACGTGCCACTGGCCACTGTAATGTAGACGGATTCGTAGGTATAATCTGCGCACTACTCTCTTCCATTGGTGTAGTTGAATGTATGAGTAACGGCAGCGGATTGTGTATTTCTGTACCGGTTTTGCGGTTTATTACGACCGACGATTCTGCTTATGGGCGATCTGACCCGAACATGACAAGCAGCACAGTGCTGACACTGGCCAGAAGTGTCCGATTTTGCAGCTGGTGGGGAACCTTATCGCACGTGACCGCGCACGTGCAAGCAGGCTCAGACGAAATAAAGTAGTGACGATTTGCGAACCATTTGCCATGCTTATCAGCAGCAGTATTTCACCCCGAAAACTGCATCTTTCTGCGTATCACACATAGTGTATCCCTTCACAGACAGCAGCCATGGGTATCCGAAACGTGTTCAAGAAAAAGGAGCCCACGGAAGAGGAGTTAATCGAAGGTTTAACGCAGGCTGGGATCACCACCAAAAACAGAAATCCCAACAGCGGCAGGCAGGAGAAGTTCGGTGCATTCAAGCAATATGCGCAGTTCAAGGCCGAGCAGCAGCCAGGGCTAAAGCCCGTGTCGAATCCCTATGCTAATATGAACCAGGGAAACGTAGCCGGCAATCCGTATGGCCCGAACCAGAACCAGAACCAGGCCCAGAACCCGGGCCAGAACCAACAGGGCAATCCGTATGGGGTCAGTGGCAGCCAGAATGGTGCGGGCAGCCCCTACGGAAGACAGTCCAGCTCCAGTGTCAGTCCCTACGGGTCCAGTAATACTGAGAACAGTGCGTATTCCTCAGCACCGACTGCGTACAGTAGCAACAGCACCTACAACACACAGCCGAGTCCCTACAACCGGGCGTCTGCCATCAGCACCAGAACCGCCAACAGTTCCAGACGCCAACCACAGCAGCCCAGCACCGATACGGATGCCGAATCCACGTTGGACTTGAACGAAATACCCACCAACCACATGTACGGCAGCAACAAAACCACACTTGCGCGGAGACCAGCCAAAGAGGAGTCGGACGAGCTTGATTTGAACGAGGAGCCCCACGACGAGGACGATCTCTACATTCCGGAAGAAGAGCAGGTCAATTCGGAGGATGAGGAGATAGAGAGCATCAAGCAGGAGATTCGGTTCACCAAGCAGGAGTCGGTGCAGAGCACGCGAAACACGTTGAGAATGGCGCAGGAGGCAGACGTGTCCGCCACCAACACATTGGGCATGTTGGGGTCGCAGTCGGAACGGTTGTACAATGCGGAGCAGAACTTGATGTTGATCGACACCCAGACGCAGATCTCGGGCGAAAAGCTCAAGGAGTTGCAGCGGTTGAACCGGTCGATCTTCATTCCCGCGTACGGCAACCCGTTCAACAAGAAGGCGCGGTTGAGACAGCAGGAAGAGAACATCAAGTTGAACAAGGAAAAGGAGCACTACTTGCGGGACCAGGCCAGAAAGGGCATGTACGAGAGCGAGCAGCGGTTGAAGCTGGGGATCAACGAGAAGTCCGAGTTGTACCAGAACTACAAGGGCACCAAGGCGCTCAAAGAGGCGTCCAAGCGGTACCAGTTTGAGAACGACAGCGAGGATGACGAGCTTGAAATCGAGTTGGACAACAACTTGAGCCAGATCGAGCAGTACACCAAGATGATCAAGAACAAGGCGGTCAAGATGGGCGACGAGGTGGACAAGCAGAACGAGCGGTTGAGGAACATTGAGGAGAACGTGGACAAGGCCGATATCGACATCCACTTGAACACGGCCCGGATTTCCAACATCCACTGAGTCACGTGCGCAGCACGCGGATGTCACGTGCGCCGGTGCGCTGGGCCGCGGCTGGATAAACCCGGTCGTATAGCGGGTCGTGCGCGGCCCAGCAAAATGGGCAGATGTCGGGCCCAGCAGCCGGGTAGAAGAGCAAATACAGATCCCGATGCGTGTCGTGCAATTGTAGGCATGTGAGTGTGCAACTGTAGTGTGCAAATGTAGTGTGTTTCTGCCACGGGCAGCTCTAGTCTGTGAGCGGAGAGGTGCAGTTTCAGCGCTCGAGATGAATCAGATAGTCCAACCCACTTCCCAAACAGGAAGTACGCCAGATCCAGCGTCATAGTCTGTCTACACAAATGGCATTCTGCTACAATTTACCCAAAAACACCACAAAATGAAAAACGTTGGATACTCCCGTACGAATTTGGTCGAATCACACCGGGGGAGTAGGTCATGGCGAAACGGGCCTATTCCGGTCCCGCAAACCGGGGCCCGGTCTGCTCCCACGCTTCGACATTGCATTCCGGCCCTGGCCTGGTGCCCGAACCGGGTCCACTGCCCGCCCCTCTCCTTATCAGTGTGCCCGTATTCCGCACCCAAATGGCTGAAGGGAAATTGGAGCCAAAAATTTCTTTTTTCCTCTGCGCACAAATTTTTTTTTTTTACTTTTTTTTTTTTTTTTTCAAATCCCTTCTGAATTTATTGTCTTAGTATTCCGAGTTTGTACGGTGAGGCCTATATATTAATTGTGGGCGATTTCCTAGATCTGTTTTCCTGGTGAAGAGGCCAGCCACAAGCTCCGTTAACACACACCACTACTGCCAACGCCCGTGTAGATTCACGTCCTGGTAGCCGCTGTTACATCCCATTGCGCTAGTCCCACCTGGTTCTGAATTTTTTTTTTCACAACCATTACCACTGTACCTATCCACGTTTTACAGTGCATCCCTCGGCAATAACCACCGCTGCTATCGTTTGCCCGGTGCTTATTTTTGTTTGGTGTCGCCCTAGAAATACCCTAGAAACACTCCGCTAAACCCGCCGCTCCCCATGTCTGCTGTTTCTGCTGCTGCCTCGGTTTCCACCGGCGTTTCATCCGGTTCCACCACCGTCAAGAAGTCGGGAAATGTCGCTTCTTTCGCCAACAAGTCCAACCAGACCGGCTTGAAGGCCATCGACACCTACGGCAACGAGTTCATCGTGCCCGACTTCTCCATCAAGGACATCTTGAAGGCCATCCCCGCCCACTGCTACGAAAGAAGAGTGTTCGAGTCCTTGTACTACGTCTTCAGAGACATCGTGTGCATGGTCACCCTCGGCTTCTTGGCCAACACCTACATCCCCACCTTGGGCTCGCCAGTGGTGCGTTTCGCCGCCTGGGCCGCCTACGTCTGGGTGCAGGGCTTGTTTGGCACCGGTCTCTGGGTGTTGGCCCACGAATGCGGCCACCAGGCCTTCAGTGACTACGGCTGGGTCAACGACACCGTCGGCTGGGTGTTGCACTCGTACTTGTTGGTGCCTTACTTCTCGTGGAAATACTCGCACTCCAAGCACCACAAGGCCACGGGCCACTTGACCAGAGACATGGTTTTCGTGCCCAAGACCAAACAGGAATTCTTGGACGACAACAACGCCCACGACTTGGAGGACTTGGTTGCCGACACCCCGCTCTACACCTTGCAATGCTTGGTTGTGCAGCAGCTCGGCGGCTGGTTGGCCTACTTGGCCACCAATGTCACGGGCCAGAAATACCCCGGTGTTTCCAGCGCCAGAACCAACCACTTCAACCCCAGCTCGGTGATCTTCGAGAAGAGAGACTACTGGTTCATTGTGTTGTCGGACCTCGGGATCTTGATCCAGTTTTCTGTGTTGTACACCTGGTACAAGAACTTTGGTGGCTTCAACCTCTTGGTCAACTACGCTTTGCCTTACGTCCTTGTGAACCACTGGTTGGTGTTCATCACCTTCTTGCAGCACTCCGACCCCTCCATGCCCCACTACGAGGCTGACCAGTGGAACTTTGCCAGAGGCGCTGCTGCTACCATCGACAGAGAGTTTGGTTTCGTCGGTAAGTACATCTTCCACGACATCATCGAGACTCACGTGTTGCACCACTACGTGTCCCGAATCCCCTTCTACAACGCCAGAGAGGCCAGTGAAGCCATCAAGAAGGTGATGGGCATCCACTACAAGCACACTGACGAAAACATGTGGGTTTCCTTGTGGAAGTCGGGCAGATGGTGCCAGTATGTCGATGGTGACAATGGTGTCATGATGTACAGAAACATCAACGGCTTTGGCGTCAACCCTTTGTCTAACAAGAAATAGATTAGTCTAGATTTGTTTATTCACTTCATCTGCTTTTTTATACAGCTATTAGATCAGTCTCGAATACATGCTAAATTAGAGCGGGTGATGTATGCCAAGTATAGTGCTCTCCGACGTGCACCCAACAGGGTATCAGAGCAATCCAGAGGTACTAGCTCTCTATAGGGTAACACTCAAATGTTGTCCTTTATATTTACAGGTACCCACTCTACAAATTATTCATTATAATCCACTACGCATGTTCACGCAAACGGTATCCCCAGTCGCCGCACTCGGTCTCGGTAGTTGATGTAATGCGCCTTGTAGAACTTGACAAGATAAATCTCCTCGTACTGGATCCGTTCCCGGAAGAAATCCCACAACTTGTACGCTCCACCCACCAAAACGACTATGTTTCCCAACACCATCTGCAACCCAATAAACCACCAGAAATATCCACAGTACGATGGGTGTCTCACGTACGAATATACACCATTGGTAATCAATGTCTGGCGCTCGTTTTCTGTTCTCTGTATATAGTGGTTAAAAGATTCCAGCGCTGTACGCATGGATAAGCTTCTGATAAATTGCCCCATCACCGCAATTACCCACCCAATACACATGACCGCATGATACACGTCGCTGGATTTGGCCGTTTTGAAGATCACTCCTGTGACAAAATACTCCACCACTGATAACACCAACACTAGGTAGATATCACTGTCCTCTAAAATAAACGAATCATCGTCTACCTGGCTGTTGTTGTAGATAACCGTATTGACAAACTCTAGACTGTGGAATACACAGATAAATATGAAATATATGCTGACTCGGGCGATGCTATTGTAGCGTATACTCGAGGAATGGTATATGATTAGCAAACTAATAATGCTTGCAGTACCAAATGCACCTAGCAAGAACGACTTGAGCATCACTTTTAGCAAGTTTACCTTGGTAGGGTCATACTGAGCATGTGGCAGGAGCAGTTTATACGTCTGTTGTTCCGTATTTCCATCGTGTGCCATGGTTTGTCCCTGCTGTTCTGCAAAGTATGGAGTATGATTTGGTGCAAAATTTTTATGTGCGATATTCCACACAATCTACTGGTAATAAAGCTATTACAAACACTGCATACACTAAACTAACAGGCTATCGAAATGTTGATATGACGACTTACAACCCCAATAATAACTCCTTGCTAGAGTTATTCGCAGTTTCATACGGTTTGGGTGCTTCTCTAGCAGTGCTAGTGGTAAGCACCTATTGGTACACCAGGTACATCCCATTAGCAGTATATCTTATATTCTTGATAGTATACTTTCTACTGGAGTACATTCACACCTACAAGTACCAGGCGCCCACAAAAATCACGTCCCGGTCCTTTTTGATCTACGGCAATAAGGGCAATTACGAGTTCTGGATGTGCCAGTTGCTCACACTGCTAGAGTTCATGCTTAATTTGAAGCGCAAAGTGTGGCTGATGAACATGGCTATCACATCTGGTTCATACACTCTACTCGTTGTGAGAATGGTTGGTCTAATTATGGTTAGCTCTGGGTTGATAATTCGGGCTTTGGCAATGCAGACGTGTGGAGAGGCCTTCTCGCACCATATACAAACGGCAGATCAGAGTGGCCAACCACCATTAACCCGACAAAAGTTGGTCACCCGTGGCGTGTATTCGGTGTGGAGACACCCCAGCTACTTTGGCTTTTGGTGTTTCAGTGTGGGGATCCAACTCTGGCTCTGTAATCCCGTGAACTTTGTAGTTTCGGTGGCCATTCTTCTGTACTTTTTCACGGTACGGATCCGGTTTGAAGAGTACTTTTTGATTCACAAGATCTTTGGCGACCAATATCGTGTGTACAAGCAGAGGGTGGGCATACGAATTCCGTTTGTGCGAGACCCGATAGTATAGCCTGCAGAAATATAAAGCGCAGCTTTAGAAGCGTGTGAACAGTGCACTGAGTGTATTGCAAGAAGATGTCAATCTACGGGCACGCTTACAGATACTGGAGCCATAATAATTACGTGTATCACAGACTGTCTATGTACTAATCTACAAGCTCTTGTTCATGAACTTTCTCTTGGTAAAGGCCAACCAATGCTTGCTTGGACTGGACTCGTCTTCCTTGTAAATTCTGGTCAACAATCTGTCGGCCAACTCCTGTCTGAATTGTTGTAAGTAGGACCGTAACAAGTCGCTTTCGTTCTTGTTGGCTGGTCCCTGGTATAGCGAGTTCAAGGGAAAGCCGATATCTCCGGGCAAACTGAAGCTTTCCAAGGACAAGTTATTCAAGATTCTGACCCCCTCTTTGTAGTTGGTGGTTCTGGTCAATTTGTTTAAGCAGTCACTGGTGAACAATATGCCGTAAATCAAAAGTCTGTCGGAGTTGCTTTTGATCTCAAAGTTCTTGAAGAACGAGTTAGCTCGGAATAAATCCAACGTTTCTTCAATTATATCGTATTCCTGGTTGGGGGGATATGCCGGGCCCCTGAATTTGGAATGGATTGGCAACAACACCAAGTTTCCTACGGTTCTGCTATCAGCAGCTTCTTCATTTATGAAGGTGGAGTTGTATGCTGGCATTGTGTAGATGCGAGTGTGGTTTTTAGGTTATTTTTGGGGGCGATGGTGGTTTTGGGGTGGATTTTGCCAATCAATTGATTGATTAGCGTATTGTTATATGCGGTTCACTGGGGTCCTAGTTGGTTGAGTTCGGGACCGTTCCGTAGTGGCAGTGGAAAAAGGAGAGGGTGGATGTCGCACGTTAATGTCGCACGACATGTTGCGACAAGTGATACGTCCTTTTTATTTTCGCGACACTAATCTGATGCACCGCTGATTAGAGCAGGTGTAGTATCCATGCGCTGTACCAAGTGTTGTTACAAATAAGCTCTGTTTGGGTAGTTGAGTCGTGTAGTCCAGTTATTGTGCCAAACACACCATATTGGCTGTGTTGTTGTTTACACAAATCGCTGTTGATTCGTGTTCCAGCCATAGCTGGGTGCCCTGAACAAGTCTACAGCGCCAAACCACGATTTACAGACTATAATGCGTTTCGGCAAGCACAAGCACTCTCAGATACCCTCTCATCACTATACCTTCGAAGCGCTCTTACAACCTTTCATGTTTAGCAGAAGTGTACCAGAAATCCGAATTGGCAACTGGCATATTTTGTAGCCAAATTGCCCGATTAGGGAATGAGTAAACAAACCACTTTTTTTTAACAGCCGCCGTCTATTAACAAAGGCATTTTGGGGCCTAAAACGGAAAGTTAATTACATCTGCACCTTTGACCATTTCGAAATTTCCCTTTGTGGATTAATTTCATCGATCCGTTGCTTGTTAGTGAAATCGATGGCTGATCTCGTCCATTACTAACTTGTGTTTTTGATTTGGACTGTGGTGAAAATTGTGTTAGACGACCATCGTACACTCTCAAACCGTTCCCTACCAGGACTGCTCATCCACGTTCCAGATTACTAGTAATCACACCAGTATCATATTCCATTTCCTTTCCACTCCAAACTACAATTCTGTTCCTATTCGTATGACGGCCTACCATGTCCTCCCTCGTCTTTGAATCTCCCACTTCAAAGAAGATAACCAACTTACAAGACCATCAGTCGTATGAGAATGATCATAGGGGCTCCATTAATCTTGAAATACTCAAAAGCTCCAATTCGAGGAAAAGAACCCATATAGATTCGTCCAACTCGTTGGCCGATACATCACTGCAACCTTTGCTTTCCCCCAGCAAACGATTGTATTTGCACAGCATGAGTCCTAATGTGACAAATAAAACCATCTACTTACCACCAACCAAAGCATCTTCCTCTTCCAATAATTCAGCATTAATGGGGAAAACGGAGTTGAAGCCAGGATCCTCTGTTTCATTTATGATTGCTGTTGGTGGTGGAAGTTCTAGTTCCAATGCAGCATCTTTACCCAAATCTTCCGCATCCACATTAGCATCAAGCATAGCTGAAAAGGCTCAAAAACCGTCTGCCCCACCATCATCTTCTTCATCGACAGGCTCGGCTCCCAAATCGAGATTTGTGCGCCCACCCTTGTTAAAACCAACTTCCTTACCAAACCCAAGATCGAAATCATCATTATCATTGTCACGTAACTCTCTTTCTCCAACAAGAAAGTTGAGAAGGACTAACTCATTGATAAGCCAAGGTGGTTCCTCCTCATTATCTGACAACCAACAACAATCGGCTACCACTTCCTCTGACAGATTTATTCCTTCCCGTCATAATTCAACCACAGGAAAGTTGCATTCGGCCACAACCAGCTTAAATCCAAATTCATCACCACAAAGTCACATAAAGGCCCAAACCTCAAAAATATACCAACATCATGTGGCTGAGGCCTGTGGAATAGAGATGAACTCAAGAATCTTGATGTACCAGCCCTTACCACCCGAAAGAAAGAAGCCTATCAATCTCTTCAATCACATATCCAGTAGTAACTCCAACTTAAAGAGCAAATTGTTAAATTCAAAAGCAACTATCAGACCAGCTGTTGCTTCTGCCAGGGCAAAGAAAATACCAGCCGCTCCAGAACGAGTATTGGACGCACCGGGATTTGTTGATGACTTTTACTTAAATTTGTTAGCATGGTCGCTGACAAACCTATTGGCCATAGGATTAGAGGACGCAGTATATGTATGGAATGCATCCACTGGATCAGTGGGAATTTTATGTGAATTGCCCAACAAGACAATGGTGACATCTCTAAGATGGTCAGATGATGGGTCATACATCTCAATAGGTAAAGAGGACGGTACCATAGAAATTTGGGACATTGAGTCCAACACCAAGTTAAGAACATTAAACTGTGATAACCATCAAACCCGAATTGCTTCTCAGTCATGGAACAACCATATGTTGACTTCGGGATCGAGGCTAGGTAACATCTACCATTCGGACGTTAGATTACCTCAACAAATAGTAAGCAAATCGGAGAATGTGCATATTGCTGAAATATGTGGTTTGGAGTACAGACCAGATGGATTACAATTTGTCAGTGGAGGTAACGACAATCTAGTTAGCATTTGGGACGTTAGACAAAGTTATTCTGCTGGAGCCCAGCCGCTATTCTCGAAAACCAACCACAAAGCAGCTGTAAAAGCATTATCTTGGTGTCCATACCAGACATCATTATTAGCGACCGGTGGTGGATCTTCCGATAAAACAATCAATTTCTGGAATACAACCACCGGCGCTAGGGTCAACACTATAGAAACAGGATCACAGATCAGTTCGTTAAACTGGGGCTATTCCAATGGTACCGGGTTAGAAATAGTTGCGACACACGGATTCCCTACCAATAACATTACATTACACAGTTACCCAACCCTCCAGAAGACAGGTGAAATTGTTGGAGCACATGACTCGAGAATTCTAAATGGATGTTTGAGTCCAGACAGTTTGACCTTGGCTACTGTTGCTGGTGATGAGAACTTGAAGTTCTGGTCTTTATTCGATATTGTGAAAACTAGGGGTATTGGTGGTGGTGAACGAGTTAATGATGAATACGACAACGAAGAAAGCGACTTAGTTGGAAATGACGATACAAAGACAATCAGGAAAATGATGAGTTTCCGTTAGATATTATAGATAATATAAACGTTCTTTAGCATAGGGCTATGTAGTCGTGGTTACACTCAGCTATCCGCAAATATTAAAAAACGACTTGTGGTATAGTACTAATTTTTGCGGCAATTGCTAGCAAAATGCAGCGAAAAGTATCCCCGCAAAAAGCCACCAATTTATGCCCATCTTACTTTGCTAACCACCCTTCTTGCTACTGGTATATCTGCTACATTTGCCACGCCACGTCCCGATTATATTCGGTAATTCCTATACGAAGACGGCGTCAGCTTACTCTGTAACATACGGAAGTCACACGAATAAATCGGAACCCCAAAATTTCGCACAAGAGCCCAAAAAAATTGGCTTTTGATGTTTATAATTTACGTTTGTAAGGATCTGAATAACCATTGCATTTTGGTATCACAAGGTGCACTGCTTTGATTAAGCGAACGGTTGGGTGTCAGGTATAAATTTGCTGGTGATTGCCGAACGAAACCATCCAAACATCAATTGAGCTGCTGCATTCATAGTTGTCTTTGCGTGTGCTGGTACGGATCCACTTTACTCGTCGTATATCCACCATGTCCTTCATCACATCATACTTCCCGGTGATTACCGAGGATCCGTTATATGGTTACCGGCCATTTCCCGAACATCCTTCCAACTACTTTGAGGCCCATTGGCACGAGGTATTGGCTTCATTCTTGTTCTATACCATACTCCAGCATGCGCTGGTGCCCTTTTCCAAGCGTTTCTTTGGCAAGACCTACACATCCTTGTCCAAAAGAACGCGTATCAACTTTGACATTCACGTGGTGTCGATGGTGCAGTGTTTCATCTCGATTTCCATCTTGTTGCCCATGTGGAACCACTCGCACTGGCAGAACCGGGTGAGCGACCCAGTGAGTTCTGTCCGAGGCTACACGCCTTACAGCGGCTTTGTCAGCTCGTTAACCTTGGGGTACTTCTTCTGGGATCTTATGGTGTGCACTGTGCACTTTAAGTTGTTTGGAGTTGGGTTTTTGTTCCACGGTTTTGCTGCTGTGTTTGTGTTTGCCTGCTCGTTGATCCCATTGTGTGCGCCTTGGATCCCGGCGTTTCTCTTGTTTGAATTGAGTACGCCGTTTGTCAACATCAACTGGTTTGCATCGCGACTTCCTGCCGGGACATTTAACGAGACGTTTGTGCTTATCAACGGGTTGGTGTTGATGGTCACCTTCTTCTTGGTGCGGATAGTGTGGGGGCTCTATTCGGTTGCCTTGTTGGCCTACGACATGTATGCTATCCGGGCCGAGTTGCAGCCCTTCTTCCCGGTGCTGATCTTGTGTTTGAACGTGTTGTTGGATGGACTCAACTTTTTCTGGTTCTACAAGATGGTGGCTATTGCCAGAAAGAAGTTGCTGGGGTCCGAGTCCACCAAGAAGGCGGCTAAGGAAATAGCTAATAAGGTGGACTAGGGGGTGGGTGTAGACAGTGAGCTCTATGTTACGATAGGTGTATAGAACATGTTATAAATTATACGATCGGTGCAGTTTCTATTATGGTATAAGGTGGACTAGGAGAGGTGGCTGTAGATAGTGTGTGCTGTATGTTACGATAGGTGTATAGAGCATGTTATAAATTATACAGTAGGAGGTGTGGTTCTATTATGGTACCAGACAGTACAATACAATCAGACAGGCACTAAAGTGAACTTCTTCGTTCAGCTCAGTAAGAAATACAGAAGCGGTCTACCTTGTTAACTGGCACTGAGCGGTTATGCTAAACGGTGACGTACTAACCTGTGCTAATGGAGTCACACTCTACACTATCTGCTTTATCTGCTGCACTGAGCTCTAATCTACACAAATGTATCTAATCTACTCTGTCTGCTCTACTCTATCTACACTACTACAACCTACTCTATCTACTCCACTCCACTCTACACTACTTCACTCCACTACCCTATCTCCACTACACCACTCTAGCGACTACAGTCGGGTCACAGGTCGTGCGCGCACCACTGCTATCACTTTTTTCCTGCCCCTACTTAACACCAACACTACACACACACAACACTCTGCTACCAAACACACCGCATCAGGCGTAATTTATCGTGTATCTCCCACCTGCGTACGCTCCCCCCAGTGTGCATACAACACCCAGCATCGTTTTGACTCGCCTCCGTTTCGAAGCCAGTCCCGAACACTTAGCCGCCCACTAATTCCCCCACCAGCGTTCTTTCTTGACACTCCCCGTAGGAAACCGTTACCACCTAGCACGTACCCATAACACCGTACGTTTCGTGTCGCACACACACACATATATACACATATATATCTATATATTTACCACGTACACTGTCTGTATCAGACCTTTATTCCCCCCAGCCATAGCAAACCATACACCATACACCCCCCACAAGTAACCAAAACAGCTACCGCACCATGAATAACGAATACGACTACTTGTTCAAGTTATTGTTGATCGGCGACTCCGGTGTCGGCAAATCGTGTTTGTTGTTGAGATTTGCCGACGACAACTACACGCCCGACTACATCTCCACCATCGGCGTCGACTTCAAGATCAGAACCATCGACTTGGACGGCAAAACCATCAAGTTGCAGATCTGGGACACCGCGGGCCAGGAGCGGTTCAGAACCATCACCTCGTCGTACTACCGGGGCGCCCACGGCATAATCATAGTGTACGACGTGACCGACCAGGAGTCGTTCAACAATGTCAAGCAGTGGTTGCAGGAAATCGACCGGTACGCCACCGGCGGCGTGATGAAGTTGTTGGTCGGAAACAAGGCCGACTTGTCCGACAAGAAGATTGTCGAGTACACGGCGGCCAAGGAGTTTGCGGACGCGTTGGACATCCCGTTCTTGGAGACGTCCGCCTTGTCGTCCACCAATGTAGAGCAGGCATTCTATACGATGGCCAGGCAGATCAAGGCGCAGATGACCAACAACAACAACGGCGGCGGCGGCGCCTACAACTCGGGCAAGTCCAACGTCAACTTGAAGGGCCAGACGTTGCCCCAGGACCAGAGCAGTTCGTGTTGTTAGAAGTGTCGCTAAATTTTTGTCTTTTTTGTTGTGTCTTGCTTGCTGATATATATATATATTATAATGTCTTATTGTTTGTTGTTTGGGCCTATATAGCACTACTATAATATAAGCGTCTTGTAAACACCGCCGGCCTACCGGATCACGTACACAAAGTACTGGGCGTACAAGGCATTGTCCTTGTCTCTCTCGAACCGGCCCTGGCCCACAAAGTGCTCCAGGAGCACCCACTTGTACTTGTCCTCCACGCCCTTGCCAAACTTGAAAACGGGGTCGTTGACGAGGTAGCACTCCTCGAACTCGGCGTGTTTGGTGGTGTTGTCAAGCACCTTGTTGGTGCCGGCCAAGTGCTTCAACACGCCGCCGTAGGTCACCAACACGTTGGTGCCGTTGGCGGTGCGCCCGTTCAACGAGCAGTTCAACTGGGTGATGCCAATGGACTCCTTGCCAATGAGATCGTCGTGGCCCGTGATGTCGTGCACGTCGAGCTCAAGGCCCAATTCGTTGGCAACGGTGCGGATCTCGCCGTTGAGCACCCGCACCAAGTTCAAGCTGTTGGCGGGGATGGGCACGTCGCTGGACGTCTGTGGGGGGTCCACCGCCGCTTTGAAGTTGAACGTGAACACGGGGATGAGTCTGGGTGGCGTGGGCAACTTAGAGGGGTGGACCGCGGGGTCCAAGGCAGATAACACCATGCTGGCAGTGGGGGTACGACGGGCTGGGGTACTTATATACGTATATACTAGCTAATTGCCCTGGGGTGCGCAGTCTAGGGCCAGAAGTCGGTGGTGCAACAGCGCTATTTATAGAGTTAGCCGAGCCAGTAAGACCGGGTGCAATGTCCGAAAATACAGGGGGGGTTATGGTGTACGGTGATGGTGGCACCAAGAATGCGCTTATGTCCACGCTCCCAGTGGGGAGGGCTGTAGTGGGCGCTCGCTGGGCGCCCATGCGTCTACGGTTGTGTTGCTACCGGGAACCGGTGCCGGTATCGCTCCGGTTCGGCTACGTAGATGTTGGAGGGGCACACTGTAGCAGGCCCAGTGTCTACTTTTGGTTTGGGGGTGAATAGCAAGCTTGTGATTTTGTGTGCCACGGTGAGTAGGACATGGCCTAGGACGTACTGGTGCATAGTAATACATCTATATAAGCTATATATACATATATATATATATACTAGTACCTATGTATAATAATATCGCATAATAATATATCACATAATAATAATAGTAGTAATATCTATGATAGTGCTATCTATAAATGCCAGTAGTGTAGATTCACCAGTAATAGCTGCTACGACACGCCCAGTCTGGCAAATCTCTGCTACGCCAGTTCGCACGTATGCGGCTGCATTGACTAAACCGCCTACGTACACGTACCTCCCACCAGGACGACTCCTGGAAGCTGATCCCCACTGTTTCACTCCACTAGTATCTCGCTACTTTCTCTGCTATACAAGCCGGGCGTGTGCGCGTACTTCCCGATTAGGCAGTCGAGCCTTGTTTGGTGGTGGCAACATTTTTGGTGCGACCCACTACCACTTTTTCAACCGTTCACCACCCAGACACCTTCACAATAAGCCAATTGCTCTACATCCACAAAGACAAAGCATGTCGGACAAGACGGACCCCACCTCTGCCGCCGCGGTAGCGCCCGAATCCACGCCTGAATCGGTGTTGGCCGAAATCGAACAGTCCTTTTCGTTGATCTCCAAAACATCGACCAGTTTCGATAACCGATACATATCCAAGGTATTCCGTGATTTGGGGCCCTTGAGACGCAAATTGACGGCCCCGATCTTGGCCAGTGCCATCAGCAAGCTATACGGCCAAAAGGACGGAAATAAACTGTACTTGTTGCAGGCTCTAGGCACCCCGGAAGATGTGTCCATGGAGCCCGAGCAGGCGCCGGAGGAAGAACCCGAATCAACCATACTAATCCCCGAGGTGGAGGTCTACGTCCACCTCTTGGTGCAGGTGTATCTTTTGGACCACGACGAGTTGTCAAAGTTGGATGTTTTGAACTCCAACATCATCCAGTTGATGAAGTTGTACAACAAACGGTCGCTTGACTTCATCCAGGCCAAAGTGTGGTTCTACATCGCCAGAACCAAGGAGTTGCTCCAGGACTTGTACACAATCAGACCCGAGTTGTTGTCCAGCTTGAGGACCGCCACGTTGAGACACGACACGGAGACGACGTCGTCGATCATCACCTTGCTCTTGAGAAACTACTTGTTGACGCACGACGTCAACCAGGCGTCCAACTTGGTGGAAAAGACGGTGTTTCCCGAGAACGCCAGCAACGCGTTGGCCGCCAGATACTACTACTACTTGGCCAGAATCAGCGCCATCCAGTTGGACTACTCCACCGCGCACGAGTACGTCATTGCCGCCATAAGAAAGGCGCCCCAGACCCACTTGGCCAACGGGTTTGTGCAGAGCGCTACCAAATTGAGCATAATCATCGAGTTGTTGACGGGAGACATTCCCGAGTTGAAGACGTTCAAACGAAGCCAGAACGGCAACTTTGACCCCTACTTCTACGTGACCAAGGCGGTCCGGTTGGGCGACTTGAAGTTGTTCAGCAAGGTGTTGAACGAGTACGAGGCGTTGTTCAAGAAGGACGACAACTTCACGTTGGTGTCGAGATTGCGCCAGAACGTGATCAAGACCGGCATCCGAATCATCTCGTTGTCGTACTCCAAGATCAGCTTGAAAGACATCTGCATCAAGTTGCACTTGGACTCGGAGGAGTCGACGGAGTACATTGTTTCCAAGGCCATCCGAGACGGGGTCATCGAGGCCACCATAAACCACCAGAAGGGGTTCATGCAGTCCAAGGAGTTGTTGGACGTCTACTCCACCAAGTTGCCCCAGAACGAGTTTGACCAGAGAATCAAGTTCTGCTTGTCGTTGAGAAACGACAGCGTCAAGTCCATGAGATATCCCAGTGACGAAGACAGCAAGGCCGACGTCAACAGCAAGAGTGTGGACAATGAGGAAGAGTTTGATATCTTGAAGGCGTTGGAGGACGGTGACTTGGACGACTTCATGGACTAGGCGGAGTCTACGTAGAGTAATATTACAGCAATCAGTATATGTGGAGCATGTAGTTCTCTTGGCGGTCATGGTCACTGCAGACGGGTAATACGTGTATAGTGTGCCCCACCACGGCTGATACAGTGTGCTAGTAGTTGGGCGTGTCACGTGACTGGGCACATGTCGCGCGACATTTTCTGCCCGTGTCGCGCTACTGCTACAAAGGCGCCCTACTAACACTGGAGCCACTACTGCCCAGCAAACCCCACGGCCATGGCCTCCAGCAAACCCCTACACATAGATTTGGACCCCGACTTATACGGGTCGGGGTACAAGGACCCATTCATCCAGGAAGAGTACGTTTTTCCTCGGGCAATTGCCGATTTTTCACCCGGTTTCTCGCGAGCGCCAATACTAACTGCAAAATGACAGAGACAAACTCCTGTTGGCGGAGCTAATCCCCCGGATTTTGATAGAAAGAAGCTCGTTTTTGAACGTGACCGAAGCCAATCTCGAGGCCGAGATCGAAAACGGCACCGCAGACCCCCATCACGAGGACGTGCTGGCGGCGGAGATGCCCGATTCGGCTGCGGCCGAACACGATCCGGCCGAAACGTTCCAGGACCAGAAACAGGCGCTCCAGAAGCACATCAACTCGGCGCTCAACGAGACGTCGTTGTCGCTCGACTTTGTGTCGCTCCTCATATCGGCTGTCAAGCCCAATCTAGCCAAGTCCACCATGTCGCCGCATTTGCAGAAGAATGTGCCGCTCGGGTCGCTCAACTCGGACCGGTTGGTGGGCGAGGACGACGACGACCAGGACCGAGCCCGATCCGGTGCCCCCGGCGCCCCCGGTGCCCCCGGAACCACCGCCAAGGACGCCGGGGTGGGCCAGGCGTGGAAGGTGCAGTCGCTCAACAAAATCACGGCCTTGTTCCGCGACGCCAGCGTCAACCTCAACGAGCAGGTGCTCAAGGAAAGGCGGTACTGGAACATGATCAACATGGTGCTCAGCAACGACGAGGCGTTGTTCAAGACACGTGACCCCGGCAACAACGCACGTGCCGTCGGGGTCAAGTACGGGTACGGCGACCTGGGGTCGAGCTTCCACGACCGCGGGCTCGCCATCTTGCGCAAGGACACGACGACGGGGGCGGTGTCGTTCCATCCCATTTCGCACACGTCGCACCGGGTGACCGACAAGAGCTTCAAGTACATCCGAGTCAGGATCTTGAGCGAGATCGACGGCGATTTCATGTTGACGGGCCAGAGCGTGTTCGAGAACCGGTTCCGCGACAGCGGCCGGGCCGGGATCATCAACGACATCGAGAAGGCGCGCTTCTTCCTCTTTGAGGAGGACTTGTTCTACCAGTTGACGCGCGAGGCCAAGACGCTCATCAACTACAACGTGTCGATCATCTCCAACAAGATCATCATCGAGGTCAACCACGAGATCATCGAGATCGAGGCGGTGCTCTACGACGAGACCAACGAGGACGAGCTCGACAACCAGTACCAGAACACGAGCGCGTACTCGTCGTTGAACAACGGCAAGTGCCAGTTGATCCTCGTGTACTTGAAGCTCATGTTGTGCTGCTACTTCAAGTACAACCTCAAGCTCCGGCACAAGGTGCCCACGGCGCTCACCAAGTTCAAGCGGTCCAACACGCACCCGTTGATCCTCCGCCCGTTGTTGGGCAACATCCGCCACGAGCTCAACCTCGGCAACATGGAGGAGATCATTGCCCGCTTGTGCGTGCGGTTCGAGCGCGACATCGGCTTCGAGTTGAACCGGGTCGACAAGTTCACCAGTCTCCGGGACCGGTCGCGCAATCCGTTCCAGAAGTCGGTGGAGCGGCCCGTGTCGCACGTGGCGCTCGTGTTGGCCAGCACCAGAAGCGGCCAGTACTTGAAGATCGACGTCGAGCTCACCACCAACGAGATCTTTGTCAACTTGATCATCAACTTGACCATCATCCGCTACAAGAACCGGGCCGACTGGGCCGCCAACTTGAACGGCGTCAACGTGCTCCAGATCAGCTTCAACGACTTTAACGAGATAGAGGAGTGCCTACAGTGGACCATCTTGAACTTCATCAGCTAGAATACACGCTGCACCTAACTATACTGGTATATACACCCGCGCGCGCCGGGGAGCCGTGTTCTACTGCGTGAACCGGCGCGCGTCCTCTTCCACCACCCGCACCTGGTCGTCCTGGGCCTGGCGGATGGCGTCGGCGTTCTGCTCTATGTACTGTTTCACGCGGTAGTATTTTTCGTCGCGCAAGTTGTTGAAAATGAGAAAATTCAACCAGATCTCAAAAAAGGCAAACGTGAACACCAACCCGCTGCTCAACACGGACTGCTTGAAAAAGTACGCGTAGGTGGCGATGCCGAACGCGACCGAGAGCCGCACCGGCACCACCGACTCGAAGTACTGCAAGTTGTTGGCGATCAACGGGATCACGTCCGCCAACGCCAACGACCCCGTGAAAATGGCCAAAAACCCCACGAGAGGGTTGGAGCCCTCGATGGGGGCGTACTGGACTTGCATGGCCTCCCCCAAAAGAAGAACAAACCCGGCCGTGCCTACGAGCTCGGGGTCCTTCACGAGGTAGTATGTGAGCGCGGTGAGAAACGCGACGCGGATGTACAACAACGACTTGGCCGTGAGAAACTGCATTGCTGTGGGTCTATGGGCCTGGCCTGGAAGCAATGGGTGTGGAAAACGGGTGCTGGACCATGGCAAAATAATTTTTCACCAAAACCTGCAAACCGGTTTTGCAGATTACCGTGCTGCAAAAAAACCACTGGTTTTTGCCAGGGGCCCTTTTTACACGAATCCACCACAGGGCTTCTGGCCACCATTTGTGTAGATAAGTAGAGTCCGTAACGTGTACGCCGTAGTGACAACTCTGTAGACCGATAAAGAAAGCCACTCATGGACCAAAAACGCAAGTTCCGGTTCGCGCTAAGAAACACCAACCACAGCCGCCACCACAGCCGCCAGTTGGCCACAACAAGCTCCAGCAGCCCACCCACGGGCGCCCCATTGCGGTACAGAGTCAGAAACTATATCTCGAACCAGGCCACCAGAGTAGGATATCTTTTGTCGGCCCGGCTAGCGCATACGGCCGAAGACTCGTCCACCGTAGACACCATTCTCAAGTATGTCTTGTGAGGACCACCCATATTTGCTGGGGCTGCTACTAACCAGAAACAGAACCGTATTCGCGTGGTATCGTTTGCTACGACCCGTGATCGCCTTTGTTGCCGCGGCTCTCCTGTCCAGGGTCATCTACATTCCGGTAAGTGCCCGAGTGCCCGCTTAGTCAATCTACGCGCTGTGTTGTACTAACTGAGTGCGGATTCTTGTTATTGCCTTAACACCCGCAGTTCTAGTAGTCCTATTGGTTCTAGCCGCCATGTTCGGTGTTTCTTCCGTCACCATCACGCTCTTCACCGTCACCTCTGTAGCCACGTTTATTGGGTTTGGTGAGTGCTGTTTCGCAGTGTTTAATTGGCTGCTGTCTCTGTTACTAACCGCGTTAAACTAGCCTTTGTTATTGTACCGGGTATGATACTTGCCGCCATCACCGGCGCCACCGCCTACCTCGTGTACTTGTTATCGGGCCCGCCGGCCAATCCCAAGTACGAGCGGTTGCAGAACGATTTGAGAGTAAATCTACAGGGCACTGCCGCCAAACACCAGTATAACAACGTGTACCGCGTAGTCGACCAGCCGGTGCCCGGGTCGGATCCGGCGGCCCACTACCCGGAAGACGACGCCATCCCACCCAGTCCCTTGGTGATGGGCAGCCCGCCAGGGCCACAGTAAAAGAGGCGCTTAGTTAAAAAAAATGTGTGTGTAGCCGCTGCTGTTGAACGTGTGTGTCTACACTGCCATAGTTAATTTTTTTGTGTGGAGTGCAATTGCCAGGTGAAAAATACAGGGCCGAAAAATCCAAAATTCCACCACGTCCAACAGTCAGTTCGGCATTTGGTGTGCGCCGTTGTATAAATCGTAGCTAGTGCTGAAGCAAACATGAAGATATCGGTTGTGGCTGTGTTGTTCCAATTGTTGCACTTGGCGGTCGGGTTCTCGATTTCCAGCGGATCCGTGGCCATTGGAGCCAAATCAGTCGAGTTTGGCGAGTTCAATACCCAGGAAATAAAGCAGTTGTTCATCGACACGGCTAAAGACAAAATCGAGGTGGGGTTGCGGTTGAGTGAAAAATTGGACAAAGCTCCCCACCAGTTGGTGGTGGAATTGGCCAGCTCCAAAAACGCAGCATTGGCCAGTCACTTTGTTCCCACTTTCAAGGGCGGTGACATTTCGGTGTCTATCCCCGTCACCAAGTTGCCGGAAGTGTTGAAAGTGCAGGATAAGTTGTTGCTAAATATCATTGTTGCTGACTCGTCCAGCCAGTTGTACAAGAAGTTGGTGGAGGTTATCCCCAGCGACGAATTCAAGGCCGGTGCCAAGTACAAGCCGCAATCCAAGATTGGACACAAGCCGGAGATCCACCATATTTTCAGAGGCGAAGAGAAGACGGTGGATGCACTTGTCCCTCTTGCCTTCATTGGTGCGGCCTCGGTGTTGTTCTTAGCGTTGCTCGCTTCCTGGTTTGGTTTCATTGGCAAGGATTTGTACGGCACCCTCAGATACACTTCCGCCGTGCAGTTGTTCTACAACATCTCCTTCTTATTGTCCATATTTGGCTTTGAGTACAACTTTGTCCAGTACTACTTGGGTCAGTCTATCTTCACCACCTTGTATGCCGGGTTCATTCTTGCTATTCCTAGCATTTACTTTGGCTCGCGGGTGTTGAGGAACTTGGCAGTGGGCAGACATCTTGGAAGAGCATAATCGGTTCGATGTACAAGCACACAGGTTACTTATATATAGATGAGTATTATTATATATATGTATTATCGTATATCTTTGCTACATACGTCGCATCTGTTTCGTATTCTCATTAATTACACCCGACTAATTACATGCTCTAATAGTTACCATGAGTCACTCGAACGTGTTGGTGATCCAGCGGAACCCCCAGAACCCACCAGTAAAGAACCCCTTGTCCATGGAGTTGGCGGCTACGATCTTACCCGTGATCAATCCCATAGGCAATACCGAATAGGACCGAGAATCAAGTGAATGGCACAAGTTATCGCCCGTGCACCACACGTGACCCTCGGGAACTACAATAAACTTATTGAAACCGTCGTGTTGCACTATTTCCGCCGCACTGTTGGTTAACTCGGACGAAGATGACGGGTCTATCAATATCACATCTCCGGGCATACCGGTGATGCGCTTGCATACTCTGTGGTCAGGATCGCTGGGCTTTACCGCTACTATGCAGTCACCCATATCGAGACCTCGGCCGAGCCTGTACGACTTCAAAGCATGTACGTAGTCGTGGTTTCTTTGTAGTGTTGGTAACATAGACTCACCTCTGGTTTCTGTGAATTCGTACACGTATTCGTGCACTATATGTGCCACACATCCTGCACGCAAAGTCCACGACAAAGTGGACGCTATGAACTTGAGGGACTCCGGCACCAGCATAGGTGTGTGTATTGGTGGGAATGTATGCAATTGTGTGTGTGGAAATTGTAATGACTTTTGTAGGGTGTTTTTTCGTGGTGTATTTTTCATAGATTTACTGAACCAATTGGGTGGTTTGGAGATGAATTTAAGGGCCAAAATTCTAGTTTATGTTGCAGCTCAGAGACGGGTTATGAGAGTAACAACTGTTATAGTATACTTTGGCACTTGTTGGTTGGATTTACTTGTTTTTTTACTGCATTTCTCCTAGCTATTCAGCTTCTGTAGCCCATATCGTAAGCGAAATATAAGAATCATCCAGAATGAAGCTAAGATATTCTCTCTTCATTTGCGTCAACTTTCAGAGGATATGCGTATAGCAGTATTCTCTGCGTAAGCATTATTCCCGAGCGCAAGCTACAGTTTATGATTTACCTCTACAACCCTCTTTTCGCAATTTGCAACCGACTTACCAAAGAAAGCCCTTTATTAATAGTATACAAGTTTAAATACATATGCATGTATCCACGTTTAGTAGACAAAACCTAAGATCTTACCAGAAACGTGCTTTCTTCTAGCTTCTTCGTGGTCCATAATACCAGCAGAGGTGGTCAAGATGACGTAACCGAATTGTCTGGCTGGTAACAAGTTGTCAGTCCATCTTTCAATGTCGTTGAACTTGACGTTGAATCTTGGGGAAATGACACCACACTTGTTCAATCTACCGTTCAATTGCACAACGATCTTACCAGATCTGTGGTCGTCGATGTATTCGAATTCACCAATGTAACCTAAAATTAGTTAGTAATGTGTTAACACTAAAAACAAGAATATCACCGTTAAGTTCAAATGGATTGGTTAGAGATAATGATGTAAAGGAAAAGTAAACGGTCAAGACAATAAGTCTGCGTTAGCAAATATCAACACCGTGTAAGAAGCATTTCCAGATTATTCTCCCGAATACTTAAAAGACAGAGAGGGACGGGAAACCGGTCAGTCCATCCAGTTATCAATTCGGGGAGCTTGCAAGAAAAATCTATTTGAAAAATCCGGTAGTTATAAAATCATTTGACACATACCATGCTTTTGCATAACGGATAAGAATTTGATGATGACTTTGGAAGAAGGTCTGATTAAGACTTGACGCTTACCGGTTTTTTCGGCGTTGTTAATAGCGTTTAAAGCATCGGCTAAGACGGAGGTTCTAGTCATTTTGGATTGCTATAAGAAAACCGTTAGTATACAGAGAATCCCTCATAATCTATTAACCAAAAAAAGCCACATGAGTGTCTCAGACGAGATTCACGAGCCAACCTGCAACCACACAAATGATTTCAGGCTATTTGAATCCAAGGTATCAGACATCTCGACCATACTAAAGTATTGTGAAAACTGAACAATACATATAACCCCATACCAGGGTTGCCATGCTTTGTATCAATCCTTCAAGACAATCTGATTCTTCGATCCAAGTCCCACTTTTTACTAGATTATGAAGCTGGAGAATACACACATTAACCTCTTTGGTCGCAATAATGAACTCTACATACTTCTTATTCTTTGTAGTTTATCTGTAACTTGGGAATAAAGAAAGAAAAAGAGTGTTAAGCAGAAAGTGAAAAATTTTTCACTCTTTTTTCACCACTCAGAAATTTTTTTCGTCCGAAAATTTAGGTCACGTGATATACAGTAAAGGTGAAAGATGGCATAGCGATGTAATGGACATGATCGTACAATCAATTTGGATCCCAAAGTGAGCCCAATAATCAATTTCTATGCTTGGTCTTTTCCACCTTACAATCCTCCATCTTCGCCATCAAAGAAGTGGTTCTGAACCTCCAAATTAAAATGAACGATCATGTGACTGTTATCACGTGATTTTCACGCGACTAGAAATCCACTGATCTCCATACTGTAGCATGTAATACTACTTCTTATTACATTAATCAGCCATTATAGCTGTATAATGAACCATGACTGACGTTGAGACGCTGCAGAAGTCGGTTGAAGAACTATCGCGCCAGCTATTTTTGGCAATTAAGCCGCTGTGCATAGAGATTTCCAAAGTAGCGATGCTACCTGCACCAGCCTTTATTTCCCAGAAACATCGTTTGGTGACACTTTTGACATCTTTGAATAAGACTTTGCTTTCTAATAATGAGATATACATGTTGCCCAGCAATTTGGCTGACTATATATTTTATCCATTATCCGTTTTGCTAAGACAGGAACAGTTAGATGATAGCATAATACCGCATGTTCTTGATATCTTATGCTATTTGCTTAATAAGGCTTGGAGCTTCAATTTCAATGCGAAATTGATCGACCAGCTATATCCGGTGATACTATTCCTCGCCGGAGCAAATGGTTCAGGTCAAAAATCACAAGAGAATAGATCATTTGAGTTCAAAAGGGCTGCTGTAAATTGTCTTGAAGCACTCATCCATTGCATTCCAGATATATATTTCACACAAGTCGAGGCCTTGAATAGACTCCAGTTTTTGGGAAATACTACCGCTCTTCTATTGGATATTATGTTATCTGAAGTGAATCGGAACTCTGTGGAGGATTCTAATCTTGTGATTGATGTCTTGAGGCTAATGTCGGAAATAATAAAACAAAAGGTTACCCCAGAGCAAGCTTCGCAGATTTTACCTGGGCTAATCTCCAAAGTTATCAACTTCTTCACTTTATCCAAAAACTTGCATTTCACGGTGATAGTACAGTTGATACAATTTTTGGAAGATCTTGTTCTTAAGGTATTTACAGACAGGGAATTGCAGGTGGCTCTAACAGACAATGAAATTTCCAACTTGGAAGATATAAAACGGGCGAAGACTGAATTAAAGGTTACGGTGTTAGGACATCATACTTACCGTACTAACTCATGGAGAAATGGGACTGGTAAACAGTTGAAATTATCAATCATGACCTTTTTGAAAAGTCTTGTGCTATCACCAGCCAATAAATCAAAATTTCAGTCAAAACCACAGTTAGTTTTGGCTGTGGAGAAGTTCACAGAAACTATACTAAGAAATTGTTTCGTCTCATTATTTGATGTCTTTTTGACACTTTCAATAGACATTTATGCGTGGTTGGCGACATTAAGCACAAAGCATGAAGAGACTGCAACTCTTCAAAAGTTTGGTGCAGTATTTTCAGAAATATGCATCAGCAATGTCGACAACTGTCATTTGATTTTAGATGAAGTCCGCAATAAGTTAGCTGATTTAATTAATAACAAGATGAGTATTTTAATCATATCGTCGGACGAGGATAAAATCAATCTGTACATAGTTTCAATTAAGTTGCATTTTACGTTGCTATTTGAGATATCCAAGATTCTTCATCCTGACTTTGCTGATTATAGAAATTTCCAGCTTAACTTTCTCAGTGGTTTACAGGCAAGCATTATAGACAGGTCAAAAGCATACAAAAGTCCAAAC
Source organism: Scheffersomyces lignicola (assembly GCA_030578435.1). NCBI lineage: Eukaryota > Fungi > Ascomycota > Pichiomycetes > Serinales > Debaryomycetaceae > Scheffersomyces > Scheffersomyces lignicola. The sequence goes on along the minus strand of JAJMRV010000012.1, from coordinate 184,785 downwards.
CGAGATATCATCGCTACAAGTAACAAGCTTGAAAGTGTGCAGTTACCTTCCCATATCAACTCCAGCAGCCTTGTGAAAGTATCTGGCAATGAGATGACAGCTAAGCGTTCAGCTTATGCATCTGATATGCAAATAATTTCCTCTCTGTGGAACAACCAAGCACATATGCTTGCAAAAGAACCAATCAAGTACTTTGAGAAGTTCTACTCAAATTCAATAGAAGATGACATAATAAGTTTGGTAAGTCATTTTGCGTATTTGAATTTGAAGATAAATGGATTCAATCATCTTGAGTTTGTTGAGGAATTGGTAAATACTTCACAGGCAGAACCTTACTATAACGCTTTATCGCTATGGATTGCTAATGCTTATACTTCCAAGCTATCAAGAGGTGTTAGAAGTGATGACATTGCAGATAACCTTGATGAATATTTGATATTAGAGGATGAAGAAGATGATACTGGCAAAGAGAAAGTTGACGAAATGGAGGAGTTATCTTATCTTATCATGAGTAAGTCACAAGATCTACTTGGTGTGCTTTCTAACCAAGAAATAGTGTCTTACAATATGAAAGATAATGTCCATACGGAATCGGCGTATTCAATTGCCTTGGATACAATTGGAGTTCTATCTGGGAAACTTGATCTAGACGCCTTCCAAACAGACTTTTTGATAGAATACTTGTATTCAATGCTAGAAGCACTTACTTTTCAGTCCAGTCCTTTGATCCAATCTCATGCTACTGCTACTATCTCCAAAGTCCTCGAAAACTATTATGATAACTCGTTTGAGAAAATGATTCTTGATAATCAGGACTATTTAATTGACAGTATAAGTTTAAGATTGCGAGTCTCCAACGACTTGTCTCCTACTTTGCCAGGCATATTGCTTATTATTATAAAAGTTACGGGATTGAAACTTCTTGAAGCCAATCATTTAGTGGATATACTAACAGAAATGTTCGTTATTATCGATTCATATCACGGCTATTCTGTTCTTGTGCAAGGATTCTTTATCATCTTTGAAGAATTGGCCAGACAGGTAAATATGAAGTATGTCTCAGCCTCGGTCCTGGAGAAGGTGCCAACTTCTCCCTATAGCCCATGGGGATTGACTACTAGGAAGGGATTGATGGAGTTCCTAACACAAACTTCCAAAATTGATGGAGCAATCAAATACGACTCCAATACAGAATACTTCACAAGGAAACCCGATCTCCCATTTGCCGAACAAGCTGGTGACTCGGATGATGAGGAAGAGGAAGAGGGACAAGATTTACAGGTAGAGAAACCATGGCTGTCATCGGTGCCAAGAACGATATACTTCTTAGTGCAGCGCATTTTCAAATACGGGATGCTTATGTTGACGCACCAGTCCAGTGGTTTAAAAGTGCAAGTTCTACGGACATTGCGGTTAGTATTTCCTATTCTTGTGACTGACTATAGCTTGACATTGCCTCTAATTGCCGAATTGTGGAGTCAGATGATTTCCTTGATCAGTGGGTCAGCCAATCTCTCCATTTTCAGCAATTCTGAAATCAGACCCGATATGGAGATTTTGATAGCACCGGCATTAGAATTTGCTACCGACATCATAGACCAGGACTATAGACAGGGTGACACATTTCTTGCTAAGAGATTCATAGAGGCCTGGGAGTTCCTACTTACCAAGAGTACTGGAGGCACCCACAAAAACGCCAAGGAGAGTCGTGATATCAAGGACCTCGTGCTTCTCAAACGGACCATGAGTCCTAAATTATCTGTTTTGTACAGCAAGTTCTTGCTTAGTGGTATCAGAAGTTATGAGAAGTCGATATCGGCTGTTACAAAGTATAACATCATCAGTACGTGTCGGGTGTTTGGAATCCCCGAAGGAATGGAGCTAAGTAGAGACGCACAAAACATTATGTGGGTGCTCAATAGGACTAAATAGAGTTGTAGCATTACGTATATTGCTCATTATAGATACAGGATCGTATCAGCCTTATATATTACAGAATCTCCCACTAATCTATCATCACCACGTCTTCTTCAGAACTGGCAGGTGCAGTACTGTCTTCCAAAACCAAGTCGTGTATCACTGCCTTCTTTACAGGCGGTACTGCAGCAGCAAACTTGAGTGTCTGCTGTCCTTTAGAAAGCACTGGCTGAAGCTTCTTCTTTTTCTTTTCGATAACAGCTTCATCAGCGCCGTTTTCTTCGTGTTCATCATTATTTTCGGTCTGGTTTGCATTCTCGGTCTCTGCTGGCACACCGTCAATATCTATCATCTTGTTCTTGATGAGATCAGACAAAATGTGTGTTTTAGGAACGGTTTCGCTGAGAAAATTGAGCGAGTCATGGCCCGACACAGCGGCAGCAAAGTCCTTATACTGGATCTTCTTTCTTTTGTCCATTTTGGCCAATAAACTGGCCTGTTCTACAAAATATTGGATGAACAACTCGGTGGCCAAACCGGTAGCGTAGACCGAGCTCTGGGAGGCAGCAATGTAGTCGGGATCCATTTTGAATATCCGCTTTATCTTCGATAACGGCAAGGTCATCACCTGCTCGTACTCTTCCGAGGCCTCGTTTTCGTTTTCGTTTTCGTTTTCGTCTTCCATGGCGGTGTCTTCATCTTCTGGTAACTGACTGGCCGGGGTGCTGTTAGCCACCGTATCAGGGGCTGGTGGTGTGGTGCTGGGAGTATCGTTTAGAGTTGACTCCTGTGAATTCTGGATATCTCCAGTATCTTTCACCGGAGATGACGACATGGTGCTTTAGCTAATGGACTGTGTGGTGTGGTCCAGTTCCACTGCAAACCTGATATGAAAAATAGGACGTATACGCATCCCCTCGGATCTGGCGCTGCGCACGTGACACGCACGTGACTTCGCCCGGATCTCGCAGTTATATCATACTCGTTACATTTCTATAAAGAAACACTATATACATGGTACAAGATGGAGGGAGCAGGCTATTTCCCGCATATACGGATTACATAACCCACGGACGCACCACACACGCTCCTACTGCTGTGGTTTTTCCTGTGCTGCATCAGCCAACTGTTCAAAGTTGTCCTCGGCTTTTTCCACTTCGGGGTTGACAATGTGGTCCAAATACTGGTTCTTTTCCAAGTCCACATCGTCGTAGTGTTCTCCGTGCTCCACGAAATCGATAATCTTGTTCAATGCCAAGTCTGGGTTTTTGAAGCCATCCTCGTAACCGGTCACTTTCTGGCGAATTTGGGGAGAATTGGCCGAGACAAGGGCCTTCAACTCGGTGTTTGCCAAATCTGGCACCACGTACGTTCTGACCTTGTTCCAGTCCACCATATACGTGGCGTTTTTATTCAATCTACCGATCCCGGAAGAACGGGTACCTTTGTAGTAGTGCTTGTTACCCTGCTTGGTGGTGAGCGGGAGTCTTTTGGAACCGGTTTTCTGGGACCCGTACCATATCTGGCCGTTTTTGAACGTTTGCCACGGTCTTTTCAAGTTTGCCACAGCTGTCTGCTGGAAGCTGAGCACGCTGGAAGCTCTCATGGTGTGTGTTTTGGCGGGCTAAGTGCTGCTCAACCGGACCGTTCTAGATAGCACAATTTTTCATTGATTTTTTTTCGGGGCTGCAACTTATTGAGCACTGCCGCACGACCTTTTGTCTGAGTCGTTTTTAGACATGTGTCCGAGCATGAAACGATGGGGTGTGCCATTATGCAGGAACACCCATTTGGAATAATGGCATGCCCGATACAGCAACCATTGTGAAATTGGCCCCCCAGCAGCAGCGGATATTCTGTGCTTGTAGAGTTGGCGCCCCCGGTTCTGCTGCTGTACAACCCGCCTCGTAGAGTAAACAAGGATGTCTATACCAGAAAAGCCGTCCAACCAGGATGTTCTTCCTGCACAGTACGGATATGGGGAAGTGAAGGTGAACACCCACACCTTCAGCGACCACCCCACGCCCTTTGCCAACCAGGAGGGCAAGTTGGAGAGTTTCATCGCCGACCACACCGACAAAGAGCACCAGAAGAAGTATGCCAAGGAGATCTTCGGCTTCTTGGTGCGGGCCTTGTGCAACTAGAAGTGCAGAAACATTAATAGATATGTAATGTATTATTAGAATGTACAATTTTGACAGTGTACCGTCTACAAAAATGCAGCATCGTGCACATACGCTCACAACTTGTGCTTTGGTGCTGTTTCTGCTAGCTTAGCCTGTAAGAGCTTCACAGCCTCCTGGCACATGCCATAACTGCCCTGGTACCCTCCACCCCCGGCACCGTAGTTGTGGATAAGCCAACTGCTATCCTCGTCATTTTCGATTCTGACCCCGCCGTCTCGGAACGGCCGCAAGCCGACGTTGACACGGATGACGTCTACCGAGGTGGGGTTGTTTTGATAGCCGGGGTCTACGAGTTCGGGCACGTATTTGACTGCTCTTGCGATAATGCGTTGCGTCATAGCATCATCCGCCTCGGTGGTGTCGAACTCCGGTAGGAAACACCCGCCGATGATACAGCCGCCTTCCTTCCGGGGCATCAAGTAGAGCATTTCGTTGTTGAGTTCGGGAAATCCCTCTACGCTGACCTCATTTTTGGCGCTGTTTCTTACATGCAACACTTGGCCGCGTACAGGGTAGTTCCGGTAGGGCTCCTTGTACCCCTCGATCGTGTTGGCTAGTAATCCGGTGCAGTTGATCACGTAGGCGGCGGTGTGGCCCGAAGAATGCAAGTCACGTGCCAGCCTGATGTGCTTGATCTTGGCGACTCTGCGTACGGTATTCCCTGCTGCTATGTTTTCCTGCAAGAGGTAGTTCAAGTATATAGGAACCGATATGATCACCCCCTTAAACTTATAGCCAAATGCTATGCCAGCGGGCAAATCATTCTTTTCGATAATGGTGAATTCCTGGACAAAATCCTTGAACCACGGCAAAAACGCTGTGGGGTCACAGCCTTTGGCCCTGAACTCTACATCAGTGACATAGGAAATGTTGTCCCTCACCCAAATGCCGGATCTGGGTTCATTTTCGGCAAGCTCAATGAGTTTGTGGTAGCCTGGTTTGTCGAGATTCTGCAATCTGAAGTCGTCGTGGCTGGCAAAAGAATGCCAGTTGGCTCCCGCAAATGGAGAGGTATAGTCGATATTAATATCACCTGGCAAATGAGCCCCGGCAATTGTGATGTCAAGGCTGGGGTTAGCCTTTTTCAATAACAAACCGCTGGTGAGGCCAATGACACCAGCACCCAAAACCACAACCTTCGTCAGTGTCGTCATAATTGATCCAGATATGTATGGAACCTTGTCATGCACAATGGAATCAGCACCGTGACCTCTGATATTGTGTGGTCTGGGCTGATCCAAATCGTTTATCTTTTTGCAAGCCATTTCTCACTCGACATAACTTTTGTGTCGCGTACATTTCCTCATTTGACACCAGCTCTAATCCTGCTATCGCTTAAGAATACCATATTCGACCCGACCCGAATTGTGACTAATGGGGCCGAATTCATGGTGTTTACTTGAAAGGCTGCAAGAGTGATTGAACGTGCTAGGCTCATGCCGCTATTGGAATGGCGGTGCAATGGATGCTACGGAAACCTTATTCACAATGCCAATTAGGCCTACAGATGTACGAATTCGTAAATAGTTGCCGCCGGCTATTTGGCAAATCGGCGACCAGATATTTAAGCCTGATTCTTGATGTGCAGTAGATCCCAGCTTGCTTAAAATTATCAAATGAGATGTCACAGCAGATATTCAGCTGTAAAGAGGCTTGTCCGCCTAAGCCCGAAAATGGCAAGCTCTTTGTTGGGGGATACTTCTATTCTACTTTTCAATTCCATATTATCATATGAACAGTCAGAGACGGTTTGAAAAGAATAACCAGTTGTGGTCGCTTCTCCAGTTTCCTTTTATGCGATCGCTATAACTGGAGTAGCTAATCAATATTTTTTAGTGGCTAACCTCAGAAGGAAAGACACAGACTACATTGGGCGAAACCCGGTGTTGTGTTTAATTATCATGGCTAGAATAATAGCTAAAGTTAAACATTGGTGTAGTATTAGAAAATAAAAGAACACGAACTAGTGACAAATTCAGAGCTGTATGCCCATCCTATCTCATTTTGTGTACCCCAATTGACGCCCCATTCGGATATACATGTACATCAATCTAAACTATGTAAGCAACAGAATGCCAATTACAGCCTCAATGTTAGTATAATTTGTTTTGATTACCTGATAACTCGTATGTTGAATCTGTCATACTCGTACTTTAGATTTTGTGGCACATTGTATAAAAAATAATACTGGCAAATCTGCCATAAAAAATAATGGCTAGAAAATATCTAAACCGTCAAAACAATCGCCTCAAACCGTCTACCACTACACTGTTGGTAGTTGTAAACATCTGGCTAGCAAATTATCAGGGCCAGTCTATACGTACATGAGAAATCTTGATTATACAAAGGTAACTAGGTTGACTTCAGCACAAAATTAGACTAAGGTTGCTATACAAAAAAAAATGGCTGGTCTAAAAAATAAAACAAGGCGCGAAAAACTTTTTTCTGTTTTGTTATTGTTTTTGTTTTCTTAGACTTGTGCTGCAAAAATCAAAAAAGCTCCCTATAACCAGCTAGAAAAAAACCGAAATTAACTCCTGCCAGCATGACTTAGTGATTTGGACCGTTTATGCAGATCGGTTATACAAATCTGTCTGGGTGACATGGTACATTGCTGGCACCTATTGTAAACAAATACTATAGTTCTTTACCTATGCAACTTTCTTCGGTTAATTTTAATGTTAGTTGTGCTTGATTAGTTCCGGCACTTTCTCCACCTGCGCATATTTAATGTACCATATTCCCTATTTGTAGTACATACTTTGATTCCCTTTTCTTTTCCCTATAACTAAGAAGTCGCTTTGCAATCATACCAAAATGTTAGCTGGATTTGCATTAACTTTGTTAGCACTAGCTACCAAATTGGTATCTGCTGATGAAATAACTACTGTTACCCAAACTAACTATATCACAAATCCATGTATCGAGCAACAAATTGAGAATATATTTACCAATAACCCGGTTGGTCTCACAACAGGCATACCCATTGTAATAGTGTATGCTAATGCAGAACCAGAAGCACCATCTCCATCATCCTCCACTGTAGTGCAGACTTCAGCAATAACTTATACCATCAGTACAACAGTCACCGAATATCAAACTATAACTAGTTGCAGTAACGACAAGTGTATCACTTCAACTAGTACCCAAATTGAACCAACTGTTTTTACAACTATAGCTACAACTGAGTATACCACTGTCGAATGTGAACAAGATCCAACTACTGATATAGTTGTTATTGACGATAAGACGATCACTTTGGAGGAAGGCGTTACCATTACCAAAGCCCTTACCAAATTATCCAGTGCTACTGCTAAAGTTCAAACTAGCGCCCAAACTTTATCACCACTCACTACTTACAGCAATCCGGTAGTTACTAAAACTTTCCCTCACAAGAGCTTGTCTGTTACTATTGATACTGAAAAGTATACTACTGCAGTAACTGTGAGTAATCCAGCTGTCGTATCTTCAAGTTCTTCTGATCCAACTGAAGTTTCATCCTCAAGTTCTTCTGATCCAACTGATGTTTCTTCTTCAACAATAGATTTGAGAGTTTCTTCTTCGACTTCAGCTGAGTCATCAAGTATTTTCTATTTCAACAGTTCCCTGGTTTTAAGTTCTTCAAGTGTAATTTCAAGCACTTCTATCGATTCTTCCAGTTCTTCTGTCGCTTCTTCAAGTTCTGTGTTGAGTTCTAGTTCTAGCTCCAGCGCTGCTTCTAGCTCCAGTTCAATGTCAAGTTCCAGTTCATCTGCTGCTCCCACATGTTACTCTGGTGATTTGTTTGAAGCTATCTCCAATGATGCTCCACCACTGGTATTCTCAAGACAAGACTTGCCACTTGAACTTCCTGAACTTGTCACCAATAACGGGAAGCCAATTGAAACTAATAAGTTCTATGCCAACATTTTCTTATCAGACCAAACCAGCCCAATTTACGCTAACCCATACATTTTGTTCTGGAAAACTGTGGACTATTATGGTTTTGGTGTTTACCATACTAACGACAGTCAGAGAGTTTTTGATTCAGTTGACACTAACAATGTGGGAGTTGACTCCTACTATTTTAATCCAGTAGGAAATGCCGAGTTCATTTTCTCGGCTAGATCTTTCAACAGTCAAGGTGCTTCTAATGTTTCCGCAACCGATATGGAAAGCATGTCGGTCCTTGTGAGTTTATCAGCCACACCAGAAGACACCACAAATGTTATTGACATTCCTATTGTTCAAGGTATGGGTTTTACTACTGCTATTTACCGTGGTAATTTGGTCCCACAATTGAATACCCTTATAAATTTCCAAACTGTCGATGAGGAGTTTTCTGCTCAATTCCCTGCCAACTTGAGAAAATTCCGTGTGACTTTGTATAATGGTGTTCAATGGCTTCTTTATGTTACTTTCCCTGAAGATGCTACTGATTTCGATGTTACATTTGTTAGTGATGTTCTTATTCAGACTTCTTCGGCTGATGGTACTATTATTCAAGTAGCTATTGCTCCAGAAGATCGTGAATTGGAACAATTCTATGATGAATCTGCCGGTACATATGTCACTGGAGCTACTGTTCTGGGAAACGTTGTCTGTGACACTGCTGCTACTTACAACTTCCTCTACAGCACTGAAGGTACTTCATTGAGTAACACTCCAATTGTTTTTGCGTTACCACATCAAATTGATTCCTTGTCTGCTGCAACTGCCGCAAACGCAGTGAATATCACTCTTTCGAGTTCATCCAAGGGTCAAATGCAAGCCTTTTTCACTAATGAATTGACTTTAGAAGAAACTTTAGAATCCAGTATCAGTTGGTTGCCCTGGCTTTCATGGGAAGGTACCGTCACTACTTTCCCTAGTGACAGACTTTCTTTAATTGCATCAGCCGCTAACAGTGAATTGGCAGTTGATATTGCTTCTGCTGTTGCCTCACAGGACTCCAACTACTACTCAGGTAAGCTCATTGACAAGTATGCTTATATCTTATTAGTCGTCAGTGAAATTCTTCAGGATGAGGCGGTCGCCAATGAAACATTAGCTGCTGTTAAGAGTGCATTTGAACCATTCATCCAAAACAAGCAGTTCTATCCATTGATGTATGACACTAGATATCTTGGTGTTACCTCCACTGCTAACAATGATGGTAACACCGGTGCTGATTTCGGTTCCGGATATTACAATGATCATCATTTCCACTATGGTTACTTTGTTCATGCCGCTGCTGTTGTTGGTTACGTGGATCAAAAGTTGGGAGGAACTTGGGCTGAAGACAACAAGGACTGGGTTAACTCCTTGATTAGAGATGTTGCAAATCCATCGTCTGATGATACTTACTTCCCAATTTCGAGAATGTTTGATTGGTATGGTGGTCATTCCTGGGCTGCCGGTTTATTTGTCAGTGGTGATGGTAAGAACGAAGAATCCAGTTCAGAAGATTTTAACTTTGCTTACGGTATGAAGATGTGGGCTAGTGTCATTGGAGACCAGTCAATGGAAGCTAGAGGTAATTTGATTTTAGCCATCACCTCAAGAGCATTGAACAAGTACTTCTACTACAAGAGCGATAACACGGTTGAGCCATCCCAAATTCTTCCAAACAAGATTTCGGGTATCTTCTTTGAAAACAAGGTTGATTATACTACTTATTTTGGTGCTCCAAATACCCATCCAGAATATGTGCATGGTATTCACATGTTGCCAACCAGTCCAGCATCTTCATTGATCAGAATTCAGTCGTATGTTCAACAAGAATGGGACGACCAAATCAGTACTTTTATTGCCAATGTGGACAGCGGTTGGTTGGGTATATTGCGTCTTAACCAGGCATTATATGACCCATCTTCCTCTTACGCTTTCTTCTCGAGCGACGATTTCTCCAATGACTACTTGGATGATGGACAAAGTAGAACCTGGAGTTTGGCTTTCTCCGCTGGTTTCGCAGCCCAATTGGATTAATTCAATAATTGTATTAAATATGTAAATTAGTGTTACCAACTTTATTCGCTCTTTTTAAAATATAAAACGACTTAGACTTTTCAACTTGAGCCGTATGTAGCACCCAGTTTGGCTGTGTAGGGATTGGTGCAAAAAGTTGTTGGTAACCGCGCTACCATGTTGAGATTTATGAATCTCAACGATGAAAAAAACATTCCAGTAAACCAGTGGGTAAATCACAGTTGGTTGACTTAGTTAATGGCTAGCACACAAAATGTTTTCCTTTGCTAAGAAGTTGGTGGATCGGTTGGAAGGTACGTCCTCAGACACCAGTGCCTCCGATTCGTATTTCAAAAGCGCAATTCGCTTGAACAACAATGGTTACGGTTTAAGAGTGGTTCAGGTATCACCCCATTCGACAGCACACCAGAAGGGCTTTGAGGCCTGGTTCGATTACATCATTGGCATTAACAACCACGAGTTGCCAATGCTCAATCCGTCGTTGTCGACATACAGTTACAGCATTAACGAAGACGGCAGTGTAAGCTACGGTAGTGGTGCTACACCACAACAGGTTGGTGCCATCAACTACGACTTGTTATTGCAAGAGATCAAAAACATTGCCCACACAGAAAAGCAGATAACACTAGACGTTTGGAGTGCCAAAGGTGGGATAATAAGACAGATAGTCTTGCCACTTGATGAGTTTCAGGAGTCAAGCACGGTGCACGACAGCAGCGTGTTGAAGTTGTTTGAAAATAACTTTGCTGAGTTGGGCTTGACCGTAGAATCGCAGCATTTGAACAACGCCACGTACGTATGGAGAATCTTGACCACACACCAGGGTTCGCCGGCTTTTTCGTCGCAATTGATACCCCATTCGGACTACATCATTGGGTGTGATTCGGCGTTCCCAAACGATACCAATGGTAAGGGGTTGCTTGCACAGGGTGGAGAGTCGTTGCTTTCTCGAACCGTGCTCGATTACTACAATCATCACTATGCTTTGAGTCAGGAAGATAACATCCCAATCACTTTATACGTGTACAACCACGATTACGATGTTTTGAGGCCAGTCACAGTCAACCTTTCGAGATCGTGGGGGACAGGCCACAACAAGGGCATTTTGGGCTGTGATGTGGGGTACGGCTTGCTCCACAGAATACCGGAAGTGGTTGGCAAGTTTGACAAACTGTCGATTGTGGATGACCTCTTGTTTGAATCAAAGCAAACGGTAGCATACCAGATCCCCAGCTCTCCCATGCCGGCCGAGAATATCATAAACCCAGTTGCACCACCACTTGCTTCTGCAGCTCCTCATCGTGTTGCAGCTGCCGGATCTAAAAAGAAGAAGCATGCAGCTGCTGATTTGAGTGGTCTCAGTGACTACATGAACGAAGAGTTGGCCAAATCGAAAGAATTGGACACCAATACTGTGACAGCTGGGCAAAATAGCGGAACCCCGCCACCGCCACCTCCTCCGACTTCGAAGTAGGTTCAGTATATAGGTATGTATTTTATAATGCCAAAAAAATGGTGGAAATTAAAAAAAATTCAGGGCTGCCCACTGCCGGAATCGAACCGGCGATCGCTCCATTACGAGTGGAGCGCCTTACCACTTGGCCAAGCGGGCAATAATTCAGTGGATTGTCGAAAAAGTGCGTACTTGTAGTGTCCACGACAATCTGGTCACGTGACGCAAAAAAAGAAAAATTTCCCGGCCAAAAAAAGCGGGTTTCCCCATAAATCGGAATTGTGTACCACCCTGCTAGTGTAAATTGGAAACTGCAGTGGTATCGGTACATGCGGTTGGCTGTGCTGGGCTCCCATGTACGTGAAATTCTCCGAAAACCGTGTCCAGGTGAGAAAAAGGGGGAAAAGGAGAAAAGTGGTCAGACGGGGCAATTGCCCTCGTTTTCGCAGCCATTCTGCATAATATGCCATACAACTGCTACAATTATATATAATGATTCAGCAGACGCATTACACCAAGAGTGCTACACAACCCCACCCGCCACATGTACGCCTACGCAAGCCCATGTACAGACCAGCCCCCAAAACCACCCCCACGCCGCAAGCGTGTCTAGAGCGAGTGTACGCTGGAGCCGCAACAAGTGCACCACTGGCAAGCCACCATTCAGGGTGCACGGACTCACCCCGAATTCCGAGGCTAAACCGGTCCGTTCCCCGACGACACACCCCCAACCCGCTACACCATATGGGATCCCCCAACCGCTCCACCCGCACCCCCAACAATGCCCCTCCCCCACACATGGTAGCGCCGTCTAAGCGATCTTGTGAGCAGCATCCGTTTAAGGTACAAACACGCGCATATAATTTTTTTTTACTGTGGATGGTAATAGCGAAATCACGAATTCGCCGATTAGTCACCAGCCAGCACCCACACACCGCAGGGGTGAAAAGCTTTCATTTCCCCGTACATCTGCACACCAGGTCCTCCAGCACGCTAGCGCCATGTCTGAACCCGGCAAAAAGCTCACGTTCAGGGAGCAGATGAGGGGCTTCCCCGTATGGCAGATTGTGGTGATCAGCATCATCCGGTTTGCTGAGCCGGTTGCGTTCACCAGTCTTTTCCCGTTTGTGTACTTCATGATCCGCGACTTCGGCGTGGCCAAGAACAAGGCCGACATCGCCACCTACTCCGGCTACTTGTCGGCGTCGTTTGCGTTTTTCCAGTTCCTCTGCTGCGTGCAGTGGGGCCGGGCCTCGGACCGGGTCGGCCGCAAGCCCATCTTGTTGATCGGGTTGGTGGGCACGGCGTCGTCCATGTTGCTATTCGGCTTTTCGCCCAACTTCTCCGTGGCGGTGTTTGCCAGATCGGCCATGGGCGCCGTCAACGGGAACATTGCCGTTTTGAGAACCGCCATCGGCGAGATCGCCACGGAAAGACGGCACCAGGCCATGGCGTTTTCCACCTTGCCCTTGTTGTGGAACATCGGCTCGGTGGTGGGGCCCATGATCGGCGGGTCCAAGTACTTGACCCGGCCCAGACAGGAAGCCGAGCCGAGCGCCGCGGCCGCCGCCGACGGCCTCTACGAGCGCTTCATCACGCGCTTCCCGTACGCCTTGTCGAGCGTGGTGGTGGCGTCGTTTTTGCTCTTCAGCTTGGCGGTGGGGTTCTTGTTTTTGGAGGAGTCGCATCCTCGGTTCAAGCACCAGCGCGACCGCGGGCTCGAGATGGGCGACTGGCTCCGGCGCGCCGTCGGCGTGGACGTGCCGCCCAGACCGTGGCAGAAGCGCGCGCCGGAACCGGCCCGCAAACCGGCCCGCAGACCGGCGCCGGTTCCGGCCGCGCCCGCCGCCGACTCGTGGGCCGTCGACAGCGACGACGAGGTGACGCCGTTCGGCCAGCCGCAGCCGTTGTACGCCGCCACCGCCGACAGCGACGCGGAAGCCGACAGCGACGACTCGGCCGAGTCCATCGCGTCCATCGGGCTCATGTCGCGCCGCATGTCGAGCGCGCTCGTGCGGCGCTACTCTTCCAACCAGCTCGGGCCCGTGATCTCGACCCTCGAGACCGAGTCCATCATCACCACCAACATCGAGCAGGGCTACACCCGCGACATCTTCACCGCGCCCGTGGTCCAGACCATCGTGGCCAACTTCCTCACCTCGTTCCACAACATTGTCTACTCGGAGTTCTTGCCCGTGTTGCTCGCGGGTGACCTCTTGGCCGACGAAATCCGGTTCCCCTGGACCATGCGCGGCGGGTTCGGGTTCGAGTCCAGCTCCATCGGCGCGTTGTTGTCGACCACGGGGCTCATTGGCGGCTTGGGCATCATGTTCATTTTCCCCGTCATCGACCGCAACTTCAAGACCATCAACGCGTACCGCGCGTCCGCGCTCATCTTCCCCTTGAGCTACGCCGTGCTTCCCTACTTGGTGTTCACCTTGCACGCGTACAACCCCGCGTACCCGCCCGGCTTGACCAAGCGGCTCTTGTACGTGTTGTGCTGCTGCAACTCGTTTTCGGGCGCGGTGGGCTTCCCCAACATCCTCATCTTGATCCACCGCTCGTCGCCCGCCAAGCACCGCGCCTTCATCAACGGGCTGGCCTTGAGCTTGTCGTCGCTTGCGCGCTTCATCGGGCCCATTCTCTTTGGCTACATCATGTCGGTCACCGATAAGTACTCGGTGGGCGAGGTGGCGTGGTTTCTGCTCCTGTTGCTCGCCGTGTGCTGCGTGGTGCAGGCCTTTTTCATGAAGGACTACGACGAGGACTTGAAGGACGACGAGTCCGCATCGTGACCGCGCCGGTACCGCGCCGGTACCGGGCCTCTTTGCATTGCATATTTCGCATTCGGGCCTCCTGTGTGCATCTGGCTCCGGCCATCTTCGGAGCGCCTTTTTTCCCGCTGGTTATACCTGTATCTCGGCCGTTTCTCTGTCTACGCATGTTGGCCGTGCATTTCTGTCGCGGTGGTGTTTTCCAGTACTGGCCCGGCCGTTTTGGAAATGTATGGCCCATTTGGGCGAAAATTACCTGCGCCGCACTCTTCTATATCCGTACACTGATGCACCATTAATACACACTATTAATACACACTATTAATACACACTACCGCTACTACTAGTACACACCACTGATCTCCTCCCAGTATGGCGGCCGCTCCCATACTCATGTCCATGGGCATGTTCATCATCGACGACAATGTCTATCCACAGTCGTGGAACAGACCCGCCGAACACGATATTCTTGGTGGTGGTGGGCCCTACGCCATAGTGGGTGCCCGAATAGCCGCGGGCGCCCGCCTTGGCCACAGAATCACAGGAATCATCGACAAGGGCCGCGATTTCCCGGCCTCGGTGGGCCGCCAGTTGGATGCGTGGCAAACCGGAATCGTTTACCGTGAAGACCGCACCAGACTCACCACCCGCGGCCAGAACCTGTACGACGAAAACGATATACGCCACTTCCGGTACATGAACGACAAAAAGCGGATAGAGGTGGCGGATATACTCGACTCTGCAACCTTGCGTGAGTCACGCTGCATCCATTTGATCTGCTCCATCGGGCGGTGTCTGTCCATCATCGATGAGTTGAACAGACACTTGCCCCACAGACCCATCTACATATACGAGCCGTTGCCCGATGACTGCCGGCACGAAAACTTGCCGCAGTTGGTTGCGTTGCTTCCAAAGATAGACATATTCACGCCCAATCTAGATGAGGCCTGCGACTTGTTGGGGGTCACCAAACAGAGCAACGACAAAATCGATGCCCAGTTTCTCCAGCACGTGGCGCAGCAGTTCAACGCCCATCTCAGCTTGCAGAACTCCGGCACCGTGCTCAGATGCGGCCCGCTCGGATGCTACATTGCCGCATTAGATAACAGCAGCTACTATCTTCCGGCATACCATACCGACCAGACCAAAGTAGTCGATGTCACAGGCGGCGGGAACTCGTTCTGCGGAGCCTTTGCCACGGCCTTCTACTTGTCGAAGGGCAATTGGCTCTTGCTGGGAATCATCGGCAACTTGTCGAGCGGCTGTGTCATCGAGAAACTAGGTGCTCCCACAAAGAGTGTGGACGAAGAGTCGTGGAACGGCTCTAGTTTGAGCGACCGATTTGAGATCTACACCACGGCCAACGACAAGTTGCTAGCTGGGTACAATTTAGACAAAACACAGCTAGACTGGATATAGCATAAATAGACCGGCATACATTAGTAATACATTATAGAAATAGAGGGTATATGATGAAATGCAATCGAGATTTTATTCGTTATTGATGAAAGTCGAGCCAGGAGACGGATCCTCCTCGTTGTTTTCTTTGCTCTCCTTAACAGTCGTGTCATTATTAGTCGTAACTTGTGCAGTGACATCGGAAAAGTCGTTGCCTCTACCCCCGTCATCCTCATTGCTGGGCTTGGGTCTTGCATTCTGACTTGTGTTGGGTGCGTTGTCAACGTGATACAATACTTTGAGTAGCTCATTTTCATCCGTCCAGCTCCGGAGTCTCTTGCCGTAGATGTACAAAGGAATTGCAAACAAGCTTAAGAATATCTGCACCGAGCCGTACGTGAGAAATGCGGTACGCTCACCTCTGGCAGCTATAAAGTTGTTATTGAAAAGCGAGAAGATGAAACCCACCAAATTCTTTAGGAAATTCAATGAAACCAATGCCTCTGCCGCAAACATCTTATACGAATCCACCGTGAAGGTGATCGCAGTGGTACTGGCCATAGCACAGCCGAATCCAACACAGCCAAAGAAAATGATAGGAGCAACCCAAAGATCTTCATTTTGCGACGCCCAGCCGAAGCCCATAAGTCCAAACGAGATGAAGAAGGTGGAAGGAATAATCATCAAGAGTCTGAACTCTGGCTCGTAGATGCCATGGTTCTTAGAAACCATGTATCTGCTTAGTCTATCACTTATCAAGCCAGCCGACATCGAACCGAGAATACCTCCCAAAAATGGTGATATATAAAACAACCCAACTGTCTGCTGGTCGTAGTTGTAGCCAGGTCCTCTGAAGATCTCAGATATAGTTTCCGATATCACAATCAACCACACCACCGCGAAACAGTAGACAAGAGATCCAAACAACACGGATGGATATGTGTATAGGAAGAAAGGACGGAGCAACACCATCCACCAGCTGTCTAGCGTATGTCTACCAGAGAACAACGACATATCCTTGAGGAAAGAGTTTTTGGGAATTGCATCAATCGGCGTGGCTTCGTGCGGGTCCTCAATGCCGATAGGCTCGTGCACGGATATGTTATGTGTGGTGTTGTACACGGATGATGAGAGACTCTCTATGTCGCCTCCCACGTCAAACTGGGATGGTCTGTGCAAGGCGAAGGCATTGGGCCTTTCAGATGGGGGATGGTAGTTTTTCACTTTCATAGCAGCCTCAGTCTCCTGCTGTGACCGCTTATTAGGAGTAGGCGACCTGTCCCAGAAAGTGTCGGGCACAAACAAGAAGGTCAAGACCAAGTTCAACCCCAAAAACATACTCAAGATCCAGAACAACCACTGTCTGTCCAAGTACTGGAAAATGAGCCCAGAAAGCAACGGGATGATATTTTTACCGCCCAATAACAACATGGTATAGATGCCGACCCGGTAAGCTCTTTCATGGGCAAAGTAGATTTCGGCAATGGTCGAACTGGGCAAACACTCGGTGGGAGAGGCACCAATACCGGTGAGCACTCTGGCCCCCATCAAGCTCCCGAAAGAGTGCGCGTTAGCAGCCCATATGGACCCTAACATGAATAACAAGATTCCCACGAGATAAACCAATCTCTTCCCATACAAAACGGCGGTGGGGCTGGCAAAGACCGAGCCGAACCCCAACGCCAACATAAAGCCACCCACAAGGTACGAAATGGTGGCTAGCGGTCTGTGGAACTCCGTGACCAAGGTGTTCATACCTGCAGCCAAAATGGGGGTCTGGCCGCCCCCAATAAACGACTGGAACCCGATAAGGAACAAGCACAAGTCTCGCTTGAAAATGGGCCAGTTTAGCGGATCATTGGGGCTATCGTGCGGCTGTGGGTTTAAAATGATGCCAGTTCGTGATCTCTTTATGGAGAGCGACAGGGAGGAGCCATGGACAGATGCCGCGTCCTCGTTTTCACTGTTGTAGTTGCTTTCCGCGGCATCCATCATGACGATGGTTCCGGTGACCTCACGCACATCGGGCTGCTGGATCCCAAGACGGGACGGGAGTATTCTGGCCATGAAGGGTATTTCTGAGGCGACTGATGGGTAGAGCGGAGTCACAAGAAGCGATCCTGCGCCTTATATACCAGAAAAAGTGGTTGTTATGTTGTTGTAGTGTGGAGTATTGGTACACGGTGCACGTATATATGTGAAACTGATCTCGGACTACTTTGTTTGTGTGCAGTTCCCAATTGGGAAGCGGGACAGAATGTGCGGGTTAATTATAGCATCACAACAACAACAAACAATGGACAAGAAAAGAGACGGGGTCACGTTGCAGGCCGCTGTTTCAGAGCGGAGAGTGGTGCACAGGAGCTGGAGCGGCAGGTGCAGCATGCGAGCGCACTGACTGGTAGCACTGTCTGCTGGCAGTTACCATAATGCGTGGTGGCAGTGTGTGTCACGTGACCAGCCACTTTTGTTTCCGCTATCTGATTAAGGCCCAACTACGCATCGCTGACGTAAGCCTTCTCACGTGCGTTTATACACGTGATGCAGATTTCAGCTGCCCCAATGCGCTTGTGGCCCAATCCGGTAATGCTACGCGACAGGTGCAAAACCCGCCACCTCTGCCGTTCAGCCCTATGCGCTAGTCAATAGCAACCAGAATAGACTAGCGTCATAGGAACAAAACCCCTTCCGGAACAGCCTATCGCTTACGAATGCTGGATCGAGAAGAACGCGACAAGGCTCTACGCCGCTAGCGTGGTCCACATCCGAACTGCAACTATAAACGCCCGCCAAGCACCACACTTTCTTCAACTGCCACTGTTCGACTCCACAATGGCCCCACCGCAATCTGGATAACCGTCGGCCCATCGCATAATGCGCTATGGCTGCTACGGCTTTTGCCAACTGCCGCAAAAGTTTGTCTATAAATCGAGATAAACGCGAAATCGACATCCTTATCAGTAACTTTTTTTATCGCTAAATTCACCAACCCATTTTATCTTAGCGGGTAGCGGGAGACAGTGTGGGTGGACATAAATAACTCGAGATATGCCTGTTATGGCACCTGTAGATATGTAGTAGATCTGTTTTCTGTACAGTTGTTTAGTAGTAGTCTTGTAGTCTGTATCAGCATACACCTACTACACATACACATACATCCATATATATATTATTCGCTTTTACCATGACTGTTGAGGACCAGAAGTCGTACGTGTTCCAGGCCAAAATTGATGAGCAATTACCAAACGTGTTGAGCGGCGAGGGAATCAAAATCAAAGTTGAGAAGGATGGTCAGGTGACCGAACTTATCGATGCTATGACGGGTGCTGCTGTGGGTGCTTTAGGATGGGGAGACCCCGAGGTCCACAAGATCATGAGTGAGGCCGCCAAGGTGACCAGCTACTCGTACCCTGCCTATATCGGTAACAAGCATGCTGAAGCATTGGCCAAGTTCTACATCGATAACTCTCCCAAAGGAGCATTTGCTGGTGCATTGTGGTGTGGTTCTGGCTCCGAATCCAACGAGAATGCTCTCAAGTTGATCAAGCAGTATCACACGGAAAAGGGCAATCTCAAGAAGACCAAGTTCATCTCGAGAACCACCTCTTACCACGGGTTCACGATTGGTGCGTTGTCGATCTCTTCTAACCCTAGAGCCACCAACTTCCAGGACATCTTGTTGCCCAAGCAACAGTGCTTGAAGATGCCTGTGTGCTACGAGTACAGAAACAAGAAGAAGACCGAGACATCTGAACAGTACGTGCAGAGATTGCTCGACAGCTTAGAGGAGATGATCATTGCCGAAGACCCTGAAACGGTTGCCGCCGTCATTGTCGAGACGTTGCCAGGATCCTCTTTGGGCACGGCTCCACCACCACCGGGGTACTTGCCAGGAATCAGAAACTTGTGCATCAAGTACGACATCTTGTTCATGTTAGACGAGGTCATGTGCGGCACCGGTAGATGCAACCCCAACGGGGGCTTGAACTGCTGGGAGAACTTCTTACCTCTTGACCAGGGTCCCGATATCCAGACCGTGGGTAAGACTTTGGGGTCTGGATACGTTTCCATTGCCGGTATCTTGATCTCGCCAAAGGTCAGAAACGTGTTTTTGAAGGGTTCTGGTAAGGTGTTTGGTGCGCACACCTACTCGGGCCACGCTTTCAACTGTGCGGTTGCCTTGAAGGTGCAAGAACGAATCAAGGAGAAGAAGTTGACCGCCAACATCTTCAAGATGGGTAATCTCATGGGTGAGAAATTGAAGGAGGCCTTGAAGGAGTCGCCCTTGGTGGGGGATGTCAGAGGTATCGGTGGTTTCTGGTCGGTGGAGCTTGTCAAGAACAAGGAGACCAAGGAATCGTTCCCCTTGCCTTTGGACGTGTGCCACCACTTGCAGGATATCTGTTTTGACAACGGCTTGACGGTGATGGGCAACCAGTGCTGCAACGTTGATTCTGGGGACCATGTTTCGTTGGCCCCCTCATTCATCATTACCGAGGAGAATGTCAACGAGATTGTCGGTATTTTTGCCAAGTCGGTGGACGAATTGCAGAAGCAGTTGACTGCCTCGGGCGATTACTAGGTCGTATTGAGTATGTCCGGGTATGTATGTAAGCCGTAGTTGAATGTAAGTACTAGCACAGAGACGGTAACAGAGCGGTGGGGTATGTAGTAGCGAGAAAAAACTAAGAGAACAACCAGCAGGTATGGCTATGGCTATGGCTATGGCTAGCCAGAGGAGATACGACATGAGTGTAGCAGCAGCAGCAGCAGCAGCGGCCCAGAGGGCTGGTGGCCCATTTCGCAGCCTTCGTGCGGCTCAGGATTTTTTCCCGATACAGTTAAAACAGTACGCGTAGGTAATTAGGCGGCACACGACGGCGAAAAAGTCCCCAAATCACATACACCCATTTCCACAGTGAGCAGACAGACACCCACCAGTGGACCAGTGCTGTGGCAGACAGATATTGGAGATGAGTACCACGGAGCCACGGGTGTACCGTGCGACCTACTCTAGCGTAAGTGGACCCCGCAAACGGGCGTATTTTTTAGCCCCCCCAGAGAGGATGCAATTGCCGGCTCGGAACGTCCCAGAGCAGCACCGGCCCCGAATCCGGCACCGGTTCCGGCCCGTACCAGACGCAATTGCACCGCCGGCAGCGGCGCCTGTTCCCCATACTAACCCCGCGGGTCTAGATCGAGGTGTACGAGTGCAACATGAACGACTCGCCCATCATGAGACGGTGCAAGGACGACTGGGTCAATGCGACCCAGATCCTCAAGTGCTGCAACTTCCCCAAGGCCAAGCGGACCAAGATCTTGGAAAAGGGCGTGCAGCAGGGCATGCACGAGAAGGTGCAGGGCGGCTTCGGCCGGTTCCAGGGCACGTGGATTCCGCTACCGGACGCACAGAAGTTGGCGCGCAACTACGGCGTGACGCAGGAAGCGGCGCCGGTGTTGTTTCTCGACTTCTCCGACCCCAACTTGCGCATCCCCGAGAAGACAAAGCCGGCGCCGAAGGAGCCGGCCCTGGTCAAGCGCAAGTACAACAAGCGGCCCAAGCCGGAACAGGACCAGACCCCGAAGAAGTACAAGACCGGCAAGAAGGCGGCGTACGCGCCGGCGCAGCTCCCGCCCACGTTCGCCCCGCACTCCGGCTATGCCGCATACGGCAACCCCGAGTACCCCGGCTACCAGGTGCAGATGCAGCGGCTCCAGCAGCAGCAGTACCAGCTCCAGCAGCAGCAGCAGCAGCCGGTGGCCTGGTCACGTGACGACGCACGTGACACACGGGACCCCCACGACATGGCCGACGTGTCGCGCGACACCCTGGCCACCGACACGACCGCCGGCGCCGGCCCGGAGCACACGTACGCGCTGCAGCTCCTCCGCTTCTTCAGCGAGGACGCGGCCGAGATCCCGCGCTTCGTGCACAGCCCGCCGCACGACTTTGACATCAACGCGCCCATCGACGACGAGGGCCACACGCCGTTGCACTGGGCGGCCTCCATCGGCAACGGCGCCATGATCGGGCTTCTTTTGGCGCGCGGCGCGTCGCCGCTCGCGGTCAACAACTTTGGCCTCAACGCGCTTTCCAAGTTGGTGTCGTTCAACAACTGCTACGAGCTCGGCAACTTCCCGCGCGTGCTCGACGCGCTCCACGTGTGCTTGATCAACACCGACATCAACGGCCGCACGCCGCTCCACTACGTGTGCCAGTTTGCGCGCGTGCGCTCCAAGCACGACGCGTTGCGCTACTACTTGGACGAGATCTTGCGCAAGTTGGCCGCCATGGCGGCGCAGACGCACGTCGACGTGTTGCGCAACGTGTTGGACCACCAGGACGTGAACGGCGACACGTGCTGCCACTTGGCGGCGCGCGCCGGCGACGCCCGCATGGTGCGCGTGTTGCTTCTGCACGGCGCGCGCGACGACCTCGTCAACATGGCGCGCGAGACGACGCGGGCGCTCATGGCGGGGCCGCCGCACGACGCGCCCCCGGGCATGGCCACGCCGGTGCAGGCACACGCGCCGGTGCAGGAGACCCCCGACACCCAGCGCACGACCGTGCAGGAGATGGACGACGACGACGACGTGGCGGACCACGTCGACCGCAGCCAGCTCGCGGCGTTGGAGCATAACAAGGAGAACATCTTCCTCGACGCGTTCGGCAAGAGCACGTCGACCCCGAAGCCGGCGCACGTGCTGCACGCGCCGCTCGCCGTCATCCGCGAGCGGTCCGAGAGCGCGCCGGTTCCGGCCGCGGCGCCGGCGCCGGCGCCTGCCCCGCACGCCCACCAGCCGCAGCCGCCGGCGCTCACCGCGGACGGGCACATTGTGGCGTCTGTGCCGGCGCCGGACGCGCGGTTGCCGATGTCGGACTTGTCGACGATGGTGTCGGGCATGATCAACGCGCTTTCGGCGTCGTACCGGGCGCAGACCGAGGCGCTCGACGGAGAGAAGGCGCGGTTGGAGGACAAGTTGCACGACACCCAGCGGGCCGACGCGCGCACCGTCAGCGTGTTTGTGCAGACGCTCGCGCGGGCCGACGTGGCGGGCGTTTCCTCCGTGGCCGGCGGCGAGCAGCGCGTGCGCGAGGAGACGGCGCGCATGCAGCAGCGTGTGGACCAGCAGCAGGCGCGGTTGGCGCGTGGGTTGGAGCGCGAGCAGGCGCGGCGGCTTGCGGCGGCCGTGGAGCAGCACGAGCTCGCGGCAATGGACAGCGACGGCCGGGAAGCCGACAGCGAGGAGTCCGGGCTCATCAACCAGGACAAGCTCGACTGCGCCGTCGAGCTCAGCCGGCTCCAGCACGAGCGCGTGCGGCTCATGCGGCGCGTGGCCGTGGCGGTCGCCGGTTACGGCGTCGACGACAAGATGTACAAGTACCGCAAGCTCATCAGCGTCAGCTGCGGCTTGCGAGTGGAGGATATCGACGGGTTGATAGACGGCATCGAGGAGTCCTTGGTAGAGAACACGTAGAGCAGTAGCGTATTATGAACGGCACGGAATGTAACGGCTGTAGATATAGGGTCACGTGAGCGGGTCACGTGTATATTGCACGTAATTTGTCAGTCACGTGCGAGGTGTCACGTGCCGCGCGCCCACCCATAAACAAGCCCGTCCTTGCTCTTCCACCAAACCTGCTAGTACGGCCCAGTCCACTCAAACATGTCCAAGGCGGCCTTCAAAAGACAGAAACTCGCGTCTTCTAAGCAGCACGAGCCCTTAATACCCCCCACCAAGCTCGACCCGGCCCCGGCCACCTTGAAAAACTTCCCTTCGTCCATCGTCAATGGTGTCACCGCAGAGGGAGGGTTGTTCTCCCTCACGTTCAAGGCCGTGACCGCCGCCTCGTACGTGGAAAACGCCGATCTCATACGCAAGACCTTGTTTGACCACTCGGAAACCGAGCTCACCAGAATAAAAGACACCGACTCGGGCCTTGCGCAACGCATACTGCAGTTGCAGGAAGAGGTGGCCGTATTGGGCAAAGAACCGCCCGTGGCCCAGAAGTCGTACCCCTTGAGCGACAAGTTGCAGGGGGCGTTGGAGTCCGGCGCCGATTTGGCCGAAATCGGCCGCGAATTAATCGCCGATTACGCGGCTGCCAGCCCGAACAGAAGCATTGTGTTCAGTCAGACCGCATACACAAATGTCACGGGGTTGCAGTTTCCCGACATCAAGGTCGACAAGTTTGAGGATGTCGCGGATATTGATCTCACTCCGTACGAAAAAGCGGCCGAGGAGAAGAAGAAGGAGGAGAAGTCGGAGTCTGTAGCAGTAGAGCAAGCGGAAATAGCGTTGGGTGCGCCCGACATTGCCACCGACATTGCCACGGAGGCAGTAGCACAGGCTGCTATCGGGATCCCGGTGCAGAGCATAGTTGAGGCCGGTATATCTCACGAGTTGCCGCAGTAGGCTTATTTAGAGTAGGGGTCGTAGCGTATCCACTGTAATATATATACTTCTGATGAGTACTGTAATACATACACCACTGACGAGTTGTGGCGAGTGCTTACTACTGTAATCTATATACTTCTGACGAGTTGTGCATGCTAATATACTGTGATACATATGCTTTTGTCGAGGTGCGTACATACGGCTGATACATTGATATATATGCTTCTGATGATCTGTGTACATACTGCTAGCTGTGCATGTACTGCTTGCTACTGTCATATGAATACTTCTGCAGTGTTGTACTCATATCCTGTAACAGTACATACTTACAGTTGTATAACTGCCAAAATACTGTATACTATAATACGCTATGGCACATACAGTTATCGACTGCACTCGAGATACGCTTCATACAGGCTGTACAACACGTACACCACACTACTGCTTCCCTACAACTACGCACTGGCCAACTTCTTGATCTTCCTCTCTATCCCCTTCTCCGGGTTTAGCGCCGCTTTGCATTTCTTTCCAATTTCCTTGCTTTCTTCAGGCGTGGGAATCTCAAACTTGGTGATCCTGATACATTTCCTGATAGTCCTTACCAACATCTCATAGTACTCTCGCTGCAACTCAGCCTGTTCTTTGTGTTTTGAATGTTTTTCGCCTGTATTTTCCCCAGCACTTTCTCCGGTCGTATCTCCATTCTCCTTAACCGCGTCCTCCTTCTTAACGGGATCTTCGGTCTTATCAGCGCCTGCTGCATCTGCCTCCTCATTCTCCTCCAGCTCGTGCTCCACAGTGAGGAACTTCTTTTTCAAGTACCTGTCCGTTATTCTCCTGTCCACATCGTACATCGCCGCAAGCGCTATCTGCGGGGGCGTGAACAAAAACGCCACATCACTGAGTATCGCATACTCATTAAGCCATTTCTTAGCCTTATCGTAGAGCGACCCCAAGGTGTCCACCGAAACATCATACATTAGCGGCTCTGGGTGCAACAAAACCGCCTGGAAATCAAGAAAAAAGCCGTACAACGGCCGGAACGCATGGTGCACTAGTAACGTGAACTTTAGACTCTGCAAGATCTGGAACTCCAAATCAAGAATGTCGGATGGCTGCACGTCTTTGAGCCGCAGCACAAACGAGTCGATGGATATGAAGTAGTTCTCCAGCTTGGCTGCTAAAAACACACTGGTGTACATGATATTCTTGGGATGATGCTCCATAATGGAGTTGACCAAATAGAACTTCTTGAAAAGCGAAATGGCAGTCAATTTGACCTGGGTGGGCATGCGGAAATAGTCGGCGGTTTGCACAATGTTCTGGCAGTATACGTGGATAAACTTACCCTCCTCTTCGTAGTCCAAGAGCGTTAGGAGGTTATCGGGATTGAGCTCGGTATCTTTGTACTGCTCAAATAGCACACTGTTGGCGGTTTGCGCGTCATTATACGCTTTGTTGAATCTTTCTCTCGCTATGGCCTGCCCATTGACATTTGCTTCACGTTTTTTGTCATCGAGTGATTTGGCGTCAAAGGACCACAATTCGTACTGGGTCGATCGCCTGTAGAGATCATCATCGGAAACTGCGTGCTTCGCTTCGGGTACCTCCTCAACTTTCTCCTGTTCTGTCATGGTAGTGGTGGTTAACCAGGAGGCTATTCT
Source organism: Scheffersomyces lignicola (assembly GCA_030578435.1). Taxonomy (NCBI): domain Eukaryota; kingdom Fungi; phylum Ascomycota; class Pichiomycetes; order Serinales; family Debaryomycetaceae; genus Scheffersomyces; species Scheffersomyces lignicola. The sequence continues at coordinate 159,047 of JAJMRV010000012.1, read as the reverse complement.
GTATGGTACTGTGCACGGTTAAGGAAAAAGACTGGTAAATGGAAATCCTGCACACAGAATAATGTAACGTCACACCGTCTAGCCACGCTTTAATTATTAACAGAGATCGCAATATGATTAGATAGATTACGTATCACCGGAGTCAGACCCCGATTGGCTACGGAAATGTGAACCAGATAACAGATGCGAGAGGGGAAAAGGCTTCGTAACGGTCGTACGACCGTAATGGCGGCCAACCCAGTAGAAGCCACTGCAGCCGCCATAATCGCCCCCGTTTCGTACATCGCGGCTAAATTCAGTGCCACCCGGGATCCCAGATACCGTAAGAATATACGAAATGCCATATGCAAGTAATTAAGACCCAGTTAGTAATCGCAGTGTCATTTTGACAGGCACCCCTATTTGGTGCATCCGTTATCCCAATTAGGCAGGCAGATTCGGTGCGATAAGACTTACCCGCCCCTCTGCCCATTGTTCTCTGCAAATGTCTAGTCTGTTTCCATTATCAGACTCGAGGATTTTTCACATTTTTCAGATCAAATGCCATCCATATACGAGCACGGTGTAGTATAAATAGGGCGGGTAATTTCCCCTGCCGTCTCTGACTGTTCCATATTTGGAAAGCCACTGATAAGACCTCTTTTTTTCGCAGTAATTAGCCCAGAATGAAGTGGTTACTGTTGTTCTACGTTGCAGCCATGGCTAAGTCGCTCAGAATCACGCCTGAGATCAAGCGGGATGTGCTGAACGTGTTAGCCGATGACCAGAATCTCAACGACACTACTTATAACTTTGTGCAGATCGAGTCGGCCGAGTTGTTCCCCATGCCCCAATGTAAGGGCATTACCTTGGAGGAAGCCACCATTGATCAGTTGCAAGACTACTTGAATCAAGGCATAATTACAAGTGTAGACTTGTTGCAGTGCTACCTTGACAGATATTTCCAGATCAACGACTTCGTCAACGGAGTTTTGCAGTTGAACCCGGACATGTTCGCTATTGCAACCCAGTTAGACCAGGAAAGAAGCCAAGGCATTGTCAGAAGTCCTTTGCACGGTATTCCTTTTATGGTGAAGGACAACTATGCTACCAAGGACAAGATGCAGACCACCTGTGGGTCCAATGCTTTATTGGGAAATGTTGTTCCCAGAGATGCCCATGTGGTGCACAAGTTGAGGGCAGCTGGGGCTTTATTGTATGGCCACGCTACTCTTTCCGAATGGGCTGATATGAGATCAAATGATTACAGTGAAGGATACTCGGCAACAGGTGGACAGGCCAGATGTCCATACAATTTGACTCTTAACGGTGGTGGCAGTTCGACTGGATCTGCCGGTTCAGTTGCCTCCAATTTGATCATGTTTGCTATGGGTACGGAGACTGATGGCAGTATCATCAATCCAGCTGGAAACAACGCCTGTGTTGGCTTGAAACCAACAATTGGATTGACCTCTAGAAACGGTGTCATCCCCGAGTCTGAGCACCAAGACACAACTGGTCCTATTGCCAGAACAGTTAGGGATGCCACTTACGTGTTGCAGCAGATCTACGGCGTGGATCCTTTAGACAATTACACTTATGCTCAGATTGGTAATACTCCAGAGGATGGCGACTACGTCAAATACGTTTCTAACAAGACTGCCTTAAAGGGAGCCCGTTTCGGATTGCCCTGGGCCAAATTGTGGTCTTTAGCAGACCCGGAACAGATTGAAGGGTTATTGCAAACCGTCAAGGCCATTGAAGACGCGGGAGCCACCGTCTACAATAACACCAACTTCCTCAACTTGGATGTGATCTCTTCAGACGGCTGGAACTGGGACTTTGGCCCCGTGAATGAGTCGGAGTACACCATTGTCAAGGTTGATTTCTACAACAACATCAAGACGTACCTTCTGGAATTGGAAAACACCGATATCAGAAGCTTGGAAGATTTGGTTGCTTACAACTACGCCAATGTGGGTACAGAAGGTGGTAGTCCCAATGTGGTACCAGCGTTTGCTTCCGGCCAGGACAGTTTCTTAGCCTCTTTAGAGTGGGGTGGAGTCATGAACGAAACCTACTACCAGGCCATCGAGTTTGTTCACAGAACTTCGAGGGAAGAAGGCATCGACTACGCATTGAACTACACTGATCCTACCACCGGCGAGAACTTCCAGTTAGACGGCTTGTTGGTGCCTTCAGGCCATAGCATCACATACCAACAAGCAGCTAGAGCAGCATATCCTATGATCACCATTCCCGTAAACGAGACCCTGGTAGGTTTGCCTTACGGAATTGGGATCATGAACACGGCCTGGTCAGAGCCGCAATTGATCAAATACGGATCAGCCATTGAAGATCTCATCAAGGGCAGAACCACGCCAACTTTCAAGGACTACTTGGCCAAGAACATTCCTGTTGTGTAGATGCTATATTATCTATAAAGCAGATTCTTTTCGTAAACAAAAACATTATATATGACGTTATAGTATATAATATACCAGGGGGTGACTCCACTTTCGTAAAACAACTAAATACCAGTATTCATGGCATCGCAAAAATGCAGCTTACAAATCAAGGTTTCCAGCTGGCTCGTCATCGTCATCATCACTGGATAAACTGCCAACGTCGCTGAGTTCGGCATCGTCATCGTCTTCGCCATCCAACTCCTCATCGTCATCCTCGTCTAATTTGATGTTTGTGGCGTACTGCCTTACGTAGTGCTTGACAGTCTCGTTATACCTGGACTCATCTTTAGTCATAAGATTGGATGCTTCTGTGTTCAAAGGGTCACTGGGATTGGCGTACCTCAACAAGTGAGGAAGAAAGTTCTCAAAGATGTTCAACAAGCCGAACATGGGTGACCAGGTCTGGTTGATCACATCAAGACACACCGAGCCGGAACCTTCGTCAATGTTGGGGTGGTAGATCTTGTTGGTGAAACCAATGGAGGGCGATTTAATGGGATACTGGTCTGGTAACTCAACCCGGACCTTCCAGGTGCCTCCCTCGTAAGGGGTATCTGTGGGGCCCTGGAATATGACAAAAAAGCGCTGGATGGAATCGTCAATCAATGTCACGTCGTGGTCACTCATCATGAGCTCCATGACATCCTTCTCGATTCTTCTTTTGGGAGAACTCATGGGAAAAGGGGGTGGTAGTAGTGGGATATGGTGTAGCAGGGGGTATCAGTAAGCGGTTTTGTAATCAGGATATATTCGGGAGTAGCAAGCGGGGGGAAAATGCGGGTAATAAGGCCGAATTGCGAGCTTGTGAAGCGGCAAATCGTACTTTATGGGTGTGTGAAGGGTATATAAGATGCCAGGAGGCGGTTTACTGGGGCTAGTGTGTGGTTTGCGCTAGGGTTTGTGAAAGATCTTATCATCTAGTGACTACTAATTTTTAGTGATTCCCGCGAAACGGAATGACTCCACAATTCCATGGTGGCATTGCGACTGGGAACAATGCCAGTAGCAACTCCAGTAAAGAGAGCGTACAAAGTGCGGGTCAGGTGCGTGCGGTGTCTATACAGTAGCTAAATGTGATGTAGGGGGCTGTTGTAAAATTGTAGCTGTGATCTTGCAGAAACTTAAATAGCACATTTGTGGAGAAGCTTGAGTCATCTGGGGAGTAGCCTGTAGAAGTATCCGATCAATTATCACGGACACAGAAGAATGCGTGCATATGTAAGACTACTGACGACAACTGCTGTTATGCACTCTGAGCTCCAGTATCGCAATTACGTACCTGGCACACCTGTTACACTTGAATACTCTTATTAGCAACTAACTACAACTAACTACTCTACGTACCATTAAACTACTCTCTTATAAGCAACCAGACCATTGCACCTGCCATTGCACCTGCCATTGCACCTGCCATTGCACCTGCCATTGCACCTAGTCAAATCCGCCCATGCGGGGTCTGCAGTCTTTCCTGGCTATCTCAAACACAAACGGCTGGTCCCAGATCAAAGTGTCCTCCTCGTAGATATAGCTCTGTCCCGAGTACGTGCCTCGAACGAGCATTCCGCTCGGAACCGAGTCGTGGGGCAAATCGGCCTCGTGTAGATAGTCGTGGTCAATGTTGACCGCAGCGTCCGAGTGCAAGGGCACGGTACGGTTTCTAACAGGCACGCCTCTTTTCTTGATCACCTGCTGGAAGGAGGTCTTGCGGAGCGGTCTCTTTTTGACAGTGTACTTGATCGAGATCCGGTACCGGGAGCCTTCTGGCAAAATGAAGTGCACTCGGTTGGGCAAGTTAGCGTCAGTTCTACGGTACACGAGCGGCACGTCGTGGTGACCATCGACAATGATGGCCAACTCCTCAATGTCAAGAAGGTCACAGGAAAATTCCGCCTGTCTGTCTGCAAGCGGCCGAGACATTGCTAAACTGGCGTGGCTGATGGCCCGTATTTGCCATTTGCGCAAGCACCCAGCCAGTCTTATGTACGCCTTTTATAGCTCGGCAAACCGCCATGCTGCCTGCTGCCACGTAGGGCGCCTTTGCCATCGCCCCCATTGTCGCTCTATTTGTAGTAGCGCCCACCGGCTCTAAATGCATGTGACAGTGCCACCAATTCCACTTCGTAAACCACCTCGCACCTCACCTCAAAACAGCCCAGCTCGACCACTGCTGCTTTGCCCAGTCTCATCCAACAGTGCACATGCCAGACATGTGTTTTGTTTGGCATTGCAGGGTCACCCAAAACATCCAAACTGGACACTCTCCGCACCCTGCGCCGTCTCTACACCAAAAACTACACTCTAACCGCTACACGATCTCGCCGTAAGTCCCCGCATCAATCTCCTGCCTCACCTTCTGCACAATCTCTCTCCGGCTCTCATCAAGCTGAGCAATTTCGTCTGCCGACAAGCGGCCCACGTCCTGGAGAAGTTGCACGTGAGCCGGCGACAACTCCTTGAGCTCCGGCTGCTTCTTGTTGAGGGTCAACTCGATCAAGTCGCTGTTGGACGTGTTGGACAACATGGTCAACTCCACAAGCGCATGGGCCAACTGGGGGAACTTCTCGAGCAACACGCGGGTCAAGCCGGGGTTTTCCACACTCATCTTTTTGATCTCGCGCAACAAGCGCATGCCCGAGCCCTGGTCGATGTTGGCGACCAAGTTGGCGATGGTGCTCTGGACGTTTTCGTTGGGGTGGATCTGCACCCCGAGCGGGAGGATCGGGAGCCGGTCGGCGGCGGACTCGGCGTCGGAGATAAACGAGCAGCGCAAAAAGCGGCCGTTGGGAAGCGTCATGTAGTTCAAGTTGCGCACGGCGGAGGCGGCTGTCTCCGGGTCGCCGTAGTTGATGATGGCGTAGCCCTTGGATTTCCCACTGAGTTCATCAAAGAGAAGCCGGAGGTCCAACACGGGGCCCACCGAGCGGGCGATTTCGAGCACCTGTTCCTCGGTATAGTCGAAGGGGAAGCGGCCGACGCTGACGGAGCTGCTGCTGGAGTCCATTGCCACACAAAGTTGTCGTGTTGTAGCGGGGGTGGTGGCCGGTGGTCGGGTTTGCCGTTTGCGGAAAGGGAAATTTTTCACCGTGAGCATCATAAAAAAATTTGTAGCCTTATCACCGACAGGGCCCCAGCAGCAACCACCCATACCACCGCCAACACACGTGACACAGCACACAAACACGCAGCATGGACACCAAGGAAATCAAGCTGGCGGTGTCGAACCTCGAAAAGTCGTCCGATGACGTCACCGTGCTCAAGTTGTTGCACATTTTGCACGACGGAGTCAAACCCCTGGAGAAGCTCTTGCGGGAAACCAAGGTCGGCGTGGCCGTCAACAAGTTCCGGTCGCACGGCAACGCCGAGATCACGGCGCTTGTCAAGAAGATGATCAAGAGCTGGCGCGAGTCGGTGCAGAAGGAGAAAAACAGCAAGAAAAAGGCCGGTACCGGCGAGCCGCTGCCGGCACCGGCGCTGTCCGCCGCCGCGGCTGCCGATAAGCCGGAGCCGGCGGGGAAGTTCCACGCGGGCCCGCGCAACCCCAAGCTCGACGGCGTCTCCACGGCGGTGTACGAGGACCCCACGCGGAACGCGTCCATCAGCGCCTTGTACACGGCTCTAGCCATCGAGCGGGCCGACAAGGCGGCGCACATCTTGGCGGTGGCCACCGAGATCGAGTCGGAGGTGTTCAAGGGCCAGTACCTGAAGGTGAACGACGCGTACCGCAACAAGTTGCGGTCGTTGACGATGAATCTCCGCAACAAGAAGAACCCCGAGTTGCGGGACCGGATGCTCACGGGGGCGATTTCGCCGCGGGACTTCACCACGATGAACCCCACGGAGATGGCGCCCGAGGCGTTGAAGAAGGAGATGGAGAAGATGCACAAGCAGAACCTTTTCGACGCGCAGGGGGCCACCGAGAAGCGGGCGGTGACGGACCGGTTCACGTGCGGCAAGTGCAAGCACAAGAAGGTGAGTTACTACCAGATGCAGACCCGGTCGGCGGACGAGCCGTTGACCACGTTTTGCACGTGTGAGAATTGTGGCAACAGATGGAAGTTTTCGTAGTCGGCTGGGGGTTGTCGTAGTACGCTGTATTATAATGTGATCACGGTATTGTGTAGAGTGTGTGCGCCGGAAACCGGCTGCGGGTGTATAGAGGTCTGTAATTGAATATGAGAAGCCAACGAGTGCGGGTGTAGACGCTGGGTGTGGTGGTGTGCCGATGGGCTGTGCGGGTCACACGACTGCTCCTGCTTGTTAACTAAATACACAGGTGCCAGCGCTGATCACACTGGTGTGCAGTTTTGCCAAGCTGATTCCTCAAGAACAAGTTGCTATTCTCTGCATGTCTTTCAACCACGGTGATTTAACAGCTATGTTGTCCTACCGTCCCTATTTGTCTTAATAAATTATGTATTCTAGTTACTGACTATACACGCTAATCGCTGCCGGTATCTCTCCCGCACACCCCTAAAGGCTCTTGGTCAAGTACGAGATCAAGTCCACCTTGGTGACAATCTGCACCGGCTTCAAGTCCTCGTCAGTGATGATGGCATTGGAGTGAGTCTCGAAGAACTTATTCAACAAACTCAACGTGGTATCCAAGGTGATAGGCTCGTACTGCTTCTTGGCAAAACCAGACTCCTTGGTGATAGTGAAAGACTTCTCAAAGTCAGCCAACTTTCTAAAGTCGATGATGATGGAGCTGATGGAGTTGGTCAATTGAACCTTCTTGGTCGACAAGGACTTCAAGATCTTCGACAAGGTGATCAACCCGATCAATTTACCAGAGTTGCTCAAAACCGGCAACTGGTCAAATGCATTGGCCTGCAACAAGTCAAACGTCTTGCCAACGGTATCAGAAGTGGTCACAGTCACCACAGGTGCCTTACCAGCCACCAAATCACGCACGGTCTTGGTCGACAAAATGTCGTCAGTCTTGTTGGCGCTGGCGGATTCTTCCACCTCAAAACCGTTGGTTTTCATCCACTCGTCATCTGCGAATTTGGACAAGTACGATCTGATGGAATCAGGGAAAACAACCACAACGACATCATCCTCGGTCAAGTCCTTAGCCACCTGCAAAGCAGCCAGCAAAGCGGATCCCGACGATCCACCCACCAAAATACCTTCCTCACGGATGATTCTTCTGGCCAACTTGAAAGAGTCAGCATCCTCGGTCTTGATCCAGTTGTCCACGTACTTTCTGTTCAAAACATCAGGGATAAAGTCGTAACCAATACCTTCCACCAAGTAACCATCAGTAGAAGTGTTCAAGGACTCCGGCTGGGCCAAAATCGAACCCTTGGGATCAGCACCAGTCACTTGCACGTTGGGGTTCTGTTCCTTCAAGTAACGGGCGATACCGGAAATCGTACCCCCGGTACCAGCACCGGCCACCAAGTGGGTCACCTTACCCTTAGTCTGGTCCCAGATCTCAAAACCAGTGCCGTAGTAGTGGGCATCAGGGTTGGCCTCATTGGAGTACTGGTCCAAGATCACCGAATTGGGGATCTCCTTTTCCAACTTCCGGGCCACTCCAATGTGCGATTCCGGAGCATCCCAGGCTGCTTCCGTGGGGGTACGGATAATCTCCGCCCCTAAAGCCTTCAAAACAGACACCTTTTCGTTGGACATCTTTTCTGGTAACGTGATGATGGTTCTGTAACCACGCACAGCACCGACAAGAGCCAAACCAATCCCGGTGTTACCGGAGGTAGGCTCGATCAAGGTGTAGCCGGGCTTTATTCTGCCCTGCTTCTCCGCCTCCAAAACCATGTTTTTGGCGATTCTGTCCTTAATGGAGCCTCCCGCATTGAAAAGCTCCACCTTGGCGTACACTTTGGCCTTGATGCCATAGGATTGGGGGATCTTGTTGAGCTTGATTAAAGGGGTGTTCCCGATGAGGTCAAGGACATCATCGTATAATGCTGGTGGTGCGCTCATGGCCGACTATAGTCCAGTATGAAATAACCCGCCAATTACACTGCTAACTGTAATTATATATATTTCTACATATGGTGCAAAACTTTTTCTGAGCTGAGGTGGAACGCCGCGTAAAGTGTGGCAGGAGCGCCGCAACTGCCGGATTGGGCACGCACGTGAACGAGCCGCAAAATCCTGATTTGTACGTCACGTGACGGAGCCGCACATGCCCGTTTCGGCAGTCACTATATGTGCACGATCTTGCACTTGATCACCTCGGGGTCTTCGCCGGGAACACCCTTGGTGAAGTCAAAGACAGAGAAAACACCCTTGCGGTCTACGGCAAACACTTTTCCGCCATCGGGGGAAAACCGAATCAGCGCCGCTTCCGTAAACCGCTCCGCATTGGATACTTCTCCGAGGAGCACGATAACGTGCTTGGCGGCCGAGATGGTGGTGGCGGAGTTGAACCGGAGTCCCGGAGTGGACACGAGATACAACCGGCCCGACTTGTCTAAGAAAACTATACCATCTCCCCGCGGAGACATGGCAAAACTGTAAATAGAAGAGCCAATTTCCGAGAACCGGGTCACCGTCTCAGCGGACTTGATCTCGTCTTCTTCCATGCTCTTGATGCTGGTCTGACTGTCAGACACCGAATGGCCAAGTCTGGAATCGATAAGGGCCCCATCCAACCGGATAATCACCGGCGGTCTGCTTTTGAGCGTGCACGACGCTAAAACAATCGTGTTACTGTGCAATGATCCAAATTGCAAGTCTGTGACACCCTCATTCGTCATCATGAGGTCGTTGTCGTTTTCTCTGATTTCGTCTTCCTCGTAATCATCGCGATGTCGTCTGGACGACTTGTAGCTCTGATCGGACCAGATAAGCCGTGGTCTGCGGTACGCCTCAGAATTATCGGCGGAAGCGTTTCTGAGCCGGATGATGAGATAACGAGATTCCCAGGCCGTGCAGCAGAGTAAATGGGTCGATACCGAGTTGAAGTTGATGATTTTTATGGGATCTCGGTACGGAATGGTGATAGTGATCGGTTCCACCGACTGCAAAAAGCCATCTTCTCCGGTGACCAAGCGGTGAATCACCACGAACGGCTGTTCCTTCGAAGAAAGCCGCTCTTTCGCCGTGATGGCGCACGCTAATAGCGCGTCATTCGGTGATATGGACACGCATCTGATGGGGAAGTTAGTGACGTAGGTGTAGATGGGCTGGCCCATGTCGTAAGATGACGTGGGCGCTACATTGATAAGCCGCATAGTGCCTTTTGTGCCCGATATAAGCAAATGGTACCGTGACAATTTGCAGTAGAGATGGTCCCACAGCAGAAGCCGTTTGCGGAGGTCCGGTTCCGGAGCGGAGTCGGAGTTGAAGTCGTTTCGGATGACGACCTCTCGGCTATTGGAGGAACTCTGCAAACTGGTAAAGCTCTCGCCGTATTCCCCCGTCAGCTTACCACAGCAGATGAGTTGTGGTCGGGGGGATATGTCGCGATCGTGTCGTACCGGTACAGCATACTCGTACAACTCCCACTTTTTCTCGGTGATTAGCACGAACCGGGTGATATCGCACATGCGGCCCACGTCGTAGTAGGTGAAAATGTCGCTGCCGATAAACCGGGCCAGCTTCTTCATGATGGTGTTCGACTTGAACGACAAGTTGCTCATGGAGAATTTGAGCTGCTGGGTGGGGAACGTGCTGGATTTGCGGTATAACGGGAAGCATTTACTGAAATTGTACTCTTTTTCCTCATTGAGCCCTTCTAGCATGCTATTTTCCAAGTCACTCAGGTTCTTGAGCGGGTCGGAAACCGGCCCGAAATGCGGCCCGTTGTGGTTGGGCAGTATCGATGTGGAGTTCTGGTACAGGTTAGCCGAGGAAGCTGAGAACTCTGTGTGTGGGTCTGGGCCCTTCTTTATGCTGATAGGCTGCACCTTGCTGTTATTGGGCGAGGTCGATGGTTCGGTGTGCACATACTCCTCTTCTTTAGCGAACTTGTAGAAAAGGCTGATGAGATCCATGGAATCGGTCTGGGCCGCCGGCGACTCATTGAAGGTGTCGAGGGTGCCTGCTTTTATGCTCTTTTTGGACGAAGACCGTCTTCTTCGGGCCGCTTGCGATGCGCCCGAGACGGTTGATGGCGCCGGCGTCTGTGTCATATGGCTGTGGAGCTGCTGCACGATTACGTAGAGATCACGCAATGGCTGCACCGGAGCCAATAGCCGGACATGGGATGTGCCGCAGGTGGGACACTCCGTTTTGGAGCCGAAATGGGACTCCGACACCAAACATCCACACAGCAATACTGCGGCATCTGCTACTACGCTGCCGTCATGTTCAAACGTCAAGAGCCGTTCTAGACTCGAGATCTTGAGTTTGTCCATGGCAATTGGCACACGATAGTGCTGTGGTAGTGTGATGGATATGTTATCACAATTTTCCCAAACGGGCAGCATAAAAAATAGTGTCAAATCAGAAAATACAGGCGCATTATGCACGTCGTATAATGTCGCATAGAACAGATATGATTAAATACACGGCACGTGACTATAGACTATATACACGAAGCAGCAGATGTTGTGCTGTCACAACCGCATGGAGCACCAGTTGGCAGTTCTAGGCTTTGTATGAGTGGAGCATCACTACTGTCAGGGAGACATTAACTACGACCATTAATACACATGACTAGTGCGTGTACTCTATCGGTAAATCAGTGGACTCAATCCTGTGCACTCTCTAGCAGTAAACTAGCACACCTTGAATTGGTAGTCTGATTCGTTCAAGACACGGCAACTTTAGCAGTAGACTTTTCGCAATACTCATTACTGTTGAGTAATCTTATACTGTCAGTTGGTTACTCATCTTCGTGCGGCGTCAAATTCACCGAGTTCCCGTTGTAACTATCCTCATTGCCTTCTCTGTCTCCCACGCCATGCGATTCATCGTGTATGGTCTGCACACGACTGATGGTGTGCAAACTCACCCCTGGTACCGGCGATGGCGCCCGGCTCGTATATGCTGACACGTTGTTAGATTCAAGCGGTGGTATCACGGGCGACTCGGCCGGAGAGTCGTGGAAATTGATAAGCGAAGCGGAAGCGGCGCGGTCAATAGACACAATATTTGGTCTGTCTGTCGTGTAGTCGGGCGCATCTGGCGGAGATGCGCTTTCATGGCTGTTTTCAGCAATGTCCTGCTGGTCTACGCCATAGTCAAAAAACGAGTAGAGCGCATTCCCCATCCGGCCCAAAGTTGCGCCGAAGCGGCTGACAACCCCGGCCGACGACTTGGTGTCCGGATAAGCCTTCAGGTACTTGTCGTCGTACACCGGCTTTAAGATGAGCGCCGAGCGCGGGCAGAGCGCAAGCTCCTGGAGCGGCACAAACTCTTGCGCGTCCGAATAGGTAATGCGAGGAAGAACGGGCCGATGGAACACGTAGTTTGTCGGCTGCGGGTACGAGGATGTCGCAAACGACGGCATGGAGTTGGAGGCGGGGATTATGTCAACGTGTTGGTCCAACCAGGTGCGCACCTCGTTTAGGGTCTGTTGCGGCTCAAAGTCGTGCCGCACCAGACTGCCGTCAAAAAGCTTAATTGACAAGGTACATGCATCTGGAGCCGGTTTCTGGATCTGGGGCTGTGCCTGTGTGTGGGTGTCCGGTGTGTTCCGGTACCGGGCCTGTTCAGCCTCCTGCCGGAGTTCTCGCTCGCGCTGATCGGCCCGTAAAAGGGCCCGGAGCCGCTGTTTCTCCTCCGCCTGCTGTTTGCGGGCTAGCGCTACTTTGCGTTTGTGTTCACGGAGACTCTGTTCCCGTTTTGGATCGAGGGTCGGCTCAGTGGAAGAGTCGGCGTGCACGGCCGTTTCCGGTACCAGCACCGGTACCGGCGACTCATCTGCAGGGCTTTCTATTGGGTTGCTGCCGGAATTGGTTGTTTCAGCCAAGTCCAGAAGTCGGTCGGCCAAAGCGGCTGGATCGGCTTCTACGGTGATAACGTCGAGCAAGCGGCCCTGATTGACCACATACAAGCTGGGGATGACTAAATCGGGGAATATCTGGCGGAAAAAGCCGATTTCCGCTGTGCCATCCTCCAAGCGGAGTAGCACGTAGCGCAGTTTCATGGTGCCGATGGTGGCCTCGGTAATGTAGCGGTGTTCAAACTGGACCGACTCGGCATCTTCTGCCCCTTTCAGTAGCAACACAAGGAGGGGCTGGCTGCGGGTGACAGTTTCCTGAACTGCCTGGTTGACCGAGGAGCCGAAGTGCTGGAGTGCCAACGACATGCTCGGTGTTGTAGGTGTGTCGTGGTGTGCTAGTGTAGTAGGCGATAAGGCAGCAATCGTAAAAAAAATGGGGTGCGTATGAAATAGTGGCCAGAAATAGTGGCAGTAGTGGGGAATAGAATCGCGACGCTGGTGGAATAGTGAGAGTTAGCGAGAAGTAAAAATAGCGCACCGGGAAATAGCGAGGTTGGTGGTGGGAAATGTGGCGGGAGATAGCAGGGTCGGTGCGATTAGTGAGGGATTTGCCAGGCGGTCAGAAATAATCTAGTGAGAAGTTAGCGAGAAATCTGGGTAGCACATTTTTGCGAGATAGGGGACCAGGTGAACACCAGTTGGAAAATTAGTTAGAGAGAGGCAAATGACTTATGTACGGGTGATATACGAGTTAGCGAGCTGTAGTTGCTGTGCATTGTCGTTGCTGTTATTGTAGTAGACAATACGGATCGTATTCAGTGGTAGTCAGGCCACTCGATCACACTATTGCTATACCGTTATTCTATCGACGACTAATCACCAACACCGAGTCTTGCAAATCATCTAGGAATACAAAATACCATTCACCAGACTCGTCACATCTATACTCTACATACCTCTAAATTCTTGGGGTCGTACTGCAGCACCATGTAGGACACCTCCCGCAACTGTTCACTAGTAGCCTCTTTAAACCGCACAAGCTCAGCCTCATACTGCAGCACCAGCTGTAACTGGTAGCGTTCATTCAACACATCGTACTCTCCGGCAACATACTGCGAAAAGTTGTCTAACTCCGCTATCTGCTGTGCCTGCTTGCTGGACTGCAACTTAAGGTACTTATTCTCAAACCGCAACTGATTAATCTCACGTTCCAAATAGCCAATGGTGCTGGAATACTTACCAAGCTCCTTCTCTAGCACTGCACTGGTGTCGGACTGTATCTCAAATTGCTGCAACTTTTCAGTCAACGATTGCACTTCCAACTTGAGCAAATCGATAGCATCCTGGTCGAGTTTCTTCATCTCTTCCCAGTCGATCGGTACCGACGCCAATTTGGTCTTATTCGCTCTGGCCTCAGTTTTGATGGATTTTACCTGTGTGGCGTAGTTCAACGTTTGATATGTTTCTTCAAAGTCAATGGGAGACACGCAGAATATCATATAACTCTTGGAGTTCCCCGCAAGATTCTCCTTGAGAATATATGTCAACACAGAGTCTCTATAGGGGACCACGGCATGACTGGATTCCGAGGAAAGTATGTTGATACAACGACCCAACACCGTGAGCGACTTGTTGATCTGAGACCCTTCCTTGATTCTATCCAGCTGGCCAAACACTTTGGTCTTCGATAATCTCTCCGAACCAGCAAGATCGACTAATTTGATGTTAGAAATCATCTCTTCTTCAGCCTCGCCTATGTTGGAATCTTCCCCATTGAACTTGGTCTGCTTCAAGGTAATAGTGATGATAGCATGTGATCTGGAACTCTTATCGTTCATGGAAGTAGCGGCAGTAGAACGACTCAAGTTCCCGTTCTCCAAATGGCGGGTAAAGTCTGCGTAGCTGTTTAATGTGTTCTCCACGACATTTTCGATGTATGGTCCCAGCACTGGGTGTTCTCTTACCCTGAGTTTGGGCTTATTGGTTCTGCCGATGTTATCAAGATCAAGCAAATCCTTCACCTGCTCATTGTAAATCTCCACATACGACATTTTGACCTCACAGTTGATCTTCTCGGACACCAATATCTCCTTCTGCCTCATTATATCTCTCACTATACGGGGCACCAACCCCAATTCCTCCCGTTCGGGCTCTCCCATCATGGTGTACGTTTTGCCAGAACTGGTCTGGCCATACGCCAACAAACACACATTGTATCCCTGAAACACGTGATCCACCAACTGGGGACCTGTGTTCTGGTAGAAATGCTTGTTGTCGCTGTAGTTATCATCGTTTCTGTCAAATGACCAGATGGTCTCATCAAAATTGTACAATTTGTACTCTTCTGCAGGAGAATTGGACCGATTGAGGGTCTTATTCTTTTGTGAATGGTAAGTGGAATCTTCTGGTATACGCAATACCACCCTCTTCGGCTCATTGGCTGGCATGGCTATAAGGCTTGCTGGGTGGGTATCTACCCCCTCTATCTCCCTCCGTAAAAGCGGTCTGACTCTCACCAAAACCTTAATGTTATTGTTAGATTCGTCTAAGCCCATTTCTAAAGTAATATGCTGTGGTGGATATACAATATCGTGCTGGTTGGTATACCTCTTTTGCTTGTGTGCTCTGTTTACCTTTACTGAGGTTTGGTAAACAAACCCGAAATTGTTTTTTCGTGGGGACATCGCAGCGAAATTTTTGTGATAGCTGATGAGAAACCGTCACAAGAAACTACTTCTTGATACAGCACGAAATCGTAATGGAAAAGTCCAAGTTTTTAGTGCTTAATCCGAATGCGGCTGCATTGGACAAAGTGTTGCCGAAAGCAAACTTCCAACAAAGAAAAAATGGACCATTTGATGCTGTCTTTTTGTTAGGAGATGTGCTCCCACTACTGGCTGAAAAATTGCCCGAAACCACCATGGAGGTGTCTACCTTCTTCACGCAGGGTATAAACGGACACAGCAGGCTTTTGGATACTGCTAATGCCAATGAGAATGACTCAACGTTGCTGGATGTAACAGAAAACTTGACGTTTATGAAATCCAATGTCAATATATTCCGGTTGCAATCTGGCTTCAACATCATGGCTATTTCTGGAGATGCTGAACAGGACGAAGAGAGTACATTGAAAATGGTAAACGAGAACAAACTCCCAATAGACATACTCCTCACACATCATTGGCCAATTTCTATAGCGAATAGCCAAAAAGTTCACTTGGTTGGTGATAAGGTGGTGGATCTTGTTGCCAGAGCTGTCAAGCCCAGATACCATTTTGCATTAGGCCACGATAAAGGGAGATTCTTTGAAATAAAGCCTTTCAGATGGAGTACTGGCGAAGTTACTCGCTTCATCAGTTTAGGGGAAGAAGGCTCCGGTGAAAAGTGGTTTTATGCCTTCTCTATGCCATTGACCGTTCCTGTGGAAGATATACCAGCGAGCGAAAACCCATTCGAAACAGTAACAGAAATTAGCATCACTAAAAGAGCACTAGAAGATGGTGATACTGAGGTTCCAGAAGTCAAGAAACCAAAGATTGTGACTCCAAGTGAATGTTTCTTCTGCTTATCGAACCCGAAAACAGAAACGCACATGATCATTTCAATTGCATCCCATACATACTTAACCACTGCCAAGGGCCCCTTGACGAGACCAAACAAGTATCTCCCCTTTTCTGGTCATATTATCATCATACCGATAGAGCACATACCGACAATCAGACTGAAATATCCTGATGTAACAGAGTCCCCCATATACCAAGAGATTGAAAAGTATTATACCAGTTTGGTTAAAGCCTTCTCTATCCAAAACGATTTCTACAAGCTCATATCTTTTGAGGTCAACAGACTGGCTAATGTCCATCAAGGAATACAGGTGATTCCAGTTCCTGGAAATCTCCTAGAAAAGTTCCCCAAATCGCTCGAGTCGAAAGTAATGAATAACAATCTGAAACATGAGACTCGCCATCATCTTGAATTCATCAAATTTACGGATGCTAAAGATCCCGCTTTGGTGAAGATCATCAACAGTCTGGATCACATAATCTTTACCATTTTTGTCAACGAAAGTGAAAGAGAGATATATATCTGTGAGTTGACAGATACAGAGAAATCTGTTGATTTTCAATTTCCGAGAAGGGTGATGGCTCATTTGTTGAATCTACCAAGAAGAGTCTATTGGGACCAGTGCAAACAATTGAAGATCGAAGAGTCGAAGGATTGTGAACAGTTTAAGGAATACTTCCAGAACTATGATTTTACCATATGAGGCTTATGATGCATTTGTCTATAGAAACTAAATTTTAAGTCTTTCTAGGTCTAAATTACATTTTTCACACCCACAGTCGAAGAACCATTCACTCAACTCTTTTCTTCTAAGCAGGACATCCTCCTCTAAGAAGCTACCGTAATCAATGCAAATCTCTTGGCCTGAATGAATATCGCGCTTGGTAGTGAATGTTAGCATGTTTTTTATTCTCCTTTTGATTAGATTTGGATCACATGAATGATTGAAATAAGACGCAGAAGGGTAAACACCAAATCCAAAGAATTCACGATCCTCGCTAGTACTTGAAACTTCCGACCAAATGCCAAATGCATTGGTTAAATTCTTACCAATTATGTCACGAACAACCTGTGGGGATAGGAGCGGCTGCAATTCAGGCAAGGTGGTGGACTTTAGAAATTTATAAATGTTGATATATGAATAAAGAAGGTAAGGGAACTTAGCGACCTTCTCGGACTCACTGGACTGTAATATATCAAACAACTCGATTTCTCTTTGCATTAGATCTGACGAGTCTGTTTCATTTAAATACGAACGTCTGTTGAATTCTCTATTTCGGTATTTGAACATCTGAAAGATTACGCCAATGACATACTTGATCTCTAGATATTCACTGTCATTGATTCGGGGTATTACATTAGCTCTTTTTGCCGGACTCATGGCGTCATACTTGGCTTCCCAAGCCAAAACATCATCCCACTCTTTCAGTATGATTGTTTCAAGGCTCTGGTCCTTCGACGGTTCTTTTTGGTCTGTTTCTGGTTTTTTTAACCCATTCAAGTAATGCTTCTCTATTAATAATAAACTCTCTTGGTATAAGTTGCTATGATCCTGCTGCACAAAACTCTCTAGACACAGAGATGAACAGAAGAATATCGAACATAGGTCCTTACCAAATTGTTTGGATATCTTATGCTTTAGATTTTTCCCGTCGTGGTAGTCATAACAGAAATTACAACATTCCTTTTTGAATGGCTTTGTTATGGATGAACTTATGGGTTGGTGACAGGTCAATATCACGGTGTCTTTCGGTATGGTGGTGTATGCGTAACATCCTCGTCCTCCGTATACGGTTTTATCCACTTTGAAGTAGGGTGAAATTCGGTTTAGTATTTCCTCCTGACTACTGTCAGTATCTATGGCAACATCACCACTTTCATTTACCGTCATAGGGAGTAGTTTATTGATAGAGACTATTATAGTAAACCGATATGCTGCAAAGTTACGATGCGATTTTTCACCACACAAAAAATCTCATCTGCTCTAGCCACTACATAAGCATTATTAACCAGTAGCGAATCCAGCCTATTTTAGGACCTGACTATATGCTATAACCCTACTAAATCCACCAGATGGCAATAGCGGCGGTAGTAGGTTGTCCTGTGGCTGGGTAGGTGCTCCCGAATGCTCTGTTTGACACTGCTAACAATATATTTGGGGCCATTTCAGGTCATTTCAGGCATTTCAGGCCATTTCGGACCATTTCATTTGCGTCATCTATTTGGCCACAACCACACGAAAGTGCACCCGCATAGCCGTACCCTCTTCATTGTCCTTGTAACGTGAATTGTTTGTCTTCTGCCCCGGCGCTAAGCGGACATAAGGTAAATTTGTTTGTTTATGCGGGAACAATCCACTGGCAAAATAAGTTCCGAATGTCAACAAAAAGCAGTTGCTTTTGCTTAATATCACTGGTATTCTATGTCGAAAGTGGCCAATTCGAAGCACTATCGTGTCCGTAGGCCATCGTGACGACATTTGGGCGTGGTATATAAGGACCAAAACTCCCCTACCCTAGAAATGGGGCTGTAGAAATCTTTGTGGACTCTATTATCGCACTCACAATTAAAATGGCTGTTAAAAACGCTGTGAAAGACTTAGTTCTAGTTACTGGTGGCACCGGCTACGTTGCTACTTACTGTTTGTATCAATTGTTAGAAAGAGGATACAAGGTTCGTACTACCGTCAGAAACGTGTCAAAGTCAACTGACTTGAACAAGGATTTGGAAAACTTGAACTCCTACAAGCATGTTACTGGCAAGGGAGATGAGGGTAAAACTTTGTCAAAAATCACGCCAGCTCTCTTACAGGAAAACTTATCGTACACCGCTGCCGATTTAAGTAAACCAGATGGATGGGATGATGCTGTCAACGGTGTGGAATACATCTTACATATTGCTTCGCCCATGCAATTTGAAAATGGATCTGAAGAATTAACCGTTAGACCAGCTGTGGAGGGAACAAAGCGTATATTGGACCTCGCCTTGAAATACGTGGTCAAGAGAGTGGTTGTCATGTCTTCTTGTGCTGCCGTCAAATACAATGGAGAAAAGCCAGATCCAAAGACCGGTGCACCTCCCATTGCAGATGAATCCAAGTTCTCTACTCTTGAGAGTGTTCCACACACCTATGCGAAGTCAAAACTTCTACAAGAGTTAGCTATCTGGAATTGGGTCAAATCCGACAAGAATTCTGAAGCTCCAAATCCAGTTGAAGTGGTTGTCCTCCACCCTCCAGCGGTGTTCGGTCCTAACGTTCCAGGTAAACGGTCTCAAGCAACGACTTCTATCCTTCAAGGTTTGCTTGAAGGACAACAGAAATCAGGCTCACCAAGATTTTATCTCAGTGGTGTTGACGTTAGAGATGTTGCGTATATCGCTTACAGATCCATGATTGAACCATCTGCCAAGAATCAGAGATATATTGTCGATTCTACTGATACTCCTGATTACTCATTGTTTGAATTTGCTCAAATTATTCGTAATCATTACGAAATTCCTGCTAACAACACAGCTGGCACAGTTGACTTATCCAAGTTGCCCACCAGAGAAATATCTTCATGGATCCTCCGTTTGTTGTCCTTGGTGATGCCTAAGCTCAGGAATTTATTACCAATGTTGGATAAACAGTATCACACTGTTAACTCCAAGGCTGTTAAGGATTTTGACTGGAAACCAATCCCATTTGACGAGAGCGTTTATGCATCTGTTGACACGATTTCTTAAAGTCTGTTTCATGTCGATGCATTTGTTTGCGTTTATATCTTACTCAAAATTTATCTAAATATGTGCTTATACAACAATTACAATAAATCTAAAATAACCATCCAATAAACTTCTCGTAAAACCATTCTTTGTCAAAAGTCCTACCTTCTGCCGCTCTGATTGCTTTCTTTTCGGTATCTTCAGCGGCGTACCTTGCAGCTTCTTCATCAATAACATCTCTGAAGGTATCCAAATCAATCTCCGAAGCTGGAATGATTTTAGTTTTATGGTAGAATTTGTATCCGAAGTACAATATCAAAAACACTGGCAAAACAATATATCCAGTAATAAAAGCCTTGTAGGTAAATGGACTTCCAAGGAAAACAGTAAAGTTCTTAAGGAAAATAACAAGGACACAAACTGATAACGCAAAATAAGATCCGTATGGCTGCAAAGGTGATTTGTATGCCAAATCTTTGGTCCTGTCGATACCCTGTGCTTTGCAAGCATGCATAAATCTAATGTGAATCACTAGGATACAAGACCAAGCAATTAATCCCGTTAAACTGACAACATTAACGAAGTATGTAAAAATCTGAGCTGAGCTGTTTGATACTGTCATATAAGCTAATAACGTAAAAGCAAAATTTAATGCGATACCATAGTATGGTACACCTCTTTTGTTTGTTTTCGTAAATATCTGTGGAGCATAACCGGCAACAGCTAAAGAATAAACTGTTCTTGAGCATACATACATATCAGAATTTGCAGCCGAAAGAACAAACAACAAAATACAAGCGTTGATGACATGGTCCAATCCATTTATTCTAGCATTCTTGATTGCAATGACAAATGGAGAAGCACTTGCAGAGTTACCGGAAGCAGTTAACAACAAAGGATCGGTGGCTGAGACACACATACCAAGGAACAAAATCGACAAAATATAAAATACGAGGATACGGTAAAATGTTAACTTGATGGCTTTTGGAATTGATCTTCTGGGATTTCTGGTTTCACTAAAGGTTATACCTACCAATTCAGTGCCTAAGTAAGCGAATACTGCAGTAACTAAGACCGAGACGAATGACACAAATCTACCCAAAGAACCTTCTATTATCAAATCCTTTGAAGCATCTTGGTATTCCAAAAACGCACCTGGATCTTTCCAAAATCTGAAGCCTATTCTATCATGAGTTGGGCCACCACCTAAAGTTATCACAAACATAAGAATGATAAGACCTAAACAGGTGAGCACCTTTAAAGTAGATAAGTAAAACTCAATTTCACCAAAGAACCGGATTCCAAGAAGGTTAATTGTTAAAATAACGACCAAAAAGATTGTGATCCACACACCAGGATTTAGTTTCTCTTTACTGACCCAATACTGCACTGTCAAGGAACCAGCAACTAATTGGTTTGCTGGTAAAATCAAGTACTTAATTAAATATACATATCCACAAGCAAAACCAAGAGCATCATCCACATATCTTTGACCATAGTTGGCAAACCCATTTAAAGGAACGAAGGTAGCTACCTCCCCTAATCCTGCCATAACCATAAATACAACCATACCAATTATTCCATATGCAATGAATATCGCACCTGGACCTGCTTGTTTTAAAGCTGACCCAGTTCCTATCAAAAGACTGTTAATGGTTAGAATTTATCATTATTCTGGAAATGATATATTAATACATACCCGGTACCTAAGGCGCCACCTATAGCGATCATTGTAGTATGGCGCGAGTCAAGACCTTTTCTAAGCTGATGACCCTCTTTCAAGTTGATACATGAAGGATTTGATTTTGCAACGTAAAGATCATACTCTTCAGTATGTCTTGTTACTATAGAATGGAGCTCATCATTTGATGAGCTCGCAAAGGTGCTCTTTTCCAAATCTTTACCTAAAGCCATTTTTGCTAATTTGGATTAGGAAACAACTAGAACTACAATTCAAGAAAACTACTGGCTATTTGGTCATATAGAAATTGTGATGGGGTAAATGCAGAATATATATATAAGAGGCAATGATAATGGGAAAGTCCGCGGAGAAGAAATATCATTGTGTTATTTTATGGATATGGATATCTCCAGACAGATATCTTGTTAGTGTCATCTTTTTGCAGTAAAGCAGTATACACGTCAGTAGAAAAGCCCATTAAGGGCCAAGAAAAAAAAACCCTTTAAAGTTTTGTGACATTTTCCCAAGAACACTACAAATTGCCCTTAAAATATCATTAGTAAACCAAATCGCCGTGTCTAAGTGGTCTTTGAGGCTAAAGGTCGTGCATACATTTATATAGTCTTAACTGCCTCAGCAACCCCGGGGGTCATGAAATATTCTTTAGAAGGCGAGAAACCATCAAGCAATTCAATGTGAGTCGATTAGTATCGTGGATAGTTGGAGGTTGTACAATTTCCTTAGTTTGATACGAATACAAGACCTTATCTTACCCAAACTCTTCAGCGTATCTCTTATCTTTCTTCTGGTTTACATTTATCAAGTGAAAATGTCTTGGAATCCTTTCTTATACTAATTTTGCATTCCGTAACTCTTATTTTTCTTGTCTTCCCGGTTCCAAGAGCAACTGGAAACCGGAATAGACCCGCAGTCTAAACTCATACGAAACTTCAGAAAGCATATTAATTTCTATTTTTCTCTACCCCACCCCGGATGATCTCAACGATGCCTTTCAAGAGTTATAAACCCTAAATCCTAATAGGTAACAGCAATTTTTTGTTTGCGGCGTAATAACCCGACTCCACAAATAATTCAAACCACCAAATATCTCACACAATATGAAGAAATTCGATCATTTATATTCAGTAAACTATTAATCTAATTGAAACAGAAATCGCCAACAACGTACCAGATCCGATATATTATTCCAGTTTTTCTGATGTAGTTCTTTTCGTATTCAAGCTCGAGAATCTCTTCATCGTCAATTTCTTGTTTGCCAGTGGTGATATCAACATCCACATCACTTCTTATTTTTGTTCTTTTTAGTATTTTCTAGAACACATACAAGCAAGTAAAGAAAGCAGGTTGTAGGGCAAATGATAATAATACACTTGACAATGGTTCATTGCGACGCTCAGATATTCACTTTCATTAAAATTGATTAACCTCTAATATCAATCTATCGGAATGCTAAAGCCACTCAAGACAGAGTAGCTTCAATATCCATTTTAATTTCTACTTCATATAGTAAAGTTTACTATTTGTCTCACATTCGAATCACTGATTTAATTCTTAGACCCGTCATTGCTCTTCTGTAAATCAATTGATCTCAACTTTTTACTTTACTATTAACCTCTTCGTCATTTTGATATCTACTCTGGACTTCTGTAAGCATTAATAGCAGAAAAGTAATAAATGATAGTAATATGATTGTCAACATTTCCAGACTTGTAACTCCAATCATTAGTAGAAGGCACACGGATAATACCCAACGCATAACATACATATAATGCGACGTGAGAGTAGTACTATACCAGAATATCACTGAAGAAGCCATAAAACAACCACTAGATATCATCAGGATTAATACGCTCACAATTCTAAAACTACTCCATGAGTCGAATTGGTTGGCTGATCTATTCGGGTTATATACAACGAGAACTATGTTGTTCATACTGAAAATAGCCATTGCAACTGAAGCAAGGCTTAGACCCTGAAGTAGTGCCCTCCTGTCTCTTGTTGGTGATTGGGTGCTAGCACTCATTCTGTGTTTCGTTGACTATTAGATAATAATCATAGGAATTTTGTTTTCTTTTTTATACTGGCACTATTGAAATGGATGTACGACAATATTGAAATGAAATCTACTAATTCCCAGTTTCATATAATAAAAGAAGGTAGTATTCCATACAGGACGGAATAGGGCTGGCCTGATAGTTATTTTTAGTAGAACTGAAAGTGTTTCTCCAACCATTGGCACCTTTGAGATCCGAATGTCAACCTTCCAAATTTGGTACAGCACCGAAAAAGAACTGTGTTACAACCCTAAGAATAATATTACTCTATATAATGATTTTTCGGTTTATATACCTTTCTTAACCGGATTCAGAAACAGGCGCTTACGTGCCAAAACTTCTCTCTTACTTCGTCAGAGTAATACTTGTAGGATCATTATTATTACACGAGTCCTCCGAGATTGTATCAATATTTATTTCAATTTCCAGCTCATATACTGAGAGTTGTTTAACTTCCATATCAGGACATCGTTTATTCTTTTAAAATCACTGTAACTAAAACAATACTCTAAAGGTGATGTCTCATACTCTATAGACATCAGGTTAGATTCCAAGTTGAACCTATTCCCTAGTCGGTCTACATATTCATTAGCAGATGCTTTTGTTTTGAAGTTCATTATATTAACCTTTTGATTCTGTAACAGGAGTCGATCACATAGAGCATTTTTTGTCTCACTAATTTCCAACAGGTCCTGACTCCATATATAAGCGGTATTTAGTTAGATTCAATAATGAAGAACTGTGATATGACTATAGTTGCTAGTTGCCATGTTATGAATGAATTTTAATCAGTATGAAGAATCGATTTACTAAAACACTGGCAGAACAATATATCCAGTAATAAAAGCCTTGTAGGTAAATGGACTTCCAAGGAAAACAGTAAAGTTCCTAAGGAAAATAACAAGGACACAAACTGATAACGCAAAATAAGATCCGTATGGCTGCAAAGGTGATTTGTATGCCAAATCTTTGGTCCTGTCGATACCCTGTGCTTTGCAAGCATGCATAAATCTAATGTGAATCACTAGGATACAAGACCAAGCAATTAATCCCGTTAAACTGACAACATTAACGAAGTATGTAAAAATCTGAGCTGAGCTGTTTGATACTGTCATATAAGCTAATAACGTAAAAGCAAAATTTAATGCGATACCATAGTATGGTACACCTCTTTTGTTTGTTTTCGTAAATATCTGTGGAGCATAACCGGCAACAGCTAAAGAATAAACTGCTCTTGAGCAGACATACATATCAGAATTTGCAGCCGAAAGAACAAACAACAAAATACAAGCGTTGATGACATGGTCCAATCCACTGGAAACCGGGATAGACCCGCAGCAGGTAAACTCATACGAAATTTCAAAAAGAATATAAATTTCTATTTCTCTCTACCCCACCCCGGATGATCTCAACGATGCGTTGCAAGAGTTATAAACCCTAAATCTTAATGGCTAAAAACAAATTTTTGTTTGCGGCGTAATAACCCGACTCCACAAATAATTCAAACCACCAAATATCTCACACAATATGAAGAAATTCGATCATTTATATTCAGTAAACTATTAATCTAATTGAAACAGAAATCGCCAACAACGTACCAGATCCGATATATTATTCCAGTTTTTCTGATGTAGTTCTTTTCGTATTCAAGCTCGAGAATCTCTTCATCGTCAATTTCTTGTTTGCCAGTGGTGATATCAACATCCACATCACTTCTTATTTTTGTTCTTTTTAGTATTTTCCAAAACACATACAAGCAAATAAAGAAAACAGGTGCAAAATAAGATGTGAAAAGGTTTGCAACACTGAATTGCCCTGGGAAGAAAATCCAAAATCCATTGAAAAATAAGACAATAACATTCATGAAGCATCCAAAATAAGCCAATGGCATGATGAATTTGTTTGCCCTGAAGTAGGGGTATGAATCACTGTTTATATCTATTCCTTGAGCTTTTAATCCTCTTCTGAATTTGAAAAAGGATATCCAGATACACACGTAGGCACATAATAATCCAGTAGTTGCCAAATTAATAAACCAATTAAAAACCAAGGCAGTTGAGGTGGAGATACTCAAATAAGCGAGACAAGTAACTGCTGAAGTAGCGATAACACAATAAATAGGACAACCATTCTTTAAACATTTCGAAAATACTCTAGGCAAATAACCAGCTAATGCAGCACTGTAAGCCGTTCTTGTAGATCCATAAAAGAAAGCATTACCACAAGAAAATGCAGAACTCAATATCAAAGCATTAACTAAGGAATCAAGGCCATGGACCCCCACGGATTTAATACCAATAACCCATGGAGATGCAGCAGCACCAACTGAACCATTGACAGCAGCATCTAACAAAATTGGGTTGACGGAGGAACATAAACAATTCATAAAGAAAATACCTCCAAAGTAGAACAAGTATATTCTGACATATGCTCTCCTCGAAGCGATAGCAACATTCTTACGAGGGTTTCTCATTTCACCAGAGACTAATGCTAATAGATCTGGTCCGCCACACGAAAATGCTGCATAAATCAAGACATTCCACCAACCAAGAAACTTACCAGTGGAACCTTCCACCAAATAAGATTTAAACAATCCTCCCTCTTTCCAATGCTGAAAACCATATGCGTCATGCTTGGGATTACCACCAACCATTGAAATAAAGGAAAAGAGCATTAATCCAACAATTAACATCACCTTCAAAATTGAACTGAAAAATTCAATTTCACCATACCAGTTTACTCCATAAATGTTGAAGAAGAAGTAACAAACCAAACAAACTGTAATAAACACACCTGGATTGACTGAATCCGTCCAATATGATATTATCGAAGCAAACGCCGTAGCTTCAAGACAAATGAACATGCACGATGTATACAAGTATATCAAGCTTACAGCGAACCCGAGAGCCGGATCCACGAATCTGGCAGCAAAGTGTAAGAAGCTACCTTTGATTGGCAAATAGGAACACATTTCACCCACACATTGCATTAAAACCCAAATTACCAATACTGCCCAAAATAAAAATCCAATAAACAACGACAACGAGCCAGAAGTCATCAAAGGTGAAGATAACCCCACGAATAAACCACTACCAATAGATTGCGAGATGATCATCAACCCCACATGACGCGAAGAAAGCTTTCTTTTGGTTTCACCATATTTTGAGACATCTAACTTGTCATTGAAATCCTGGAAACCCGATGTTATGATATGATCTTCGACTGAACCCACCTGTTGCACATCGATAATTGGAAACTCGTTCTTCTTCTCGATCGACATTTTACTCTGTATGATTAGCTTAAATCAGTACTCAGAGCAATCAAAAGACATCCACCAGTCTACTTATATATTATTTCAGCACTCTTATCGTATAGTGTTGCACGAAGCTTTAAATCAGGAAGTGAATTCCTTTCTCTGATATAAATTTTAAACTTCCGCTATCAAGCTGAGGGAGGTGAATCAAGATCTAAAGAATGATACTCTATCAAGAAGCTGCGGGCCTGAAATTCTCCGGCCCAAACTCAACTCCCACTTTAGATGAAGACTCACAACCCCATGCATTGTTCAATCTTATCTACGTATACCAAATCCTTCGTTAAAAATTTCAAAAATAAAAAGCAGAAAGCGCACTCGGTATCCGCGCCGAATTAGGAAACCGGAATCTTATCACAAAATTACGTACCTACCTTATCATCGAAACGAGAGAGTGATAAAACTTACTTGGAGTTCCCCACTAAGAATACTTTTGATTAGGTTGAAATAGCGCGCAATCCAGCGAGGCTTACGAGGGGTAGCATGAAGGTTGTATCAGCATATTAGGACAAAACAGTGGTAAATCGCTTATCCATTTTCGTGTGCCTGGTGTTCTATCGTCATTCTGCTGATCACTATTAATGACATATCTCATGATTGTTCACCGTGCCACAATCATCTTTTAATGGGGTAGTTAAATAGTAGTAATTTATTCAAATGTGCAAATGGGGTCTAACAGGGATTCTATATCCTAAAACAGATCTCGATTCCGCGCACATGCGGAATTGACTTGGTCTGCGAAATTAATATCGATTTAGTTTCAAACTAAATTCCGTGCTATATTTCACATCATGTATTCATATCTGTATACATCTCCTTAGCGGTTATGGTAATATATAATTATATAGCAGAAATATGTGACCACAGCCTCCAAAAGATAATGAGACTGATTAATTTCCGTTTTTTATGATTGATTCAATACTGACACCAGACATCAATTCTCCCAAATCAGTGGAGTATTCTAAAATCTTGAGTGGATTTTCGAAATTTGTAGTTGCATTAACAATCGCCTTGGCTAACTTTTCAGGGTTTCTTGATTTGAAGATACCTGATCCTACAAACACACCATCACAGCCCAATTGCATCAACAAGGCTGCATCGGCAGGAGTTGCAACACCACCGGCTGCGAAGTTCACCACTGGCAACTTTTTCAATTCAATGACTTGCTTCAATAAAGTGACTGGTATTCTCAATTCTTTGGCATAAGCCTGGAGCTCCTCGTCGGTCTTCAAGTTAGTGACAGCATAATTGATCTGTGCCTTAATCTTTTTGATATGTTTAACAGCTTCAGACACATCACCAGTACCGGCTTCACCTTTGGTACGAATCATGGCGGCACCCTCATTGATTCTTCTCAAAGCTTCACCCAAATCCTTGGCACCACACACAAAAGGCACTTTGAAATCAGTCTTGGTAATGTGGTCCGACCAATCAGCAGGAGTCAATACTTCGGATTCGTCGATGTAGTCAATTTCCAAAGCTTCTAAGATCTGAGCTTCAACGCTGTGACCAATTCTCACTTTAGCCATGACTGGGATGGAGACAGCTTCCATGATCTCTTTGATCATTTTGGGGTCTGACATTCTGCAAACCTTTCCAGAAGCTCTCATGTCTGCTGGGATCTTCTCCAATGCCATAACAGCACAGGCACCAGCTCTTTCAGCGATTTTAGCTTGCTCGGCATTGACAACATCCATGATAACCCCACCCTTCAACATCTGGGCCAAACCAGTTTTAATTTTAAAGTCACTCATTGCGGTAGTTTGTTATTCTATTAATTATATCTTTATCTCCAAGTGTCAGAGACTTGCAGCGCTTAGTTATATTTGGATCGAGGGACAATACGGCAATTAAATAGAGAGGTGTCAATTTGAATAATTTGAATAATTTGAAAATCTTCAGAAATTTCACACTACTACTAAAGGTATAAAAGAGTCATATTCTAGAAGCAGATAGTAACGACGACGGCCGGATTTCGACCTCCATGGCCACTATAAAATACGCTAGCAAATTGATAACCGTATTTTACAAAGCCTTGGTTCATTTTTGACTTCGTTTTCTACATATGCCGAAACTCACTCTTTTTGGACAACCGCCTAATCACATACAGAAAAAATACAACGGTAAGAGCAAATTTGATTTACATTTTATTCTTGGGGAAACTTTAAACCGAGTCTAATAAGGATCCTTCTCTTAGATTAATCTCAAAGAATTGCAATGGCGTGTTCTACGTGGAATTATAGAGAAATTATAGTCGGTCCGTAATTACACCAGGTGGGTCTTGCTGTGCACTTCAATTGTACAATTACAAGATTATTACGTCATGAAACGCTCGCTGGGGGGTACGCCCTGTATTCTCTGGGGAGCCAAAAAAAAAGACTCATAGCGGCAGAGTCAAAAAATGAAAAAGACCTGTAACTGCATATTTTTACAAGATGTGATTCTTGACACAGTTACGATGGCAGTGCTATAGCGCAGTTACCTCTTTGGGGCGAGTCTTATCTCTACAACGTTATAAATCAGAATCCTCGGGCTCGTTTTCGTGTTTTTTCTGAGGGCACAATAGTTATTCCATGACTTACACGAAACAGATAGTGGTAGGCGCATTGGCGCTTCAGGGTGCTTTCAGAGAGCATTTGGAATACTTCCAGAAAGTGGTCGAGCTCAATCCGCAGCAATACAATGAGTACAACTTCAGGTTCATTGAGGTCAGAACCGAGGACGAGTTGAAGTCTTGTAATGCGTTGGTGATTCCGGGGGGTGAAAGCACGGCCATCTCGCTCATTGCCGAAAGAACCGACATGTTGCAACCGTTGCTTGACTTTGTTAAGGACGAATCCAAGTCGGTGTGGGGTACGTGTGCTGGGCTCATTTTCTTGTCCAAGCAGTTGAAAAATGGAAAAGTCGGCCAGAAATTATTGGGTGGTTTGAACGTGCAAGTGGTCAGAAATGCATTTGGGAGACAGGTGAACTCGTTTGAGTCAAAGCTCGATTTCAGTTCGTTTATAAAGAATTGCGACGACTTTCCCGCTGTTTTCATAAGGGCACCTGTAATCGATAAGGTATTGCACGATATTAGTGATGCTGACATTAACGACCCATCCATTATTAAATCATCAAATACGTTGTACAACAACAAAGCTCCTTTGGAGGTGTTGTACAGCTTGGATAACTATGATAGTAACAATAACCACCTCATAGTGGCGGTGAGGCAAGGAAACAAGCTCGGGACATCGTTCCATCCGGAATTAGCTACCGAGGACTACAGATTTCATCAGTGGTTTATAGACGAGTTTATCTTGAGTAGAGTCTCTAACTGAGTGTGTGTATATATGTAAACTTAGTTGATGCAAATTACGAAGAACTGGGGTAAAAAATATCGCTGAAATATTGCAATCGGAAAATTTAGATGCATTTTTGGTCCGAAAAAATGAACTAACCATTTTATCTATCTGATCAGAGCCATACGGCATTATTAGCCATATCTTTGGTCAAGAGTCAATGTTAGTTATATGATCACACCATGCAGCATCCACGAATGTATAACTCACAGTCGAATCCTCGACTCAAAGGCAATGCGTCCTCAATGTCGCAGGCCCAACATCCCGTATCATCTTCCTCACTACAATCTTCAGCATCTTCCTTAAATCCCCAGTTGAATAAAGCGCAATCAAACCCCCGTTTGCAAAGTCAAATGGGTACAAATCAGGCCAATTTGACTGTTGGCTCCTCCGCATCTATAATATCCGGCTCGTCGTCTCATTTTATGAACAGAAATGTAGGTAATACCATCACTATAGGAAGAAAAGATGGCTCCAACCAGCACGATGTACAAAGAAATGTTGGCTCCAATGGCAGAACTCATCTATTGCTTAACAAAAGCATATCTGCATTAAATGTAAATAACAACAGCAGCAATGATGCCAAAATTACAAGTATTCCCGAGGCAGCTAGCTCTCAGCCTCAGAATCGAGACCCGATACAATTGACAGTGTGGTTTCATGAATTAAGGAGCTCTGAAGAAGACGTTATAATAGACTCAAATGCACTCCCTGGTGGGGTGAGAAATGGCCAACTTTATGAGTTACAACTGTTGGAA
Organism: Scheffersomyces lignicola; assembly: GCA_030578435.1. Taxonomy (NCBI): domain Eukaryota; kingdom Fungi; phylum Ascomycota; class Pichiomycetes; order Serinales; family Debaryomycetaceae; genus Scheffersomyces; species Scheffersomyces lignicola. Next base: position 128,304 of record JAJMRV010000012.1, on the reverse strand, counting down.
GTCGATGGAGCGAAAAAGCTCCTATTTGCGATAAACGACAGAAACATAAGAGATCGACCAGCTGAAAACAATCCTGCTAGTAATGATTCACCGCTGCTTGAACCAGTAGCTTTGAAATCAAAGTTGCAAATATCTTTGATCTCACCTTTACAGAAATTGCTAGACTTGCCTCCAAGAAGTACAGTACAAATCAAACAAATCTTGGATCCCAAGTTAGCAGAAGCAGATTCGGTCGAAATATTCATCAAAGACGTCAACCTATCCCGTGATGCTATGTGGAACTACTCCTCGACTCTAGTCAATAGTTGCACTTATGTTGATAAGAGGTTGTTGTTTTTACAGCAAAGATGTGGGACCGTAAAAGCTATCTATAAGAATGGTAAACGAATTTTTTCAGGTTATATCACTGAAGAAACGAAGATAATATTCAGATCAGAGAGTGCTAAGTTAACTTTGCTTGTCCAATTGTCTAGAGAGATGTGGGATTTTGAAGAAAATGGTGAAATTATGTTTCATAAACTTGTTAATAATCTATTTCCCAGGATTTTCAAGCGTTGGCGGGACAAGCATACACATCATTCCATCACAATTGTTTTATTTACGTCAGTCGATTTGACCGACATTCCTTGGATGACATTAAATCAGGGTGAAAGACCAAACAATAGAAGGGATTACTATAGAGTGGTGGTAGACCAAGTAAACATTAATCAGTGGGATAAAATAATGGCCAGTTTGAGATTGGAATTTGCAAATTTCAAGCGTGATATAATGTTGGAACAGTCTGATTCCGGCTATATTTTAGAAGGTGAGACGTTGCCCTCGGTCAAAGGCAATTTGCTAGAAGCTATTAACTTGGCTACATCTATGGCTTGCAGTAGATTTATAAACACTGATTTGAAACACTCTGTGAATCATTTTATGGTGGTTACACCGGGAACTGGATTATTTGACGTCGACTATCAACTCATGCTGGATACTTCAAAGAAACTTACCAGTATTGATTGTGGGTTAGATATTATTTGCTTGAGTCAACCACCCTTGCATATTGTACCGTTATTTCGGTATAATAATAATGGAATAATTGGTCACTGTGTGCCTAATTGGTGTGATATCTCCTTCTTTAAAGATTCGAATAAAACTTCAAATCAATGGATGCCAAGATGCAAAATTTACGAATTACAAATGATGGGAGTGATGGAAAATAACAGAAACGATGTTAGAATTGAAAGATTTCACTCAGGCTCGAAGTCTAAATCCTTATTAGAAATTATGGATGAATACGATAACAATGTATTCCAGAAGGTTAGCTATAAGGTTTTAGAAAAGGATATTTCGAAATTTGATATGAGCAAAGGTGGAGGCTTGCAAAAAGTAAAAAAACTGCAGATTGCTCCTGTGAAGAATGCAAAGGCAACCTTATCATTAATCTTCAATGCCAGGACTACACTATTACCTACCACTCAAGCTTCTTCATCCACAATATCATCCGCACTAGGTACTGTTACACATGCCAGCAAGGAAGTTTCTGCACTTTCATCTTTATACACGATCAACAAAAATGTTGATGATAAACTGGTGGCTCCTCAATCAAGAAATATTACACCAGTGTCATCGGCTATAAGAAGTGTTGATAGTTTCAGCTCTGGATACAAAGATCCCAAGAGCACTAGGCAAATCATGGAGAAGAATCCACACAGGCATTCATCAATTCCTTCGACTAAAAATCGAAATCTAAAGACAAAAAGAAGAGCCCAAAGCAAGGGGTCCAGTGGTAGTTTGACTTCATCTCAAGAGCTAGAAAAACCTACAGATTTACTTTGGACCGGGATTTCTAATCCCTCAAAAGATTTGAATGCCGAAACCATTATTCATGCTAAGGTCAGTCGGTGGTCTAATGTGTTTCCTAGTCATGTTAAAAGAAAAATTATAAAGTGGAAATCATTTGGATCTCCTGCAGCATTACCCATAACTACTCTTTTGTTTCCTACGGCAACTCAATTGGAGACTGACTATACCTTTCAAATCTATTCAGTTCTGTTAAGTGATGAAAATTACTTAGAATTGAGAACTACTCATGAATTAATGAGAGAAATGATCCAATTGAGACTTTTGTTAGGGTTCCAGATTTGCTATGGTGACGTTGTTAAAAAGGTTGAAGCTGAAAGAAAAACTGGTGGCAGCGCAGAAAGCTTAATAAAGTATTTCCCTTCTGATAGCTTAGGGGCCAGAGTCTACATGAGTTTGGAGAATGAAATCCATAGAATCCACTGTGATTATAATGGTAACTTGAATGTTCAACTTTATAGAAGAACAGAGAATCCCGAAGAAAACAAAATTATTCATTTAGGATCAAACAGAATCACCAGCTATTTTCCATTAATCAGAACAAGATACGTGGATGAATATTCTAAGACAAAGGTGGATTGTATTAATGTGAAACCTCAAACTTATAATTGGAATCAGTTCGATCAATATTTAGCTGGTTATGAGGATGCTATGCCTGAATCAAATAAGGAGTTCTTCAAAATGAAGTTTGTCATCATGCCTGCAGCAATATCCAAGAATTCGTTTTTCATTAGTAATGAAAGCCTTAGTGATGAAGAGATCAGGGTTGAGGGTCTACGTAAGCTTATTGCCCTTCTTGAAAAAGGCCGATACGTTAAAGGGGAAGAAAATGGTAAGAAAAAGCAAAGGAAAGAACCAATTCCTGAAATTTTATTCTACACTGGCAATTTGTATGATTTCCTTAATGAAGAAATGGAGAACTACGATACAACTGGAAACCAACCTTCTATTTTAATTCCCGAGAATATGAGATTCAATAAAAGTATCAAACTTGCTGATCTAGCCCAAGAATTACAAAGTCCTACTGGGTTAAAATTAGTTGATCGAACATGGCATTTTAAACAGCATTTGCATTGTTTCCTTGGTAGTGATTTGGTTTCGTGGCTAGTTGAATGTTTTGAAGATATAGATACTAGAGAAGAAGCTGCTGCCTATGGTCAGAGCTTGATGAATAAGGAACTTTTCAAACATGTCGAACTGAGACATGGTCTTTTAGACGGTTATTACTTTTATGAATTTGAAGATTATTATATTGATAAGAGTTATAAAGAATCGCAGAAATCAGGTTGGTTTGGAAAAATAAGGGCAGCTCCATCTGCAGACCGAAATGATAGTGGCTCAAATACCCCAATTCCGGGTACTCCAACATATACTAGAAACAATTCCGACGCGGAGTCAGCTGCTTCTCCACATATCCCAGATAATCTTGACTTGAGAGTTGTAAATTCAAGCAATATGGTAGTCAACGAATCTTCTGAAGTCTCGTCTACTGCTGGTTCTTCGACTCATGGAAGGAAAAGAAAGAAATTCATCTTGAGTAAAGCTATCAAATTTAATGTGGATCCTTTGAACAAATCGTATCGTCCGGAAATAATAACTGTTCATTATGATAGAGTTCACAATCCTGAACATTGTTATCATATTAGATTACAATGGTTGAATGTATCAAGTAAGTTCATAGACGAGACCATTAATACCTGGTCACGGTTATGTGATAGGCATGGCTTGAAATTAGTCGAAACGCCTTGGAAGGAGTTGTGTACTATTCCACAAATCAATCCGTTCCACTCTTTCGTTGAAATGAAGTTTGTTATCAATCCATGGGTGGATAAGGAATTTATAGATCCACGAATCATTAAGATCAACAAATTCTATTATCATTTCTATTTCTTAAAGAAATGTGAATTCTTGCTAGATAATAGAGCTTCAGTTTTCTTCCAAAGAGACAATATCGAAATTTCGTACAGCTGGGGTAAGCCATCTTTCCAATATGCTCAATATATTCATAAAACTGGTACTTACATCGTTGAGTTGAGGGATAATGGTGATTTCTTTGTTGCTCCCAATAATATTCACGTCATTCGACTTAACACGAACTTGAGTAACATGTCAGAAAATGACAAATCAAGTAGCTTGGACTCTCAGGCAGTTATGTTGAACTTTGGATCAGCTTGTCAGGATGCCGAATTTTTAAAATCTTTATTTAGAGAAGCCAAACAGGTCTGGAGAGAGGAGTATCTGGCAGAGGTTTTACCTGCTGATCTTAACGAAATTTAGAAGAATTTAATGTATATGTATATAAATATTTACGAAAATTATAGACGATTTTTTTAAACCAAATAGTGTCTAGTTAGCAATTCTTTCAGCAACCTTGATAGCATCAGCGAGAACACCGTGAGCAGTGATTTCAGCCCCAGCACCAGCACCTTGAATAATTAATGGGTTGGTGTATCTTTCAGTCTTGATGGACACAACATTGTCACTGCCCTTTAAAGATGCAAATGGGTGATCAAAGGAGTACTTACCGATACCAACAGAGACCTTGTTGGCTTTCAAGTCAACTTGACCGACAAATCTCAAAACTTTTCCTTCAGCAAATGCCTCATCCTTCACTGCTTGGATATCGGAATCATATTGTGGTAATTTCTCTAAGAACTCAGCAGCGCTTTCAACATTTTCCAATTGCTTTGGAATCAAAGAATCTACTGGGAAAGAGGTTGGAGATTCGACTTCAAGGCCGGAAATTCTGGCTAAAATAGTAACCTTTCTTGCAACATCCAAACCGTTCAAGTCGTCTCTAGGATCTGGTTCGGTGTAGCCGAGCTTCTTGGCAACAGAAACAATGTCAGAAAATTTCACGTCTGACTTCTCGGTAGTAGAGAATTCGTTGAAAATGTAGGATAAAGTCCCAGAGAAGATACCCTCGATCTTTTCCACTTTATCACCGGTAGCAACTAAGTCTTTCAATGGGCCGATAATAGGCAAAGCAGCACCCACGGTAGCTTCGTGGTATACTAATCCAGCATTGGGCAATTCAGCATTCTTAAAGATTTCGTTCCAGACTGACAACTCAGACGAAAAGGCCTTTTTGTTGGGGGTAGCGATTGAAATGCCTTCTTTAATGAAAGTAGGATAGTAGTCAGCTATAGCTACATTGGAGGTGTTGTCAATCAAAATGGAAGGTCTTGAAGCTGCCTTTAAGTACTTTACCAATTCATCGAGTGATAATGGGTTTTGAGTGCTAGCAGTAGCGTAGGTGGCCAAATCAACTGGTTCGTAGCTTTGAGAAAAGATAGCCTCTTTGGAAGATTTGGCTAAATATACTACGTTGAATTTGATGGAACTTTTCAAGTTTTTCAATTGGCCGATAAAGGCAGAACCGACGACTCCAGAGCCAATAATAGCAACGTTCACTGATTTAGTCATTCTATATGTCTTTTACAATCAAATTGGTTGTATCCTAATGTTGAAAAGTTTAGGAGTCATAATTTGACTAACTTTTTTTCCACTGTGGAGATTTTCGCACCTGTACCGGCGTAAAATGCCCGTAATCGATTTTTTGCAATACAGCAAGACGATCCCGAAAAACGTTCCTCTTAATAATCTTCTATATCTATAAGTGTACAGCTGGGTCTAGTTTCTAAACAGTTAAGAATAACAATACTAGGGATGTTGCTAGAGGAAGTGCGAAAGGAATACTGAAGTATGATGCCCCGGAATCAGTAGGATCGGTATCTGTCCCGTTGACAATGTAGGTAAAGTTGTCAAGGGGCTGGGGCATAAGATCATATTCCACGAGTCTTTGGAAATCCCACTCAATAGTGGTTTCTGTTTTGAAGCACCAGAAAATCCACCCGTTGGTATATCTGTCGTACTGATCAATTTGCATCTCTATGAACTTACGGGTATTGATCTTGTCGTCCTTTGACCATTTGGAGATATTGTTAATGTTGGCACAGCTTCCTACCTTGGTCATATTGTACGGAGGCTCTCCGGAATATCTGGCACCTAAGCCGACACCGTTTAACCATGGTGTACAATCAGTCAACGCAGCAGACCATTCACCGACCACCGCAGGATGGCTCAGCAATTCGTTTTCTATGGAACCGGCAAAGTTCTTAATGTTCAGAAGATGCTGCGTGATGTTGGAATCCACCACCGAACCAAAGACCTCGTAATGGTGGTGGTCGATAAGTATGTTATAAATATCGGTGCCGCTAGAGTTGGTACTATTCAGACTAGCGTTGCTGTAGACCTGGCCGCCGTCCATAAAGTAGTCGTAGTAGCCGATGGGCTGGAAACCATCCTGAAATACAATGGTATTGTTTAGGGTCTGAATATTGCGGGCGTTCACGTACGTCTGCTGATAGAAGTCAAGTAGCTTCCGCATAGACAACTTGGGCGTGTACGGCTCGTTGACCACTTCAATGCCTATAATGGTATCGTTGTAACCCAGCGCATAATCGCCGGTGCCGTATTTGGAGTAGATCTGGTTGAGCACCTCGTGGGTGACATTGAGGTAGTTTGTCTGGTTGAACCAGCCAGGAAAACCGATATCTCTGAAGCCAGAATTGTCAAACCCATTCTGAGACCCGGGCGTGCCGTGCAAGTCGATCCACACCTTGAGGTCGTACTTTTTGGCCCATACCAAGGCCTTGTCTAGGTAATCCTGAGCCCCCATTACGTACGGATCGTCATCCAACTTCTGGAACGCCCAGTAGCCGATGGGAATGCGCACCATGTTCAAGCCGTACTGCTTGATCTGGGCAAAGTCGTCCTCTGTGTAGAAGGTGTCCCAGTGGTTGGTGAGACGGGCCTTGGCTTCCTGAGGGCCCAAGTACTTACAATAGTGATATTCGTCTACTGGAATATCGCTCTCGGTGGTATTAGAGGTGGAATTAAAGGCGAGAAATAGCGACGGCGTGATGTACGGCTCCAAAACCAACCATCCTCCTATAGCAATGCCCTTGTACTGGAAGTTGTTGGAGTTGTACTGCGACTGCACGAGCAGATCGTTACCGTACGCAGCCGCCGCTACAGAAACAGCCGTGCAAAGGGCCACTAACAAATATAAGCGAATGATACGAACCTGTCTGTTCATTGGGGGGTGTCTATAGTTACCGGCAGCGGTGTCCAAATGGCCGAATTCAGCTGCCTGGCTCTATTATACTCGGGTGCTGCTGCTGGCCATTGTCTGTGAAAATGCCCTAGGCGGAATCAGGTACCGACTAGTTTTTTTTTCCCCAGCCATTTACGCACCCAGACCCTGATTTACGCACCCGCGGTCGCCCGTTAGCTTGCTATAGATGTGTATTAACAAGACAGTACTCTATTGATAGTAGACGTGATATATATGTACAATAAAAGACAGGGACCCCGCCAGGGATGGCTGACCCAAATACGGGGCTGTAACTACGAAAAAAAACCCTCACAGTGTGCTTGCTCTATACCTAATCCAAGTCCTCCTCGGCCGGCTTGGTTTCTGGGACAGCGTCCTTGATGTCGTCGCCCAAAATGTTGGCGACCGATGCGGGTGGGTTGATGGAGATCATCATGACCACAAGCTCATACACGTCCTCCGGCACGGATCTCTGGTAGATGCCCAAGATGTCGGTGGGGTTGGGGTACACGGCCAAGGCCTTGTAGAAACAGAGAGCGGCCTCGATCTTGGTGGCCTCCTTGGTGGCCAATTGCTCACCCAAGGCGACCTGCTGCATGAAGAAAGACTCCTTTTCCTCGATGGCAGTGGGCAATGGGCTCGCGGCCAAGTCTGCCGCAAGCGCCTTCTTGATGGCTTCCACCTTCAACTGCTTGCCCTCGGCGGCGAGTTTCTCGGACTTCTTCTTCTGCGCAACCTGCTTCTTCTTCAACAGCTTTCTGAACTCGGCCGAGTTTCTTCTTTGGTAGTCAAAGTACACGGCGTAGCCGACAAATGCGGTAGCAACCACGGCGGTGATGGCGAAAGCTCTGCTGCTCATGGCGGGGGATCAATAAATAACGGGAATATATGCCGGTCGCGGTGGTCACACACGTGGTTTTGCCCTGGGATTACGGTGTACGTACGCTGCACAAGACGGGGTGGGTTCCGGCCAGTGGCCAGCCTGAAAATTTTTATGATCCCGGCGGGTCACGTGGAGAGAATCACGTGCAACTCTGTTGCACGTGCCACGTGTCACATGGTCATATACACGTGACGCCCTCCCGGCGGGCCCTGATTGGTGCGCCATCACAGTGGAAAAAAATGGCCCGCTAACCAGACAAAAGTCCCGGAACACACCGCAGACACACAGGCCTCCCACACACAGCAGGATAATGTCGGAAGTCGTCCAGGACGCTGCGAGCGCAGCGGTAGTGTATCCCGACGCCACGCACAAGTGGCCCACGCCCTTTGTCAACTTGGCCAATGCCAGCGCCTACCCGGCCTGGAAGCCGGTCGACACCAAGAAGGAGACATTGCAGGTGTTCAAGTTCGGATTCTACTCCACGGTGGGTGCGTACGCGTGGTTGTACTTGTGGAAAAGAACCACGTTCAAAATCAAGATGCCCTTGACGGTGGTGGGCTTCTTCACGGTGGCCACGGCCGCCAAGGGCATCGTCACCAACTTGCGCGGCACCAACGACGGCTGGAACACCTTCTGGGCCGTGGGGGCGGGTAACTTGGCATGCTTGACGGTGGGGTTCCGCGCCATGCCGGCCAAGCACAAGCTCATGTCGGGGTTTGGGGGTGCGGCGCTTGCCGCTTTGCTTGACCACGCCAGATGGGCGCAGTCGCCCAGCTCCGCGGGCCAGGACTACCGCTTCATAGCGCCCAACACCGAGGCGGAGGCGGAAAAGCAGCAGTTTTGGGACGTGATGAAGAGAAGACCCTTGTCGCAGACGGTGGAGGGGTTGGGAGTGGGCCGCGGGATCTTGAAGCCGTAGATGTGCACCGGTCCTGTCATGACCCCCAGCCTGGTGCTCCGGCACGCCCCACTCGCATATTCACTTATTAATGTTACCATTTAGTTTATAGCCTTGCACAATAAATTAGTACAGACAGAAGATAGAAAAGGGACTAACGGGGACCACGGGAACCGATAGGATCACGGGAACCAATAGGACCAACAGGACCAACAGGACCAAGTAAAACAACCTATACCCTCTTGTACAGCATATTCACTTTACTGATTCTACCATTTACTAATAGCTTCTACACAATAAATCTCTACTATGCACAGACAAACAAGAACCAACAGGAACCAAACAGGAACCAAGTAAAACAACTACACCTTCTAGTATAGCATACTCTTGTATAGCATACTCTTGTATAGCATATTCTTGTGTCTTATTCTTGTACAGCATAACTTTATGTGATAGCTTCTACACAATAATTCTAGTATACTATGTACATAGAAACAGGAACCAAGTAAAGTCTATACCTTCTTGTACAACATACCCTTGTATAGCATACTCCTGTATCTTCTTCTTGTACAGCATAACCTGCTAATGTTACCATTTACTAATCACTACACAATAATTCTAGCACACTATGTACAGACAATCTAACAAAAACCAAACACCAAACATCTCAAACCTGCTACACCTTCTTGTACGGGTAGTCCAACGTGTTCTTCTTCAACTTCCACAACTTCTTCTTCTTCTTGGTCACAACGTGCTCGCCAAAGAGCTCGTCGCAATGCGTCTGCTTGAACCGTCTGATGAAGGTGGGGTCCCACAACTCGCTGGCAACCCCCAAGTCCTTGCAGCACCGCATCAAGGCGTTGCTTTTGCACCCCTCGAGCGCGGTGGTGATCTTCTCCTCGCCGCCAAAGTAGTCCTGCTCGCCACGCGCCACACTGACAAGACGCCCGTGGCAGATGAGCGCAAACTCCCGGCTGATCTGGGAAGGCGTGATGCGTGTCTCCGTGCGCGGAGCAAGCCCCCAGCCCCCGGGCCCGAACGCCCGGTTCAAGATGCGCCGGTACTTGATTTCCGGAAGATAGATAAGTCCGTCCGGCTTGATCTCAATGTCGTCCAACGGCAAATCCGCCATCAAAACATCCGACACCTCCTTGGGAAACGGCGACAGGCCCAAGCCAAAGAACGAGTCGGCCCAATTGACCGGGTCCCCGCCGGTTCCGGCCGGGGCTGCGGCCGGCCCGTCGTGCAACGAGATGTGTCCCGGTTTTTCCGGGGCCGGCGCCTCAAAACCAGCGTCGCCGAGCATGCTGCGCGGCTCGCCCGATTCCGGGCCGGGCTTGCCGGTTCTCGGCGTGGTGGCGGCGCGGGTGTAGGCCGGTTTGGCGGTGGTGGAGTTGGTCCGGGTGGTCTTGGTGCTTCTGACGTATTTGGGGGCCGCCACCACCGCGTAGGACCGCCGCATGCTGCGGAGCGCGTTTCTGGCCAGAGCCGCGTTCAGGCGTGTCATGGACATCATCGTTGTGCGCGTGTTGTGGGTGTGTATGGGCAACAGTGTGTGATGGTCCTGCTACCTGATACGGCAAGTTCCAGCCGAATTGGGTAACTAATTTTTTTCGGGCTGGTTCTCAATTCGGCATGCCCCAGTTTTGCAGGGCCATGTATACTGTGCTAATTATATATGCTTACATGCGGCTAATGTACATACCAGGGCGGTGGCGTCATGGGAGCGGGTTTTCGAGGACCTGCGCGAGATCCAACGCTATTTTCATGGCGTCCTCTTGCAGTTTCTCGTCTTTGCTACTCTGTTTCTGCGGTGCGATTTCTTGCTTTGCTTGTCCGGCACTCTTCTCACTCTCTTTTTCTTCTCCGGCTGCTACATGTGCTGCTTCCGCCAGGAGCTTGTGTTTGGTCTTCTTGGACAAAAGCTCCTCGTGCTCAAACCTATCAAAGTACTCGAAGTCGTACAAGGACTTCCTCAACGGCTTGCCCATCTTGAATCTCGATGTCAAGTCATGGTACACCGAGTTGTCAGTGAAGTCCTGAAGCGAGAACTTCAAACTGTAGTCTAGCATCAACTTCTTCTCGATCTCGTGGAGATTGGTGTATTTGTGCGTCAAGTAGTACTCGATGAGAATATGGTTGTTGGTCTCCAACAACTTGACCTTATCCTTCAACTTTAACGACCTGATCAACTTGGAAAACTCTTTCGGCTTGACCTTGCCCTTCTTATCAAGAATTACCTCCTTTCTCTGCTTCTTGCTGAACAATGGTAACAAGTACTTTTCGTGGATCCACAACCGCAACACCGGCACGTAATAGTAGCCTTGGTAGTGGAAAGCAGAGGTGCCATGCGAATACTCATGATTAAGCATAGCCATGATATCGTTCGGCACGTAGACAGGCACTCCGCCAATCATCGAGTAGCGCAAGGGGTTGATCTTCTCGAACGTCAACCAATGCTTTCTCCTGTCCATGTACAATTCGACCGATTCACCCTTGGCGTTCTTGTTTCGGATGTAACTATCGTACTCAGGGGGTGGTATCTCATTGTTCTTCCCAATACCAGTGATATCAATATAGGTCCCAGTATCAATGTCGATGAATCTCGCGTCAATGTGATTGTCTTTGAATGCCTGATCTCTATGGTGGATGAAACTCGAACAGTCGATGAAAAACTTGCCAAACCCCTCGTTGATATCCTCTATCACGAGGGTCTGATTGTAATGCTTCGACAACCGATTCAATTCAGAAGATGGCATTTGGATGTCAATGTCAACGTCAAACGGGAACATTAGCCCATCCCAATACCAACTCAATAATGGCCCATGAGCAATCCAAGTTATGATAGCTTTTTCTTCGGCAAATTTGAACCAGTTTCGCAATAAACGGTCAAGAATAATCTGCTCTCTTATTTCCAATTGGTTCATCGTCCAAGAGTCATCTTTAATGTATCTCAAAGCTCCATTGAAAAATCTCCATTCATAATGCCAACCTGCGTCCTGATTGTGCTTGTTTTTCAACAAAGTGCTTAGTTTATAATACGTTGGCTCCGAATCATTTTCAATCAGTTCGGCATATTTTAACCCTTGATAGTGGTTTAATTCGTGTCTAGTCAACGCATTTTCTTGTAAGGTATTGATGTCGAATTTCAATTCGTTGGTAAAACTTTGATGTAATTTATTTAATCGCACTTCATACTCCTCAATTTGACTTCTTGTTTGCTCTTCTTGATAATGAAATGACTCATGGTTCAAATATATTTCTCTGCTTGAAGTCGAATTTAAGTCGGATAAATGTTTTCTGATACTGTAGATATCGTCATTAACATCTAATGGTCTCGATGGAACCGAATTGAGCAATGAGTGGTACTCATCTAATGGATTTAATTCCAACTCAGAGATATGTTCCACATCTTCCAACTCAATATCCTTGCGGGATAAATACTCTTTGAACATGTCAGTATGATGTATTCTTGTCGATTTTTCCAACACTTGGGCCTCATAAGTACCACTGTTAGTCAAAAATATAATGTTGATTGGATTCTTTTGAAACACTAATAAATGCGCTTTACCTTGCATCATGACTTGGGTATGAGGAGCTTTATTCATAGGACTAGTCTTAACAAGAAAACCAGGCAACATTTCCTTCGGTAACGGAAGATCACTTAAATCCTCTTCCGACGAATCCTTTAGATTCTGGCAGAAATGTGGATATTTTGTTGGTTTGTTGATCTTTGACTGTAACCAGTCACAGTCTAATCTTTCTTGCCACGGCTTCTCGAGTTCTGAATTCAATAGTGTGAGATCCACCCAGTCGGACCAACTGAACGGCAACTGGATCAAGCTGTCGTGTGATTTTAGGTTTTCGGGATTCTTATGCAAAAGTTGATCCTTTAAGCTCTCTAGATAAACGGTTAACGTGAATCTTGGATCATAGTACAATTGTGGATTGTTGGCCCAGGTTATTTCGCCTTCTTGCGTGGGTGGTAAGAATTCCTTTGGATTTATGGTGAGTTTGTGATGCTTATGAAGGGTATCTGCCAACCAATACTCGTGATTTGTGTCATCTTGGTTGTTTTCAATAGTGTTAGTGATATTATTGAGCAAATAACTGATTTTCTCTTCCGGCGAAGAAAGCTTATCGTAGTCGGTATACTCTGGATATGCGATTTGATCATCTGTGACATAGTTGATCGAAGATGAGTGCTTTAATGCTTTTCTCTTTAGATTAAATTCTTGTATCGAGTACACTCGTATGAAGTACAAAAGGTTAATCACCAACCCTAGAAGGAAGGCGTAGGTTATCACCCTCGGATGCCTTACACGATCTAGCATCGAGACGATATGTGAAAGAATGCGTAGTTGTGTTGAATCACTATTTGATCGTTAATGGTGATTAGTTGATGGAGATAGTCCGTTATAACGGGTCCTAAGCGATGCTACCGTAAAGCAAAACTGTCTACTAATTTTAGACAAGTAGAAATTATATGGTACGGTACCGGTGATGTAAATGCTGTGTGTCTGCAGGCCTACCGTATACTCCGAAAGTTTGTATGCCTTTGCAACTCAGAGGTTTTACGATTCTGTTTGGCAAATCCTGTAAAAAAAATAATACAGGAAAAAAAAAAGAAATAAAAAATAAATCGGTTTCCCCCGGAATGATTTCACTTCCGAGGGTGGGAGCATTGTGTTGCAGTCGCTAAAATTTCATGTCAATATCGTTTGTAGCCGTTTCTCTGATTGGATCCGTCTGCGATCTGATGCCAGCAATAATTGGAGCACGGCTCTCTACTGTTCTTGTCTTCCTGGAAGTATGCAATTCTACGGTAGAAAATGCTATTTAATATTTGATTTCCATCGGCACTGCCACTTTCTTTGACTGTTTTCTAAATTTGGACTTATGCACAATTTCTATATTTAACACTGCAATCAGAGATAAACAGTGCTGTTCTTTTTTTTTGTTACATCCAAAGCCATTGCGTTAGATGATACAGTATATGTCAACTCTGTGCCAAGAATGTGCCTTATGTGGGGTTTGGCATTCCAGTGTTGCCTCATAATTTCCTGCACATTGACATGGTCTACAAAACCTTAATGTCTAATTTGGTCTACAGCTGTGTATTAATAATTACAATCAAAGTCTAACGTCTAATTAATCAACTTTGTTTCTGGTGTCTAGGCTTATCAATCTTCTCATAATTGAATAACGATCTCCTAAATGGAGATTGGAACTTAAAATTGGATGTGAACACATGGTAGTCGGCATTATTCTTGATTTCGTCATTTGACTTTTGGCTCTTGATTTGGCTTATCCTGAAGTTGTCGTTGGTGGAAAAGAATGAGTCCATGTTAAACAAATAGCTGAGCTCTTTATGGTGTAATTCAGTCACTTGCTTCGTAATGTAATACTCAAGGAGCACACTCTCGTCATTTTCTAACAATTTGAGAATCTTTTCGTCACTGAAATTGTTTTGAATGTACTTGATGAACTTTTCGACGTTTAAATCCCCCTTGTTTTTGGTCTTTTTAGCTAAAGATTTTGTTTTGTAGGTCGGTTTGTTGCCTTCTTTTTTATTCTTCTTTTCGTCCTTTTGGTAAATAAACTTCTTGGATTCTTGTTTGTCGAATAATGGTAACAATTTATCCTTATGAACCCAGAGATGCAATGCATCCACATAAAAGTAATCGTCGTATTCATAACTGTTCATACCGACTTGGTACTCATCTTGTAAAATTTCGATCACTCTACTTGGAATGTATGTTGGAACACCACTAAGCATTGAAAATCTCAATGGAATCAACTCATCATATGAGTAAAAATGCATATTACGACAGTTGTAGATTGGAAGCTTATTAAGGTCTTTCTTATCACCACCCAAATTGTTTTCCGCCTTGTATTGTTGGATCAATTCGTTGTACTTTTTAGGTTTTTTCTCGTCGCTTGTACTCAAACCCGTTATATCAATAAATGAGCCAGTATCTATATCAATAAATCTTGCATCAATATGATTCTCTTTATATGACTTTCCACGGTGATGCATGAAATGCGAACAGTCAATTAAATATTTACCAAACCCTTCGCTGATATCCTCAATGACTAATGTCTGATTATAATTTTTCGAAAATCTAATCAATTCTTGAATTGGTAGCTGAATATCTATATCTTCATCAAACGGGAACATCAATCCATCCCAATACCAACTTAGTAAAGGACCATGAGCGATCCAACTAACAATTCCCTTTTCATTTGCAAATCTGAACCAATTTCTGAGTATTCTATCAAGTAAAACCTTTTCACGTATTTCAAGCTCTTGTTCATTCCAATCCTTTTTTAGGTATCTTAATCCCCCATTAAAAAATTTCCATTCATAATGCCATCCTGCGTCATGATCATTTTCTTCGTTACCGAAATTCAATCTGGCCATTCTGAAATAAGTTTCCTCCTTTTTAAGAGGAAATTTGTCCGAATATTTTAATCCATCGTAATATATCTTTTCATTTCTTGATAACTTCAATTTTTCAATTTCTGGAAAGTCGAATAATAATTCGTTACTCGTGAGCTCAAACAACTTATTTAGTCTTTCTTCATATTGCTCGATCTGTGAGGTAACATGTTCCTTGCCGTATTCAAATGCGCTTGGTGGAATGTATAATTCACGAGAAGTAGATGGGTTCTCCAGGTTCATAGTCGAAATCATTTGATAAATGTCTTCTTCTGGGTTGATCCGAATTGGTTCCACTTGTTTGATTAATGTATTAAACTCTTCAACAGGATCTAAAACAAGATTAGCGGACGAATCATCATCTTCAGTATAATGATAATTATGGGATTTCAAGAAGTTGTTAAATAGTTCACCATCTACAATCCTTTCCTTCGTTTCCGACACTTTAACCTCATATACACCTCCATTTTTGTTGAGGAAAATTATGTTTAGCGGATTTGGGGCATATGTTAATAGATAAGACTTTCCTTCTAACATTCTTACTTCATTTGATGCTTTGTTAGCTGGTGACTTCTTCACCGCAAATCCAGGAACAAAGTTAGTTGATGGTAACTGCATTTCTAGCAAATCTTCTTTGGTTATATCTTCGTTATTTATGCAATAGTTTGGATCTCTTGCGGGTATATGGTGGACTGCTTTCATATATTGACAGTTCTTTCTCTCTGATTCTTTCTTTGTCAATTCATCATTCAACATAGTCAAGTCAACCCAATCACCCCAATGGAAAGGTAGCACTATCGATTCCTTATTGTTCTCTTGATACTGTCTCCTAATTTCGTTAATGTAAACTGATAAAGTAAATCTTGGATCATAGAATAAGGTTGGATTAGTACTCCATTTTTCTCTATAGAATTCTTGCGGGCTGATCTCTAATTTGTAATCGGTTAATTCTGTATGACCTAACCAATATTTCTCTT
Source organism: Scheffersomyces lignicola (assembly GCA_030578435.1). Classification (NCBI taxonomy): domain Eukaryota; kingdom Fungi; phylum Ascomycota; class Pichiomycetes; order Serinales; family Debaryomycetaceae; genus Scheffersomyces; species Scheffersomyces lignicola. The sequence goes on along the minus strand of JAJMRV010000012.1, from coordinate 112,140 downwards.
TATTCGTCGCCACCTCGTTCAACTTATATTTGATTTTGTATTCAGTATTGAGTTCGTCATACGACATTCCGATCGGTAATTCGTATAAGTGATGTGAGGGAGCCTCATTCTTTCCCTCTAATGACTCGCCACCTTTGCTAGTAGTCTTGGGTATTATGATTTCTCCTGACTTTGAAGATTTGGATTTTAAATTATGTGAAGGTTTGTATGCATAGTGATTGAAAAATGACTGTCTATCGAAACGCTCACTTCGAACCAACAATATGGTTAGACTGAATACGTTAATCAATGCAATTATAAGTATCGATACCTTGATGTACCTTGACGTGAAAGGTCGAGTTATTCGAAATGCCATGTTTCTATACGGCCACTGATTACTTTGGTGACAAGAGGGTCAGTCAAGTTAAATTTGACTACAGGAATAGTTGTGTAATACGATGGAATATTGGTCCAATAGTAATAAACTCGATGTGGTAGTTGGATGTAAGCAGTACCAGATTTCTAAAGTATCAAATGAAAAGCCATAAAAGTTTATTTACGCCCTCTTTTTAAGCGATATTGTGTAAGGCTGACGTCACAGTGCAACAAGGCTGGTTTCAAAGTACTAGCCCTATCTTTTCAAACCTGCTTTGATTCCAGATATGCCTTTGCCTGTTAAGAACAAAATCTATAGGGGTTATGGTCACAAGTTTTTTAACTTTCTGTGTTTAGGAGAAACAAAAAATTTTGTTCGTAGGACGTTACGAGATCCGGTCTTTTATCAGATCCGGTCGATAAAATTATCTTCCGGTTTCCACATTGGGAAAGCTATCTTGCGAACGTACTATTCTGATCATCCTAAGTGAAATTTCATTAGGGTAGTAGTGTGATCTTACCGGAAATGAGAATATATCCATAATCTAGCATAAGTGTTGTCTTGTTATTGGAATCGTATTTTCTTCAGTCTTTTTGCATAAATTTGAGCATAAGTTTGCTGAATGGTAGGGTTCCAGACTATTTTGGTGATATATTCCAGAAACACTAGACTTGTATTATAGATCTGACGTCTTTGATTTAACAGATCTGTCAGATCTATAATCATTATGAGATCAAATTTAACTGAGAACTATGCGAAGAAGTGCTTTGATGATCATTGTTTAGTTTGTACGGTCACTTTGCTAATATGGAACCACCTCCATCTTGCCTCGGGAATGATACAATCTTGTTGATAATAAGCTTCTCCTTGTTGACCTACTCATTTCCCCTAATCAAGGCCCTCTAAATTTAAGATACAAACTACTAAATTCTATCCAGAGAGATCAGCTCCTTCTTTCTCGTTTGTTGAATACCTTCACACTCCGCTTCTTAGTTTCCTACTACACACACGCCTGCTCAAACGTCATTTACTTCCTTGTGATTCTCTACATGTCTGTTTAAGAGTTTTATTGCTTCTTATAGCCTGAGTGGTCTGGAGAACTGTCATTCACAAATACAAAAAAAGAGTCAATTCTCAAACTGTTTGCAGCTATAGGAGAACATGTATCGGGGTTATCAAATTCACGTGACACGCTTATTTCACGTGATAGAGAAATGATTCCATGAAAATAACCCTGCTCGGGCTAGTGAAAAAGCCTGGCTAGCTCAATGGCTAGAGCGTTTGACTTTTATGTGAAAAATTATTTTCAAGCGTAAGAGGTATCAAAAGGTTGCGGGTTCGACCCCCGCGTCGGGCTTAATTTTTTTAGAATTCCATTTCCATTTTACAACCATTACATCTAACTGTTTCTATCAAGACAATTTGTGAAAAGTTGTATTAACTATATTGGAACATATATAAATTACTTTTTATAAAACCGCACTGCAGCAGAGTGCTCATCGAGCAGACATAATAGTATTAGTACAACATCAAACACGCCGTAAGATCTAAGAAAGTTAAAATAGCAACCATCCAGCCGGTTCAATCAATGAAACTGCCGTGATCATTTAAGAATAACGTATAAGGCGTGAATGATACCAGGAATATAACCCAAGATTGTCAAAAGAATGTTAAGGAAGAAGGCGCCCGAACATCCGACTTTGAGGAACACACCCAATGGTGGTAAGAAAACAGCAATTATAATCTCAATAATATCAGCGCAAACAGCCATCGTGTCTAATTATCAATTTGGTGAAGAAACAAATTCGAATACTACCAGAAGAAAGCAGAGGAGCCGGAACCAAGAAACACGATCTTCAGACAAAACCCATTCCTTTTATAATGACACCTACGATGACCCGCTCTGCTATTGTTCCCCTTAGCAATATGAAATTTTAGCAACATTCCTCACTCATTTGCCCTCTTTTTTATTTTTTAATGGCTTTTTACCGTTTTCGTCTCACACTCGTGCTACCTGTTTCAATAGCAGAGGCAGTAGGGTGACATTGTGAGTCGCCAGATGCAGATGCATTTCAGAGATGAGATTGAGTGTAGAATGGATCCATAGAAAATGCGCCAATTCCACCACTTGTCTACTGCGTGTTCCAGTTGAAGTAAAACGTGATGACCCCACCATTTGTTGTTTTTTTGGGGGCCCTTTGGGTTCTGGCAAATAATTACGCGAAGAGCTCAGTAATCGCCGTACTTACATGATGCCCAGTATAGCACTGTAGTGCGGCATAGTAAAGTACCGGCACCAGTAGTTACCGTTGATTGAGTTGCAGCAATCATAGCGGAATACCGCAAAACACGGGCCGCAACTTTATTTGCGTACGGCTAATTGCCATTAGAGTAGTAATATTTTCTGGCTAGTGCGATGTATTCTGCGATTACACTACCCACAGATAAGGAATCCGAGTCTGATGCTCATCTCTGAATGATTTTAATGGTGCATGATCGATCATGGCCATTGTTGGCGGTGTCATGTAATTGTTGTGTCATGTCGCAAATGCCTTTTTTGCGACATACCGAGATATACCGAGCGCCTCAGTATATTGTGTCACTAACAAAAAATTTTCCAGAGATTTTTTTCTATCTATGATTCATAATTTTAGGGAATGTGTGTCTAGAGACCGGTCTCAACCAGCCATAATCAGCGTGTACCATCGTCATAAAATGTCTGATATCCAGTTAGATATATTAAAGGCCGTAGAACAAAGCAACGGTGTTGTTGCCAACACCTTGACCGACAAGTCGTTGTCCAAATACGATGCTGCCACCTTGCATTCCAACCTCACCTCATTGTGGTCCAAAGAAATGATCAATTTCTCCAAGATTGAGGTGGATAAATGGATCTTGACCGACGAGGCCAAATCATACATAGAAAAAGGTGCCACTCCAGAGGTGCAAGTTGTTGACTTGGTGTTAAAATCATTGAACAAATTGAGCATTTCCGACTTGAATACCAACTTGGGACCAGCCGTTGGCTCCGTTGGTCAAGGTAAAGCGTTCAAGAACAAATGGTTAGGCAAAGACGGCGATAGCTTGGTTGCCAAGGTTGACAAATTGCCCGTAGACACTGTTTTGGAGGAGTTGAAATTGATCGAATCCACCGGCTCGTTGAACGACAAGAAAGAATTGAACGAATTGAAGAAGAGAAAGTTGATCACCTTGACCAAAATCATCGGCTACAAGGTCGAAAAGGGAGAGAAGTTTGCCTTGGAAATCGTCAACTTCGAAACCGATATAACCTCCGACATGATCACCAAAAACACCTGGAAAGACGCCCAATTCAAACCATACAACTTTAACTCCGAGGGTGTGTATCCCACCTCCGGTGCTTTGCACCCTTTGAACAAGGTCAGAGAAGAGTTCAGACAGATTTTCTTCTCGATGGGGTTCACGGAAATGCCTTCCAACCAGTACGTGGAAACCGGTTTCTGGAACTTCGACACCTTATTCGTGCCTCAACAGCATCCTGCTAGAGACTTACAAGACACTTTCTATTTGAAGGACCCAAAGGTGGCCAAAAAGCCCGAAGATGACGAATACTGGAACAACATCAAGGAAGTGCACCAGGACGGTAAATACGGCTCCATTGGTTACAGATACCCATGGAAGGCCGACGAGTCTTTGAGAATGGTGTTGAGAACCCACACCACCGCCATTTCCTCGCACATGTTATACAAGTTGGCCAAGGACCCCAAGCCCACCAGACTCTTCTCGATCGACAGAGTGTTCAGAAACGAAGCCGTGGATGCCACCCACTTGGCGGAATTCCACCAAATCGAAGGTGTTATTGCTGGTTATGATATCACTTTGGGAGACTTGATTGGTTTCATGGACGATTTCTTCGGCAAAATGGGGGTGGACAACTTGAGATTCAAGTCGGCCTACAACCCTTACACCGAGCCATCATTGGAGATCTTTGCCTACCACAAGGGATTGGGCAAGTGGGTCGAAATTGGTAACTCCGGTATGTTCAGACCAGAGATGTTGGAATCCATGGGATTGCCCAAGAACTTGAGAGTCTTGGGCTGGGGTCTTTCCTTGGAGAGACCCACTATGATCAAGTACGGTGTTTCTAACATCAGAGAGTTGTTGGGCCACAAGGTGTCGTTGGACTTCATTGAATCCAACCCTGCTGCCAGATTGGACGAGGACTTGAATGGATAGATAGCGTAACATAGAAATATCACTACCGTATAATATACATGTAATAACGAAACAGAGCGCACAGAGGATTTGTCGCATTTGAAATGCTGGCAATTGTAGGGTGTGAAAAGTATTAAGCATTAAGTACGTATACGCTTTTTTGGTGGCCCGAAAACCAACGAAAAATTAAATCAAATACAGAATTATCAGATTTGTCAAACAAACATAGCCATACATAACAGTTCATCCCGCACATAATTGAGTGTCCGATATGGAAGTCAAGCAGGAACAGAGTGCTGAAATCCCGGCAGACGATCACAGTCACGATTTGCAGCGTTACACACCAGACGCAAGCACAAAATTAACCGAACCAACCTACAGCGACAAACCAACCATCACCGCAATACCCGTAGACTCGGCCACTAAGTTTGACTGCAAATGGACAGAGTGCAATGCCGAGCCATTCTCCACCTTATCATTGTTGGTGTCGCATTTGAATGCCAACCACTTGAACACCTCCAACGCTAAGGAAATACGACATACCTGTCTCTGGGACGGCTGTCCCCGGTTTGGAATGGACCAGACCTCTCGGTTTGCCCTCATATCGCATTGCCGAACACACACCGGCGAAAAGCCTTATTTTTGTCCGGTTCCAGAGTGTGAAAAGCACTTTACAAGATCAGACGCTTTGGCCAAACACGTGAAAGGTGTTCATGATTTACATTCGTTGAAGGACTCGTTGAAAGAGTTCAACGACAAGATAAAGATGAAAGAAATTCCCGGTCTCAAACGCCAAATCAGCGAGGACGAGTTTTTGAAGTTGATAGAAGCCGACTATGAATTAAGGAATCCCTGGTGGTTCTCAAATACGTACATCCAGGCGCTAAAGGGAAACAGCACACCATCGGACGAGCATATCAGTAAAAAGGTGAAGTTGGGCTCATTGTATGACATGCCATATGACTTCAAACAGCACAAGGTCGCTTTGCTAAGATATAAAAAGTTCTTGAGTGATACGTCCACTACATCTGATCCCGAAGACGTGATGATCAGCAACAAAGACGAGAACAATTTGGAGCTCAACTTGATCGAGAAGCAGCAAAAGTACGACGGAGTCAAGTCCGAGTTTGAAAACTCCAACACGCTTCATAGTTCATTGTCCTTGTTATCGACCCAATTGAAAGGCAGCTACGGGAAAACACTAGAAGACGACGACAAAGCGATTGACAATACCAGTCAAGTGGAGGAGTTAAGAGCATTATCAGAAAAGCTATCCAACAAGTTGCATACGGCGAATAAGATTAACGAGATCATCAGTAGGAGCTTATCAGCGGAAGTGAAACGGAACAGAAAGTTGTGGTTGATCAACCAGTATCTTCTCGACTGCAATATCGAACTCGGATTGCCCCCTGACGAAACTGACATACCACAAAGAGTGATGAAAGATAAGATAGATGAGGAGTTGTTACGGGAACCATGAGCTTCGAGTTAATTCGGAGCATGGTGAGAATAATATTTAGACGTACATATGAAACTGTGCAACAAAGCTGAGAAAATAAACGCTCTTACTCACTACCCTGCTGCAATGGATGACAGAGGTTCATGTACAGAACCGGCATAGCGTCAACGCACTAAAAATATTATGGTGATTGGAATCTTGTGGCTGTCCAGGTTCGCTACATACTACACAAGCAGAAAGCACGCAGCTTTGTAGCGCCGAGCGGGCGGGACTCAATAATACAAAGCATGGCCTCCACTCGGTGTTACGTGGACATCCACGTAGATATCGCAGTAAATTCCAGTTTAGGAATAAATGGGTCTTTTTGTAACCAAATTTTTCACCCATGGTGCGATACATGGGCCATTGTTATCTTTATCTCTGTGCCCAGTCAGTGACGAAGGTGTGGTTGAAATCGTCACAAATATCGAGGTACCTTTGTGCTGCCGCGGATGATATGTGGCTGGGTGAGGTGGACGCCGGAAAAAGGTTGCAAAGATCGACCGTAGTGCAAAAAGTGTGCCTGGTTGTTATCTACCTCACTTGGCAATCTCAGTGTGAATTTCACATTACTGTGACAACTAAAGCCAGTGGAAAATAACCGTAATTACATTGAGCTATGGTTGTGATTCTCACCAGTGAGATTTTCAACGGTTTGTCCCTTCAACCACAAATTATTTTCCTCATTATCGATTTCCACGTAAGGTCTCCACTTTTCGACACTGTCCTCGTCAAGTGAAAAGTAGCGAAGAAAAAAAGCACCAAACAGGCCCATTATTAGTGTCTGCGGAGAGGGAGCCTTTATTGTAAAACCGGCTGGTATTGTTCAGCTGACCATTGTGGGTGTAGTGTTTGTTTGTATTGTGAATTATTATGTTCTCCCATTTATTCTCATTAAGCATATATTGCGTATTGGCAGTGTGAAGACATAAAGAAAGAGCAAAGAAGAGCAAAGAATGTCCCAGTGCTGACACTAGACGCTTATCTCGTTAGCATTCCATTTCACCGATTCATGTAGAGTTGTGTGCTTGGGAGTAAGATTCTTTGCGAGTATTTTTCAACCGTTTGCAAAATAAGGAGATTTAGGCGGGGGGACGGAAACCATAACTATTAGGGGCAAGCACTGGAAAATATCAATGCTCGCGAAACCGCAGATACTACAATAGAGATAAAAAGCAGCACCTCATTTCCCTGGAAGTGTAAGGAGAAGGAGTAAACTGAAATTTCGGCAAACGCTAATAGCACAGTTAGCATCTAGTAACTGAAAAAAAGGAGTATAATTTTGGGTGTGGTGGAAAATTTCTGCACAACTTAGTAATTTAACCCTTTTGAGAAATCGGAAGGACCAGTTAAATTTATCAATTTAATTATAACTGAGAAAACAGACCTAGAAACTTTTCGGTATATGTAATAGCAGCACATATAACCAATTATCTTGTAGAGGGCGTATTGTTCGTGCTCGACTATCTTCATTATTGAGCATTTTTGCATTATTGTGCGTTATATATATTCTGTTATTGTCAGGCAATAACGGCATCATCCAACCTCCAATTGCCCTTTTGCTCTTCAGTCAAGAGATGCGTTAGTGAAAATTGGTAGTCTTTTGGCTCCTAGACGTTAGGGGGAAATACGTTAATTTTCACTATGGCAATTTATTTTGTACTTTCTTATTTTTTTTTTGTCATGTTCCACAAGTGTAGCCGCTATCCATGTAGATATTTATTTTAAAATGCATTTAACCTAAATTGTAAATTCAATGGGAACTCAATTTATATTATAAATATAGGAGGATATCCCTGTCCCTGAAGCACTGGTAGGGAGGTTTCACCTTTTCACATACAGTTGTCGAGTAGGTTTCTTTTTCAAATAGGTCGCTTGGAATACATACTACCCCCGAAGCATTCATTCAATTGACTGTCGGATCTATGTATTTCATTTAGGATTTTTTAAAAAAAAGACCTCAAACCCTATCACATACAAGGAAGAACTATTTATCAACGTGAAGGTACACTCATTAAGCCAAAAGTAGACACCATGAATCTAGAAGATCCGTTTGACTACGTTGAATCTTTTAATAACTTCAAGTCCCTTCGCATTAACGAAAACAGTAGTAGTAGCGATAGCAATGTAAAGAACCCCAGGATGAAAAACTCATTTCGGGAACAGACGACTCTCGCATCCCCATTGCAGGACATGTACGAGTCTTATCCCAGATTAGATCAAGAGTTGATGCCGGAGCAAGACCATCCTTCGCAAATCATTATTTTCAATGACATTGAAGGCCACAATTACCATTACGAAGACAAAGAGCAAGAGCAGGACGACCCGGAGATAGATGATATTTCGCCCTCCTCCATTACTAGCATCAGTGCAACTAGAAGGAAACGTCTGAATAGTATTCAACATAGTAGTATGGTCCACACGCACAGTAACAGCACCACCAACGGCAACAACTTGGAAAAATACAGAATAAGCAAGTCGTCAAACACCTCTCCAAATATTAAACTACCACTCCGACCTCTGGTCAAAGAAACTACTTTAGAGAAGTTTGAATTGGTGTTGCACCCAAGAAAGAACCTGGCGACTGGCACCAACGTAGGGAATCCCTATTATAAGCCCAAATTCAAATCGACCACGTCGATCTCGACCATGATGAGTTATGGGCAACAGGGATCGGCAGTTGAGTTGCCTTCCGGTGCCAGAGAGCCGTGCAGCTCACTGATCGATGGGTGCAATTTCCGGTTCTAGGTCGGATTTTGCTGCAATTTTTCCTTCTTGTTCCGTTTTTTTTGGTGATACATTTTTCAGTGCGAGTTCTATTATACCAAACATAAATTCTATGCGTCGTTTCCCTTTAGTTCTACAATAATGACATTTACGATTATTACCCATTAGATTAAGACATATATATATACATATATACATATATACATATAACATATATACACGTATATTGGTATATATATACATGTATGCAAAAAAGTCATAACTCTCCGATCAACGGCTTGAGCGCCGCTGGTAGTAGCACAGCCGCATCGCCCTTAAACCCCCACGTATCGCTCACCTGGCCCAGTAGTATATCCTCGTCTATATCCGTGTTGAAGATGGCCACTTTGCCGCCCTTCAACTTGATACGGTCCACAAAGCTGTTGGCCGGATAAACCGTGCCGCTGGTGCCGATCACTAGCACCAAATCCACGGGGTGGCCTGTTTCGATAAAACCGTCGATTTTGGTAAGCAAGTGGAGCGGGAGCGACTCTCCGAACCACACCACCCCGGGCCGGAGGAGGGTGCCGTCGTTGCAAACCGGACACTGCGGGAGTTCCAGTTCCGCCAACTGCTTGACGGGCAAGAATTGCGGCGACACCGTCACGTTTTCGTCGGCGGCGTCTAGCGGTCGTTTGCGGCTCAGGTGGTCGTATTCGTGCTCGGTATCGCGCAACGCCCTGGTGAGCGGACTGGTGTAGTTGTTGTAGTCCACAAAGTTGCATATGAACCCGGTGCACCGGAGATTAAATAGCGACCCGTGGATCTCGTATAGGTTGTTGCGCCTGTGGTTGCTCCGGGACAGCAACCCGTCTACGTTCTGGGTGATGGTGATGTACTCTACAGTGTCAAGCTGCGAGAGCTTGCCGAGCGCATAGTGGCCCTTGTTTGGTTTGGCCTTGAGCGCCCCGTACCGACGCCACGAATAAAACTGCCACACCAAACCAGGATCTATATAGAAGGCGTCCGGGGTAGCGAGATCAATCATGTTGAAGTTCTTCCATAGTCCCTGCGAGCCCTGGTAGGTGGGCAATCCCGACGCCACGGAAAGCCCTGCACCCACTAGCGCCACGATTTTCTTGGACTTTACGAGGTGCTCCTGGAACTCTACCAACTGTTTGCTCATTGTGGGTGGGACAATGGCTGGAGCGGGTGCGTGGTAGGCGGATGCTAGCAGTAGCTTTTGGGTTTGCACCATACATTTTTTCTGCGCGGGATCAGCCTACACTATGGCACCAGATGAAGTGATTAAACGCCCAGACAGTACGCTAACCGGTGTTTGAGTCGCCTTGTAGCTCTGGCATGCTATATAGTTTACATAACCAACGTAACATAATACTCTACATAGTCATAGTCTAGATAGTCATAGTCTAGATAGTCATAGTCTAGATAGTCATAGTCATAGTCATAGTCTACATAGTCATAGTCTAAATAGTCATAGTCTACATAGTCTAGACAGTCTAAATAGTATACCAGCATACCTGCCTGCTAGCTTACTGCTCGCTAATTTACTAACTATCCCTACATCTCCACTGCTCCATATTATACATTATCTATAGTACACTACTCGGACTGCTGCAACTTCCAGGCCGTATACTTGGCGGAATGCCCAAACTCGACCCCAGTGTTGGTGATGATTCGGTTACCCCCAAGGGCAATCGGAGGAGCCCGGTAAAAGACCACTTCCTCGTGCTCACTCCCATCCTTCTCCGTCTTTCTCTTTTTGTTCACCACCGCGCTCAAGTCATTCAACGAGGTGTCGTTCAACGTGTACGAAAGCACACCACCCGCCAACAACGTCGAGTATGTCGACGTGGATGTGTGGTACGTCACACCGGTAGGAGCAGCCAACGTGAACGTGGACGGGGTCTGCACTCTGCCAAAGATCTGCTGATGCTGCTGCTGCTGCAATTGCTGCAACTGCTGTTCCTGCAACTGCTTGGCCTGCGACTCCTGTATCTGCGCCTGCAACAGCTTGTAACTGCCCGGCAACTGCTGCGGCACCACGGCATTGGCAGGCTTCTCCTCAAAGTGCGAAACCGGCGGATCCGTCAACGAAGTGGTGTACACGGTGTGGGTGATACCACCCCCGCCCTTCAACTGCGAGATCGGCGTGAACAAGAAGGCCCTGCGCCCGCTGTTGAGGTCGTCGTGGTCCGGAACCGGCACCACGTTGGGACTGGTCGTGTACTGGCCCAAGTCGTCATCCTTGATGGGCGCCGTCACGTACACCAGCCCCACCATGGGAGGTGAGTTGCCCGGGCCCATGGAGGGGTCGGGGATCTCCATACCCAAATAGGCGTCCTTGGGCAACAACGACCTGATGGGCGACTCGTACTTGATCAACTTCCGGTTCTCCTTCAAGGGTATTATCGGCTGTTCCGGGTGGTCTCTGACCTCATCCGGCAAACACGCCTTCCAGGTTCTGATCCGGTTGAACACATGGGTGGACTCGTTGTACCGGAACTCACAGATGAACCAGGGTGCGCCCTCGGGGATGACACCGGCGGGCAAATCCCCCTTCTGGTATCTGGTCAAGAAGATCACGTAGCAGGGGCCAACAATCTCGCTGACAATGTGGTCACGGTACTGGCCCGTTTTGCTCACCTCGTTCAAGAAAAACAACCGGTCCACGCCGTGGCACGTCTGCTCGGGCCGGTAGTACCAGCAGGCGTTGAAGTATCTGGTTCCGTCCTTGGTGGACCACATACGGAACACCTGACCCACGGTGGGCTTATCGGGATCGGCCGGGTTCGAAATCAACACCCAGTCCCCGATATTGTAAGTGTACCCGTTGACCTCGACCGAGTCCAAGGGGAACCGGAGAATCCCGTCGTTCCCCGAGGTGGTGGACATGATGATCTCCTGGTCGCTCTTGCTGATTTCCTGCTGGATGATCAACTGGGCCTCTTTGTTGAAGTTCTGGAAGTCGATGAACTCCTCGCTGTAGGGATCCTGCTGGTAGTACAACTGGGCGTTGGAGAACATAATGTCCAAGTCGTGGATGAACTGCTCCACTGTGGCGTACTTTCTGGTTCTGACCTTGATTCGGATCTCGTTCAAACTGATGGGGTTGGGCACCCGTTCGTAGTAGTCCTCGTTGCTTTTGACATCGGGCAACCGCTCAAAGTGCTGCGTCAACGACCGGCCCTCGTTGTTGGGGTCACGCAACTTCTTGAACCCCTTCAAGATCAATTTGATCCGGGTCTCAAACGGCCTGTCGATGATGGGAGGACGCCCACGCCGGATACCGCTTTCGGCGTTTTTGGGCGGCGGCGAGCTGGCGTGGTGCGAGTGCGGTGCCGGCTTGGGGGGCACGTAGATGGGGGCGTGCACGGGCTGGTGGGGGATCTGCTGGAAGTACACTTCCGACTGCGGGGTCTGGCTGGGCTCGGCCGTGAATTCCCGTTCCGGCACCCCTTCGCTGTAGCTGATTTCCTCCACCACCGCCTCGTCCTTCCCGTCGGGCAAATCGCCCAAGTGGGGGTACGCCAAGCTTCTGCTGTTGGCAATGGCCTTATCGGACTTCAACTTGGGGAGCACGACCGTCAAAATGAACTGCTTCAAAATCAACGCGTGTTTGTACACTTTGGACTCCTTCACGTTGTACAAGCGGGCGTTCCAGGAGATGATGGCGAGATCGTCCACAAACTGCTGGGCATTGTCGTACTTGCCGTTTTTGATTTTGCGGCCCACCGCGTGCAACGAAAGCGGGTTTTTGACAATCTTGTAGTAGTCCGTCCCGGTCCGGAGCGGGAGCGTGTGGAAGGTGGTTGAAATCAGCTGGCCACCATCGTTGATGGTGTAGAGCCTATCGTAGAGCGACGAGAGTCTGGTATTGAGCTTTTTCTTCTCTCTTTCTGACATGACGTGCTGTTTTTCGGGCACAGATGCGATAAAACCGGGCGCGACAACAACCTAAGCTACCTAGCGGAGGGATTATGCTGGCACAATAGCGTCGTATCTGGGATGTCTGTGATCGGTGCTTTAGCGTGCGAGGTAAATGTTGATATTTTCACCGTTTTTCGGGTGGTCTCGCGCTCTCGGTTTTCTGGGCGGGCCACGACCCGCGGCGCTACCAGTCGGCTAACACCCATGGCTTTTATTTTGAAGACATAAATATAGATATATATATAAAGTGGTATATATGGAGACGAAGTGAAAGGTAACGTGAGGAACAGAAGAGAATAGTACATTAGAAATGAAAATCTAAAGATTTCTGGTTACTGTAGTAGTTGTTTTTAGAACTTTTGGGGCTGGCTAAGCAGCAGGGTTCCCGTAGATACCCCAGTGCTGTTCAACTTGGTAGGGACCAGGGTCTTTCCAGTAGTCATTGTACAATGTAAATGCAATCACCTGACTGCTCAACTGGCTCATTATGCTCTGGAGCGCAGAAGCCTGGTTGGGAATAGATGGAACCGCCGACCCAAACGTATCTCCCTGGGTGGGCCATCCCGTCTCTGTAATTAACACCGATTTACCGTTGTTGCAAACACTCTCCAAGTGGGAGATCTGCTGTTGTAACCAGGGTCCTGAATTACCTGGCTGGACCCCACCATCCCAGTATGGGTGGCAGTTCACGGCTAAATAGTCGGAGTATTGGCATAACGATGGGTTATTGACGACTGCCACCAATGTATCGACCGAAACGACGTATCCCGAGTATTGTGAAGCATTTGACTTGAGCCAGCTTCTGGCAGTAGCAACAGCAGTCTGAATTTGTGCTGGTGTGGCACTGCCGGAGTTGACTTGTTCGTTACCGATAGCAATAGTATGGACAATACTCCAGCCTCTAGAAGTAGTGCCAACCGCTTGTTGAATCTGCTGCAATCCACTGGTGACAGAAGCACTGTCGATATTCCAAATTCCCAAGAACACTTGCTGGTGCGATTGTAATGCCGCGATGACGTTCTCAATACCCGAGCAATCTGTGCTGTACAATCTGATGAGATCGTAACTATTCAACTGGTCAATATCGTATGCCACCTCAGCTGCTGTTTTACAGGCATTTGATTTGGTATAAGGCGAGTAAGTGATACCCTTTGCGCTTTGTGCTGCCTTGATAGAGGGGATGTAGGCAGAGTTACCATTTGCTTGAGCAATTGCAATGGCATTGGAGCTGCCTGCAGTCCCGGAACTGGAACCGGATGGAAGTGGCGAACTAGACTGAACACTACCTACTGAAGACACACTTGGAGCAACTAAAGATGGAACACCGGAACTGGAAGCTACCACATTAGGAGCACTGGAACTGGAACTGGAGCCGGAGCCGGAACCAGAACCAGAACCGGAACCAGAACCAGAGTCTCCAAATAAAAAGTCGAAAAGACTCTCGGCATTGTATGTTGAAGTGGTCAAGGTGGTTGGTGTGTAAGTAGGAGCCACTGCAGCAGCTGACGAAACGGCTACTGGGGTTGCGACTGGGGCAACAGCAGCAGCAGAAGTAGTTGCAGCAGAGTCATCGTCTAGGGTGCCGAAAAACGAACTGAAGGCAGAAGAAATTGCCTTTCCGAAGTTGCTGAAGAAACCACCGCTTGAAGTTGTTGCAGGAGCTGCGGGAGCAGCAACCGGTGAAGCAACCGGAGCGGCGGCCACTGTTGGGATAGCAGCAGCCACTGCAGTGGTAGGAGCTGCTGGGGCAACAACTGGAGCAGTTGCAGTAGTTGGAGCTACTGCAGGAGCTGCTGCCTGAGAAGTAGCTACTCCAATGGCAGCGGGTGCTGGTGGAGGAATTGGAACTGTATCAGCAGCCGGGGCTTGGGCCGCTGCTGCTATTGGTGCTACGGCAGTAGACGGAGATTGGACATTAATCGTGGAGTATAGTGTGACATAACCTCTTTTCTTTATCGGAGCAGGGGCTCCAGCAACCATACTCCCTGCAAATATGAAAAGAAGTATGTAATTCAAGATGTACATTTTGAAGTATTGCTTTTGTTGGGCTCTGACTGAACTTATTCACTTGCTTATCTTGAATCTTGTTGGAGAATAGGATTATAGTACAAAGGAATGTAATGAGGCCACTATTTGCAACTCGAGAGGTGGCAAGCGGAAAACTTCTGCTACTGGGTGCTAAGGAAGACTTGTAGATAGGTGTCACGCAGTCATTTTGGTAAATGTTTTAGTATATATATGAACACCCTGAAACGATATAGGCTCTTCACGCAAAAGCATTCAATGAGTAGTAATATGAAGACATTTCCTAATTAGGCCACTTTTCAGATTTGCAGCAGTTGTGCAGGGACACGACTATCAAAAAAATTTCCCAATGCGGTAATTATGCCTATCCAGCAATAGACCATTTGTATGATCTTCTCGCAAAACGTCCGTGCCCATTATTCTAGTTTTGGAATAAACTATTACGGCTTATGTGGCGAACGGAGTGGAGACTGGTCAGTGTTGCTACTAAATTGGTATATTACACGGGGTTGTTCTGGGCTTAGAGGTTTGTGAATTATTTCTCACCGACTCTTTTGCCAATTCAAGACATAGGTGAAAATGCTTAGCTAGTGGTTGACAAGTACAGTTCGTAGTGTTAAATAGTAACGACAAGCCTTGTTTCATCATATGCTCTTGAGAGGATGACATACGGTTCTGTAGGGGTTCTTGTAGATGGCCCGTAGCTGTTGAGTAGACGCAACAGGCAATTCCGGTAGCGAAGAATTTGACGTATTTTACTTGCGCAAAGACCAGCATGTGCGTCAGCAGATCCTACTCCGCTTTGCAAGGGGATGGAAATAATCCATTCTCGCAATTACTGCAAATCAGGAGGATACGCTACAAAAGCAATGGCGTTCATCTGAAACTATTATACATTAGATAGCACCAACATACCGTCAATGCACTTTTTGGGTTACGGCGGCGCCTAGCGGAATATCTTCAATATGTACCAGAAGATGACTAGCATCAACACGACCGAGAACCAGAACAACCACTTGTCCTGGCGTGCTCTCTTCTCTATGCTTCTGATCGTACCCTGGCTGACCCCCAACGTGATCAAACTGTCTTCGAACTTGGCCTGCACCTTGCGCAAGATCTCGTTCTGCTCTACAATGTCCTCAAACGCCTGCTGGCCCATTTCAAGAATGTGGTCCAACTGCTGGGTGCCACGCGCCAAAGAAAGCCGCTCGTTGTACAACCCTTCCTGGTACGACAAGGTCAGTTGCTGCTGGTTAGTCGGATCGTAGGGGTTTTCTGCCGTTTGCGCGCCGGCGGCCGCCTGAGCATGGGGGTGTCTTCGGCCTAGAAGCTCCTGCTTGTTGGCTTCCTGCACAATGGTGTCCCGCTGCAGCTTCAAGGAATCGAACTTGGCCACGAACTCCAGCAAGTCGTGGCTGAACTTGTCGATGCGCGACTCGTGCTTGGCGTTGGCCTCGGCGTTGGCGTCCTTTTCCACGAGTTCCCGGTACTCTTTGATGGTCTTGCGGAACGCCGTGATCGAGGTGGTGATGGCGCCCTGCAACGACAAGGGTGACGTCGACAAGTTCTTCTCGAACTCCAACAAGTCACGTGCGAGCGTCTGCGTCTGCTTCAAGCCATGGTTGTAGATCGAGTTCATGGTCTGCCCTGGGCACTGCCTGGTGGGTGTGTTAGTGGAAACACGTCGAATGTGATTTGTTTGGTGTTCGCACCACCCGAAAAAAGATTTTTGTGCGGCGCTATAAAGTTGAGATGTTAGGCGTAGTGGATGCTATTTGCAGAGCTGTGGGGGGACTGGCGAGTGGGCTGGCGAGTGTGTAGAGGTGCGTGTGGCGCTGCCGCTGGTGTACACGGCCAGGTGTAGACGGTGTCAGATTTGTAAAACCGGCGGTGGGGGAATTATTGGCGCGTGCGCTACCATGTGGTGCAGTTCCGTAACTGGTAGCATACTGGTAGCATACTGGTAGCATAACTGGCACCTGGCACCAGCAGGCTCAGGCGGCAACACAGCAGGCCCAGTCCAGAGCCGTAGTCCCCGCTGTGGCTGCTACACTATCCCACCCCTCTCGTACTACACCGTGCGTGCGCACTAGCCAAAGAACCGGATGAACGCTAGCAACAAGGCAAACGTACCGGAACTGACCCCGATCAACCACTGCATCACCTGGGTCTTGACGGACTTGATCTGCATCTGCATGTTGGCAATCTCTTCGTCGATGCGCGTGTAGGTGTCCTCTATCTTCAGCTCGTGGATCGAGCTCTCCTCGCGGATGCGGCCCTTCTCCAAATTGAGATCCAACCGCACCCCCGCCTGGTTCTTGGTGATCTCCTCCTTCAACCGGTTCTTGAGGTTGGTCAAGTCGGTCCGGAGCTTCTCCTGCTCCTTTTTGAGCGCGGTGAGTTCCGACCGGTCCATGGTCTGGAGCTCGCCCTTGAGCTTGGCAAAATCAACCTTTTGTTGGTACGCGGTCGACGATAGCACCTCTTTGGTGACCAAGTTCTTGGTGATGGAGTAGATGCCGTCGTTGATGGCCTTGTTGACGATGTTGACCGCCGTCTCCGACTGTTGTTTGGAGAACCCGCCTTTCTGCTCGAGCAGCTGCACAAACTTCTTGGTGTCAAATTTGGTGATCGAGGTGAGCTGCCGTATGGCGGTGTGTGCTGTGGCTGGCGGCTTGTTGGGCGCCATAAAGCGCCTGGGGAAGACGGTGCATACGCCGTTTCTGTACATTCTGGTAGATAAAATAAGCAGCGGGTGATACCACCGGTAACGTCAAACAATAAAATCACAGTTTACACTGCAAAGCAACCCGATTTCCGTGTGTGGTGCCGCGTTTAGCCTGGCCACTGTTGCACCGCTATGTTATTCTACCAGTTTGCTTTACTATCGCATTTTTCTGGTACCAAAAAAGTTTTAGGCACACAAGCCCAATTCCGCTCCAGGCTGAACATACACGGTACTGTGGCAGAGATGATGCTAAATCGGGTGTTTCGGAGCCCCGCGGGCGCTTTTCGTGTTGCCCAGTTGAGAAATAACGGCCCGGGTGCTGTTGGTGTGTACAGATCGTACTCCAACATCGAGGACTTCAACAAGAACAAGACCCACTATACGTACGGGGCCAACTTCTCCAGCTTGGAGGACTTGGAGAAAGAAATCAACCCCCAGGATCAGTCGAGCCAGAAAATTCACGCCAAATTCCACAGGCAGTTCGAACAGGAGGAACAGGCCCAGGTAAACGAGTTTATGCAAAACCACCCTCGGTTGAAAAACCTCGAGCCAGGAACCCCGGAATACAAAGAACAGCTTTACCTGGTTCAGCAGGAGTATGAGAAGTTCAAACAGAAGCAGCACAAGCGGTTTGAGTTTTTCGAGCGCTTGAAAGGTGTGGCTGTGGGTGTGTTAGCGTTGGTGGCCATTATCGGAGGCCATCAGGTGTTCATGAACTACCAATACATAAAGACAAAGATATTTGCCAACATCAACTATCAGATAAATGAAGAGAAGGCGCCGGATTTGGCTGATCCCACCAAAAACACCAAAAACAGCGATTACTTGATCAGCAAGTTGACCGACGAAATCGACTCGTTTGTGAATGTGCAGAACTCGCACGAAACATCTGGCTTGTATGTTTTCGGGCAATTCAACAGTCAAAAACTACCCGTGAGGGTCGAGTTCTTTGACGGCATGCTTATCAATGAAGTTAAGCTCTTAAAGGACTACTTGCTTGTGGTTAACGACAAAGGGCAGGTGTACGAGTTCTACAAAGGGTTGAAGCAGCCAAAGCTCGTGAATGTCCCCGCTAAGATCACCAAAGCAGAGATCTCCAGTGACACTCTATACCTCAAGACAGGTAAGGGTGAAGTATTGTACATTCCAAAGGGGAATAGTGAACAAGTGTTTGAGGGCTCGAAATCAAGAAACTGGCTAGGTGTCTCCAAGACTCACGATTTCAAGAAATTGAATATCGGAGAGGCTGTTGATCAGATCACAGCAGGCGAGAATCACTTATTATTGCTTGGAAAGTCGGGCAAGCTATACGTCGCCAACACATCATCTAACCCCACTAACTTTGGACAATATGGTTTGCCAGACTTGTCTCCATTTGCTGACAACAAGAATATAGCCGTGAACGAACCTTTTGAATTGACACTCTTAAATAATGAGATCTACCAGGACAGAAACGGCACCAAGACATTGAAGCCAAGATCGTTTAAGTACATCGCTAGTGGCAAGTTCCACAACTTAGCGGTGGATAACCTTGACAACGTCTGGACTTGGGGTAAGAATAACTTTGGCGAGTGTTGTATTAACATGAGCTACAGCACTGACATCCAGCCGGTGCCTAAGAAAGTCTTGCAAGCAGACGACTTTAAGAACATCTGCAGAAACGTGTTAGACCGGAAGTCATTAAAGGATGACGAGTTTGCGATCAAAAACGTGTTTGCATCCGACGACAGCTCCTACGTCCAGGCAGAATATTTGACCACTCAATTCGGCAAAAGAAACCAGGACATAGTGATCAGTTTTGGTAACGGGTTAAAGGGCCAATTGGGTAATAACCGGTTCTTGCATGTTTGTTCAAGTCCTCAGATTATCAGATCGTTGTTGAATCTTACCGAGTTTGACGAGACTTTGAACGAAACTGTCAGTGTCGGTATAAAAGATATCAACGTGGGGAATAACCATTTATTTGTCACCTTGAATAATTCGGGTAAGTTTAAGGATGTGTTGGTGTTTGGCGACAACGAATCGGGCCAGTTTGGTAATGGTAAGGTTGTCAAGAGCTCCAAGCCAGTGCAAGTCCCCAAGCTCATTGAACCAGAGGATTTGTCGACTGACGGCAAAAAGAGCAACAAGAAGATCTCCAAGAAGCTCAACGATGTGAACAACAGCAGATTGCAGTTATTGGACGAGCACAAGCTCAGCGACAACTCTACTGTTGAGCAGGTGGTCGCAGCTGGCGAAAACGGCTCCGCCATATTCTACAGACGCAAATAGACCCCATCATGTAAATACGTAATAGTAGTAACTGTTAATATGAAATGTATATTTTTCCTACGCCATAGTGGCACTCTAGATAGATATAGTCGACAGGAGGACGTGCTTGGTACAAGCTCTATAATGGGGTATACTTCCTTGTGAAACCACGTTTATTGCTAAAGAGAAGTAGCACTAACAACACTAAATTTAGTAGGTTTCTGGGGCGTCCAACTTGAAGAGTTCGGTCAAGATCTTAATGGTGTCAGCAGGAGAGTTGACAGCGTGACCGATGGTTCTTGGGTCGGAGTAGATTTCGTAATCGTTACCGCCCTGGTATGACTTGTCACCGAAAAAGTGAATGTGTTCGAACTTTTCGTCGGCAATGTGTTGCAAACAGTAGGTCTTGTCCCAACCGGTTGGGAAAACGTCAAAGGAGATCTGACCACCGATGGAGTAGGTCAAGCCGAAGTCGGCAAAGTTTTCCTTCAAAGCAGCGACCAACTTTTCTCTGACGTGGTGGATCTTGTCGTAGGCCTCAAAGTCGTTTCTTTCTTGGGTGGAGGCGTTTCTTCCGACGGGAGAAACGTTGATCATCCCGTTTCTGAACTCGATAAAGGTACCTCTTCTGACAGGAATGTCGATTTCCGACAAGTACTTCAAGATGAACTTGACCAACTTGTTGTATTTCTCGTCACCAATCCAGTTGATGAAGGACTGGCTGGCCAATTCCTTACCCTGCTTGTAGGCGGTCAACCCGTTTTCGGAGAAACAGTAGTCGAAATCCTCCAACACGTTGGGACCCAACTGCTCAACCTGCTTGCTCAAGTCTGAGCCACCAACAAACCCAATCACAACCTTTCTTCTCAACTTTTCCAACACCTTGGTCATTTCCTCGGAAACTCCCAATCTGGCGGGGGTTAAGGTACCGTCAACATCGAACAAAACCAAGGTTTTGGGGTCTTCTTTACCAGCGAAAGACATTGTATACTGCAATTGGAAGGGATAATACGTTAAATCGGCGATTTAAGGTCAAAGAACCAAAAGTGACGGGTGCTACACAACTTGAAATTGGAAAAAATGATGGAAAATTGGACAACACGCCATAGCAAAAACACGTCCTGCACACAGACCCTCGTGCCTGGGTCTGCCACGCTACCTGGGTGTGTTTGTGTATACGCCATTGTTAGCGGTGCTGGGTGTGTGTTGGTACGTGTAGGTGTGGAATGCTGTAGAGACGAGCGCATTTACGGGTGTGTTTGCGTGTGTGGTGGGTGGTAGTATCTCGGAGTTCTGGCAGTAGTGGCCCGAATCCTGTGCGATTGCGCCCGGAATGCGCCGCAGACACTTGGAGGGGAGCTAAGTGGGTTTGGGTCACTTTCGGACTTGTACCGCAGCACCAGCCGTGTTGTGGGCGTCTTTTTGGGTCGGAAAAGGTGCTCCATTGGGGACTAAAACCAGCTCTATTTCGGTACTCTCTCTTGCGCTTTTTATCCCAAATTGGCGCCAAAGCTGCAAAAACGCCTTTTTTCTTCCGCTTGTTCCATTCTACACCACGTAAAGATTTGGCTTTTTATTAACAAAAAGGATATATATATAGAATGTATATATAGAAAACTAGAACTTTTCCGCTACTTCCCCGAAACTACACTTAAGCTTCGTATTGGAAGTTTGGGAATTGCTTCAAGTTAGCTTCCAAGTTACCCTTTCTGGATAAGAATTTAACGTAAGCACCATCATCCTTAACTTCACCATTGTTCTTCTTAGCAACGTACTCGGCTCTGTTCAATGGAGTGAAACCCCACTTCTTAGAGATGATAATCTTCTGTTGACCTGGGAACTTGTATCTGGCTCTTCTCAAACCTTCAATGACAACTTCCTTGTTGGAGTCCTTGGTTCTGGCAGACATGATGATTTGACCAATGGAGACTCTGGCGGCTAAACCGTGAGGCTTACCCCAAGCACCTCTCATACCTTGTTGCAATCTATCGGCACCGGCACACGACAACATCTTGTTGATTCTCAAGACGTGGAATGGGTGGACTCTGACTCTCAAGTGGAAAGAATCTCTACCGGAGATCTTGGTGATATATTTGTTAGCACAGATACGAGCGGCTTCTAAAGCTTCAGAAGATAATTGTTCCAATTCGTTGGAAACCAAGTGGATACACAATGGGAATTCATCGACTGGGGCCTTCTTTCTACCTAAATCGTAGATTCTAATCTTGGCATCTGGAACAGCTCTGTTGTATCTGGACTTTGGGTATGGCTTGTTCTTACAGTATCTGTAACATCTAGCTGGTCTTCTAGCCATCTTGTCTATAGGATAATAGTTAGTATAACGGACAAATAAAGAAAAGTGATTGTGGGAAAAACTTTTTTACTGGAGAATTTGCTCTTAGTAATGCCCTGATTATTAATGCAAATTTGCTAATACAAAAAAATGCAACGAGCCAGCAAAAAGTGGACGCGCAGATACCACAGAGCGGGCTAGGCGGTTGAATGTCCTCAATAAATGGATATGTGACTGCTTGGCCAAATGGGGGTCAAATTTGGGTACTTGACTGGGAACTTATAGTGGTGGATGGTGATTACAAATCACATTTCTAGGGTAGCATCCAGTTGAATTCATCGAAATACACTGCTTTTGGACGGCTCAAATTGATCGACATACGTAAGGCAGTGAGCGCTTCCTCAATAACCAGTTTCCACACATGATTGCTATAGTACATACCTTATTTATCAATTGATGATAGTGGAGAGAAAGAGTTTGTATGTGTAAGTCAAATTTTTTTCTTCATACTTTTTTTAGTCGTGAGGGCAGGCAGGAAATGGCCTGTATGTTGAGAAAAAAATGCGACCAACATCCGTGCATCAATAGTTAAAACGGGGCTCAACACATCAGCTGACGAATGTGACTGCTTTTTTCACTGATCATGTGCTCACGGGAACGTGACTTGCATGTGACCGCATTGCACGTGACAGACATGCACCAGTAGAAAAAATTGCAGACCTCATCTCATAAATCATAGATAGCAACCAGTCTGCAATTAGAATACAAGACAACTACAGCGATGGGTAGATACAGTGTAAAAAGATACAAGACAAAGAGAAGAACCAGAGATCTTGATTTGATCTACGATGACCTCTCCAGCAAAGAGAGTATCGTCAAGTTGAAGAACCAGGCCATTGACGAAGACAAGCCCGGCTTGGGGCAATACTACTGCATTCCCTGTGCCAAATACTTTGAGAACCAAATCACTTTGGACAAGCATACGAAAGCCAAAAAACACAAGAGAAGATTAAAGGAGTTGAAAGAGAGACCATACACCAACTTGGAGGCGGAAGCGGCATCTGGTGTGAACATGAACCAGTTCTTGGAATCGGTCGAGAAGTACAAGCAATTGGAGCAATTCAAACTGGAAAACAAAGAGGAGTACCTCAAGTTGATCAACCAAAAGAAAGATAACTTGGACGCCATAATAACTGGTGTTCCATCGGAGGAATTCCAGAAGCAACAGGAACAGGAACAGGAGCAGCAGCAGCAGCAGCAGCAGCCAGTTGACGACGCAGAAATGGCCTGAGACTGGCTTGGTTCTCCCATATTGTACATTAGCTTTTCCCTTCAGTTCGTCTTGGTACGTTTTACTTTGAATTAGCACCGATTACACTGCCACTGCGGCATTCTTTGCATTACACATACACATCATTAGGTAGGCATGATTTTTTTTCTTTTTCTTTTTCTTTTTGGCTTTTGATTTTGGACCCTTGCGGTGGTTCTTAGTATAGTTATTTAGTGAATGTATTGCCCAGGAGTTCAAACAGGACGTGTAAACGGGGATGTTGCAATCGGGTCCGGCGAATCTCGCTTTTTCCCAATTGGGAAGTCGCCTTTCGCATCTTGCGTCACAGACAAATATGACGTTTTCAGTCTGGAGAAAGTCAACCACCAGCTGTAGCAGCGGTTTACACAGCCATAGAGCCACCATGAGACTCCGGTTGAAATCGAAACATGGTATGAAAACCGTGGCTGTTGCGGCCGACCAAAAGTTTGTTGACTTTTTGGAAGATATTGCTGGTTTTAGTGAGTTAAGGCTGGGTGCTGGTGATGCAGTTACTGCTATTAAGAGAGGATTTCCACCAATGGCGGTGGATTTGGAAGCTGGACACGACACTACGGTCGAGGCGAAAGGTATACGCGATGGCGACCAGCTCATCGTTGAGTATGGCCCAGCAGAGGCCGGGAACGGGACCGCTACAAGTGCTACTACCACCAGCATTAGTGGTGAGATTAAGGCTGGTAGTTCCCCCGAGGTCACCAACAGTGGAGCTAGTGGTACTACTGCTGATAATACCAGTAGCAATGCCTCTAGAAATTCCCATGGCAGTAGCTATAGTAATGCCAATAGTAGTGGCAATAGTAGTGGCACTACCACCGCTCCAGACCCAAACGAAATACCCGCGGTGTACGTGCCGGAACTCAACCAGCATCTCATCCTACGGAACATCCCCGACGACAACTCGTGTTTGTTCAACTCCATCTCGTACGCCATGAACGGGTACGACGCGTACGAGACTATAAGCCCGCCACGTGACTTGCGCAGGGTGGTGGTCAGCTACATCCAGAACGACCCCGTGTTGTACAACGAAAGCATTCTCGGCCGACCGGTGGACGAGTACTGCGCCTGGATCACGCAGAAGGATTCGTGGGGCGGAGCCATCGAGCTAGGAATCCTTGCGGACTGGTTCAGCGTCAGAATCGACTGCTTGGACATCGAGCTGGGCAAATTCATACTGTTCCAGAACGAGAGCCGCGTGCTGGACAAGTTCATAGTGTTGGTGTACAGCGGGATCCACTACGACTTGCTCGCGCTCAACAGCCACCGGTCGGTGTTGTCACGTGACAAGGAGCACGACGTGACCCAGTTTGACGTCGCCGCCGCCACCGAGTCGGCCGTGTTGGACAGGGGGTGCCGCCAGTTGTGCCGGATGTTGCAGGAGCGGAATTACGCCACCAACACCACCACGTTCCGGGTGCGGTGTCTCGAGTGCTACAAGGTACTTGTGGGGGAGATGGGGGCATCGCGGCACGCCAACGAGAGCGGGCACTTTCGGTTTGGCGAGGTCAAGTAGTGGTGCCGCAGAGTGTGGCAGTGCAGTAAGCGTAGTACATGTGGAAGTGCAGTAAGAGAGTAAGAGAGTAAGAGAGTAAGAGAGTAAGAGAGTAAGAGAGTAAGAGAGTAAGAGAGTAAGAGCAGTAGTGTGGTAAGAGCAGTAGTGTGGTAAGAGTGGTAAGAGAGTAAGAGAGTAAGAGCAGTAAGAACAGTAAGAGCAGTGGTGTAGTAAGTATAGTTAGTGTAGTTAGTAGTTAGTGTTAGTAGTTAGTAGTAGTAGTGTGGCTACATGGACCCACGCTGTACGTGCACGTGCCCACTATTTCATCTAACCAGTTTCCAGGCGCTATCTGGCCACGCCAACCACCCCACTACCCCGCTGCTGCTGCGCCTGCCATCCCCAGAGCCGTGCTGGCAGAACACTCTGCTACCACCTGTAACGCGGCACATGGTAGCGCCACGGACCTACACCCAGGCGGCCGTATCTCCGCCTCCACGCCACCGTTTCCGCCCAAACTCACACACACACCCAGAAACACCCGCCACTACACAGCCACCCACCCCCAGCCGGCTCCGGCCCCTGGGTGCCCGGCCCGCCCTGGGCATCCCGGCCACCGGCGGCGCGGTCGTGCGCGGCCCAACGAAATCTCGGTTTTCCTCCAGTTTTTCTGGCGGTGGCTGGACAGAAAAAAGCAGCGCTGATTCCAAACGTTTCCCGTACTTAAGCGTAGCACCACACCCAGTCGCAGTACACCCACACCGGCAGCGGAAACAGCCCGTTACGGTAGCAGGCAGAACGGAAGCAGCGCAGCACAGCGGAACGCCCCTCCCGAAATCGAGTCACGTGGAAAAAAACCGGTTTCCCGCCCCATCTTGTGTCTAGCTAGCAGTGTACCGGATTTTGGCCAAAAACCATCACCACCACCAGCTCCACCACAACCCCCACTACATTCCCCCACAGAAAAAGCCGCAGCAGCCCGTCTCATATATTGACTTATACGAGCCATTAGCCGCCGCTTGTTTTCCCCATTCGTCCCGTCCATTTGTCCCAGTGTTTGACCCGCCATGTCGAAATCCACCCAGTTTTTTTGTATGTATACCTTTTTTTTTTGCACCATTGCACCACCACCAATTCACCAGCCCAATTGTACTAACCTGCCGCAGGCCGCTTGCCCAAATCGGTCGACTTGACCGAGGACTTGGCCGACATCACGCCGCAGCCGCGCGCCAGTGAGGAATGTCGCGCCGCCCTCTACTCGGCCAACGGACACTACTTTGCCTACACGCAGCCCAACGAGGTAATAATATTGGACACGGCCCAGCAGGCGTCGCCCTTCTTCCGCATCGAGTTGCCCGATGTGTTTGACATCTACTTCTCGCCCAACGGGTCGTTTTTGTGCTTGTGGTGCAAGCCCGTGTTGCTCGACCGCGACAGCGGGGTGTGGACCAACAACTTGAAGATCTTCAGCTTGGCCACCAAGTCGGTCATCATGGAGTGGCCGCACAAGAACCAGAGCGGGTGGAAGCCGCAGTTCACGTCTGACGAGCGCATCATGGCCAAAAGCGCCGCCAACAACAAGGAGATCCACTTGTACCAGATTGACGGCGACGCCGCCGTCAACATCCACCAGCCCACCTACAAGTACAAGGTGGCTGACGCCAAGATCCCGTACCAGAGCTTCCAGATCTCGCCCGGCTTGAACCCGGCCGTGGCCATCTTTGTGCCCGAGAAAAACGGCAAGCCCGCCAACGTGCTCATCTACAACGTGCCCAACTTCCTGCAGCCCATCTGCTCCAAGAACTTCTTCAAGGCCGAGCGGTGCCAGTTGAAGTGGAACTCGCTTGGAACCGCCTTGTTGGCCTTGGCCTCCACCGACCACGACTCCACCAACAAGTCCTACTACGGCGAGACCAACTTGTACCTCTTGGGCATTGCCGGCTCGTACGACCTGCGCATCGACTTGAAGCGCGAGGGGCCCATCCACGACATCACGTGGTCCCCCTCCGCCCGCGAGTTCGCCGTCAGCTACGGCTACATGCCCTCGGAAACAACCTTTTTCGACGCCCGCGGTAACGCCATCCACTCGTTGCCCATGGCGCCCAGAAACACCATCTTGTACTCGCCGCACGCGCGCTTTGTGTTGGTGGCCGGCTTCGGCAACTTGCAGGGCACCGTCGACGTGTACGACCGCCAGAACAAGTTCGCCAAGGTCGTCACCTTCGAGGCCGCCAACACCTCCGTGTGCGAGTGGTCGCCGTGCGGGCGGTTCATTCTCACCGCCACCACGGCGCCCCGGTTGCGGGTGGACAATGGCTGCAAAATCTGGCACGCCAGCGGCCGCTTGGTCTACTTGCGCGAGTACCAGGAGTTGTACTCCATCGGGTGGAAGCCGCAGGACATTGCCCAGTTCCCGGCCCTCAAGCAGTTGGAGCCGTGTCCGCCGGCCCACGACCTGGCCCGGGAGTATTTAGAGAAGCGGGCTTTGGCCAACGCCACTGCCGCCACCAAGCCGGCGGGTGCCTACAGACCGCCCCATGCCAGAAACCTGGCCACAGGCTCCACTGCCACCTCCTCCTTGTACCAGAAGGAGTTGTTGCAGAAGGGCATAGCGCCGCAGAACGCGGCTCCGGCGGCGCAGAAGAACGGCGTGCATCTTGTCAGCGGGCGTAGCCGCGTCGTGCCGGGCGCCGCCCCCGTCGAGGTCAAGGAGAGCAAGAGCGCCATCAAAAACAGAAAGAAGAGAGAGGCCAAGAAGTTGACGGGTGCGGGTTCCGAGGAGTCTGTGTCGCAGACATCGACGCCCCCACCGGCCAGTCCGCCGGTGACCCCCGCTGCCAGCGAGGGTGGCAGTGTGGCGGGCGGCGTGATCTCGATCGAGGAGAAGAAAATCCGGTCGTTGTTGAAGAAGTTGAGAGCGATCGAGCAGTTGAAGATGAAGCAGGCCGCGGGGGAGCCGTTGGAAGACACCCAGGTCAGCAAGATCAAGAAGGAGGACGACATCAGACGGGAGTTGTTGAGCTTGGGGTGGAACGAGTAGAGTTGACGACGGTGTAGCGTGTATATTGCGAGAGAGGTGCCGGTATATAGTCTTGTAGACGTTAATACATTCGTACAGTTTCCGTATGTGGCGTGCGCAGCGGCACGTGACCTCGCCCCCAGCACCTGTCTGGTGGGGCCGGCTCCGTACTGTCTGTGGCTCGAAGCGCGGGTCGTGGGTCGTGGCCGGCGCTGCTGCCTCTAGCGAGGCACCTCGGAACACACCCGTATCACTGGCTCTGACAGCTCCAGATGGCCCGATTGGGAAAGGTAATGAGGTGCAGGCATCGAAGCCCAAAATGACAGCCTGGTCGAGACACGACCCCGTTTCCAGGTGCCGCTGGGACCGACATAAACAAGGCTGTGTGCAGGAGGCAAGCATAATCGCGGTGGGGCCTGATTTCAGGCGCCTGGCCGGATGCACTGGGAACAGTAGCAACAATAGCTCGGCCCAGGCATTGTCGTTTGTGCTGCGTGAGGAATGGCAGGTGTGGTCTGCAGTAGCGCAGCGTGTTCAGCACATGGGTGGGTTTATGCAGAGTCGTGGAGAGGATACGGCCGAGCAGAGTCGCCCCCAATTCAGCAGTACAAGGCCAGGATAGCCCATGCCCGCCCATGCTGGCACCACCTAATCGTAGTGTGTCTATGAGCTCATCACGTCTCGGCAATTCAGATACGACTGCGGTCTCCTTCCTTTAGACCCTATCTATGGCCCGGTGCATGTGCAGTACCACACATCGGTCGGGTTTTGTGGTCGCGAAAATTTCTTTTGTTCGCAATTCGCGTTTTTCGTGTTTCTGGCGCTGGGCGCACGACCTTCCCACCGCCAATTTCAACCGTAGTAAGCGGTGTGTCGCTGTGTCGCTTTTTATATACTTTGGCAAATCCCTTCGTTTCTGCTTCTTCTTCTTCTTTCCTGACTCCAGTCAATTCACTCGCTGTATCATTGTTATTGTCACCAGACTCAG
Source organism: Scheffersomyces lignicola (assembly GCA_030578435.1). Taxonomy (NCBI): domain Eukaryota; kingdom Fungi; phylum Ascomycota; class Pichiomycetes; order Serinales; family Debaryomycetaceae; genus Scheffersomyces; species Scheffersomyces lignicola. The sequence continues at coordinate 83,314 of JAJMRV010000012.1, read as the reverse complement.
ACATCGTTAGCACACTGTTAAGGTACGTATCGCTTCCCCAGCATTTTCACAATCCAGCGCCACGGGCGGGAATCACGACACAGACCCAGATCAAGGCCTCGATCCATCGTCTTATCAAGATGGCTCAATCATGGCCAGAAACAAAACGGAAAAAACACGGCAAAAGACACATCTTCCTGGTCTATATGCACACACTCTGATCCACCAGTGTTATCTTGCACCCACAGGCACCACACACGAGCCGCCAACTGGTGTGCGGTTGTTGTTGTTGGTGGAAGAGCACACTGGTGGATTTGGGAGTGCATATAGACCAGAAAAAACCACCACCCAAAAAACGAGTAAGGGGGCACAGACACTGCGACATTGTTGGCGTGATCTGGTGCGGACACGACCGCATCCCGCCGCCGGCCATGCCGCAGCACACTTGCTCCGATACCGGGCCCCGAGACACCACCCGCCAGCACCACACCGTAGTCGACTGTGCTGCCAAACGGGACGTAACCCAGCTACTTTCCGCCCGCTGAGACACCCGTCCCGTTTGAGACGGGCCATGTCCGTTTTGAGACAATGTCGAGCGATGTCGCGCTTGCTTTTGTGGCAGTCACTAAAAATAACAGGACATGAATTTCTTTTTCTGCTCCTTTTCTGATTCGAGTGAGATTCTGTCCCAGACGAGCAGCAACATGCCCGTATTGAGCGCAGGCGAGCAGCGGTGCGGTGAAGTGCGCCCAAGTCGGCTGTGGTGTGGTGGTGTAAATATACGCTGCTAATTATAGCCCGTTTTGGGTCGCCCCCCCAGCAGACATTTTTAGCAAGCTCGAAATAGCACAAAATCATCATGTTTTACCTTCACATTTGCCCATTTCGTTTCAGAAAAATTCTGAAGCATAATACCCAATAAAGTCACCACCATATAATAGCAGCCGGAAAAGAGCATAGAGGTGAAAATCAAAAAAAAAGGGCACCAGACAGGAAACCATAAAAACCGTAATCAGTAAACCATATACACATACATAAGATTCGTCTGTCGTGCCCCGTCCCCTGCGCACACCCGTTCTTCATACTAACATTAGCAGATGTCGTATAACGATAACAATTACTACGACCCGAACCAACAGGGTGCCCATCCTGGCGAAGGCTACTACCAGCAGCAGCCTTACGATGACCCCAACCAGCCCCAGCAGGAGTACTACAACCCCAACGCCCAGTACTACCAGCAACCCTACGACATGGACGGTTACCAGGAAGGTGCTCCCTACGAGGGCCCCAACCAGCAAATGCCCCAGCAGGGCTACAACGACCAGTTTTCCGAGTTCAGCCAGACCCCCGGAACTCCTGGTTACGACCAGTACGGGACCCAGTACACGCCTTCGCAGATCAGCTACGGCGGTGATCCACGTTCGTCCGGGGCCTCCACGCCCATTTACGGCGGCCAGGGTCAGGCGTACGAATCGGCCCAGTTCCAGATGGCCTCCAACTTGCCATATCCGGCCTGGTCAGCTGACCCACAGGCCCCCGTTAAGGTGGAGCACATTGAGGATATTTTCATTGACTTGACCAACAAGTTTGGTTTCCAGAGAGACTCGATGCGGAACATGTTTGACTATTTCATGACCCTTTTGGACTCGCGTTCGTCGCGTATGACTCCAGCACACGCTTTGTTGAGCTTGCACGCCGATTACATTGGTGGTGACAATGCCAACTACCGCAAGTGGTTTTTTGCCTCGCAGCAGGACTTGGACGACCTGATTGGGTTTGCCAACATGCGCATGGGCAAGTTGGGCAGAAAGGCCAGAAAGGCATCCAAAAAGTCCAAGAAGGTCAGAAAGGCCGTGGCGGAACAGGGCGACGATATTGATCCTGAAGCGTTAGCCAACGAGTTGGAGGGTGATTTTTCGCTCGAAGCAGCAGAAATCCGTTGGAAGGCCAAGATGAACGCCTTGTCTCCTGAAGAAAGAGTCAGAGACATTGCTCTCTACTTGTTGTTGTGGGGTGAGGCTAACCAGGTCAGATTTACCCCAGAAACATTGTGTTACATCTACAAAACTGCCTACGACTACTTGCAGTCCCCAGCCTGCCAGCAGAGAACCGAGGCTGTTCCAGAAGGTGACTACTTGCAGCGTGTCATCACTCCCTTGTACAGATTCCTTAGATCGCAGGTTTACGAGATATACGAAGGCAAGTTTGTCAAGCGTGAAAAGGACCACAACAAGGTGATTGGTTACGATGATGTTAACCAGTTGTTCTGGTACCCGGAGGGTATTTCCAGAATCATCTTCAACGATGGATCTAGACTCGTGGACATTCCTAAGGAAGAAAGATACTTGAAGTTGGGTGAAGTTGAATGGAGTAACGTCTTTTTCAAGACCTACAAGGAGATCAGAACCTGGTTGCACTTTGTCACCAACTTCAACCGTATCTGGATCATCCACGGTACTGTCTACTGGATGTACACTTCCTACAACTCTCCTACTTTGTACACCTTGCATTACGAGCAGGTTTTGAACCAGCAACCCACCGCTTCTTCCAGATGGGCTGCTGCTGCGATTGGTGGTGTTTTGGCTTCTTTGATCCAGATCTTTGCCACTTTTTTTGAATGGATGTTTGTTCCTAGAGAATGGGCCGGTGCTCAGCATTTGACCCGTCGTTTGATGTTTTTGCTTTTGATTTTGTTGGCCAACGCTGCACCAGTTGTGTACACATTCTACTGGGCTGGTTTGGCTGCTGTTTCCAAATCGGCACACATCGTTTCCATTGTCGGCTTTTTCATTGCCATTGCCACTTTGATCTTCTTTGCAGTAATGCCTTTGGGTGGTTTGTTCACTTCTTACATGAACAAACGGTCCAGAAGATACTTGGCATCCCAAGCATTTACCGCTAACTTTATCAAGTTGCAGGGTTTGGACATGTGGATGTCGTACTTATTGTGGGTACTTGTTTTCCTCGCCAAGTTGGTCGAATCATATTTCTTCTTGATTTTGTCCATCAGAGATCCTATCAGAATCTTATCAACCACCACCATGAGATGTGTGGGCGAAGTGTGGTTTGGTGTAAAATTATGTCAGCACCAAACCAAGATTGTTTTGGGTTTGATGTACCTTGTCGACTTGTTATTGTTCTTCTTGGATACTTACATGTGGTACATTATCTGTAACTGTATCTTCTCCATTGGTAGATCTTTCTACTTGGGTATTTCTATCTTGACTCCATGGAGAAACATTTTCACCAGATTGCCTAAGAGAATTTACTCCAAGATCTTGGCTACCACCGAGATGGAGGTCAAGTACAAGCCTAAGGTGTTGATTTCGCAGATCTGGAATGCCATTGTCATTTCCATGTACAGAGAGCACTTGTTAGCCATTGATCACGTGCAGAAGTTATTGTACCACCAAGTTCCTTCTGAAGTTGAAGGTAAGAGAACTTTGAGAGCTCCTACTTTCTTTGTCAGTCAGGATGATAACAACTTTGAGACTGAATTCTTCCCAAGAAATTCTGAAGCTGAAAGAAGAATCTCTTTCTTTGCCCAATCATTGGCTACTCCTATCCCTGAACCTTTACCAGTAGACAACATGCCTACTTTCACTGTTTTTACTCCTCACTACTCTGAAAAGATTTTGTTATCTTTGAAGGAAATCATCAGAGAAGACGACGAACACTCGAAGGTTACCTTGTTAGAGTACTTGAAACAGTTGCATCCAGTTGAATGGGACTGTTTCGTGAAGGACACTAAGATTTTGGCTGAAGAAACCGCTGCCTACGAAAATGGTGGTGATGCTGAGAAGTTGTCTGAAGATGGCTTGAAGTCCAAGATTGACGATTTGCCATTTTACTGTGTTGGTTTCAAGTCTTCTGCTCCTGAATACACCTTGAGAACCAGAATCTGGGCCTCCTTACGTTCCCAGACATTGTACCGTACTGTGTCTGGTTTTATGAACTATGCTAGAGCCATCAAGTTGTTGTACCGTGTTGAAAACCCTGAATTGGTCCAATACTTTGGAGGTGATCCAGAGGGTTTGGAATTGGCCTTGGAAAAGATGGCCAGAAGAAAGTTCAGATTCTTGGTTTCTATGCAGAGAAAGACTAAATTCAAGGAAGATGAAAAGGAAAATGCTGAATTCTTGTTGCGTGCTTACCCAGACTTGCAAATTGCCTATTTGGATGAGGAACCTGCTTTGAACGAAGGAGAAGATGCTAGAATCTACTCTGCCGTTGTTGATGGTCATTGTGAAATGTTAGAAAATGGTGAGCGTAAGCCTAAGTTCAGAGTTCAATTATCCGGTAACCCTATCTTGGGTGATGGTAAATCTGATAACCAGAACCACGCTGTAATTTTCCACAGAGGTGAATATATCCAGTTGATCGATGCTAACCAGGACAACTACTTGGAAGAATGTTTGAAGATCAGATCTGTTTTAGCTGAATTTGAAGAATTGAACTTGGACTTTGTTAACCCTTACGAACCAGACTTGAAGAACACATCGCTTAAAGAGAAGAGAGACCCAGTTGCCTTCTTGGGTGCCAGAGAATATATTTTCTCTGAAAACTCTGGTGTTTTGGGTGATGTTGCTGCCGGTAAAGAACAAACTTTCGGTACCTTGTTTGCTAGAACTTTGGCTCAAATTGGTGGTAAGTTGCATTATGGTCACCCTGATTTCTTGAACGCTACCTTTATGTTGACCAGAGGCGGTGTTTCTAAGTCCCAGAAGGGTTTGCACTTGAACGAAGATATCTATGCTGGTATGACTGCTATGTTGAGAGGTGGTAAGATCAAGCACTGTGAATACTACCAGTGTGGTAAAGGTAGAGATATGGGTTTTGGTTCTATTTTGAACTTTACTACCAAGATTGGTGCTGGTATGGGTGAACAGATGTTGTCAAGAGAATACTATTACTTGTCCACTCAATTGCCATTAGACCGTTTCTTGTCTTTCTACTATGGTCACCCCGGTTTCCACATCAATAACTTGTTCATTCAATTCTCCTTGCAAGTGTTTATTTTGGTTTTGGCCAACTTGACTTCATTAGCCCACGAATCCATCATCTGTGCCTACAACAAGAACTCACCTATCACTGATGTTTTGTTCCCATTCGGTTGTTACAACTTGTCTCCAGCTGTTGACTGGGTCAGACGTTATACTTTGTCTATTTTCATCGTTTTCTTCATCTCTTTCATCCCATTGGTTGTGCAAGAATTGATCGAAAGAGGTGTGTGGAAGGCATTCCAGAGATTTGTGCGTCATCTTGTTTCGTTATCTCCTATGTTTGAAGTCTTCGTTGCTCAGATCTATGCTTCGTCGATTTACACCGATTTGACTGTTGGTGGTGCCAGATACATTTCTACCGGTAGAGGTTTTGCCACCTCGAGAATCCCATTCTCCATCTTATACTCCAGATTCGCAGACTCGTCTATTTACATGGGTGCTAGATTGATGTTGATCTTGTTGTTCGGTTCTGTGGCCAAGTGGCAGGCACCATTGTTATGGTTCTGGGCCTCATTGTCGTCTTTGATGTTCTCACCATTTATCTTCAACCCCCACCAGTTTGCTTGGGACGATTTCTTTGTAGACTACCGTGATTTCATCATCTGGTTGTCGCGTGGTAACACCAAGTGGTACAGAAACTCCTGGATCGGCTACATCAGATTGTCCAGATCACGTATTACTGGTTTCAAGCGGAAATTGATTGGAAACAATGAAGCTGAACAAAACGCAGGTGATGCTTCACGGGCTCACAGATCGAATGTGTTCTTTGCTGACTTCCTTCCATGTCTTTTCTACACCGCTGGTCTTTTTGTTGCATTCACTTTTATCAATGCTCAAACTGGTGTTACCAAATACAGTTACGAAATCGATGGTTCCTCCACTCCTATTGAAGTCAACTCCACCTTGAGAGTGGTGATCTGTGCCTTGGCCCCAGTTGTCGTCAACATGGGTGTTTTGGGTGTCTGTTTTGCTTTGGGTTGTTGCGCAGGCCCTATGTTAGGCTTGTGCTGTAAAAAGACCGGCTCTGTTCTTGCTGGTGTTGCCCATGGTTTCTCAGTGATCATCAACCTTGTTTTCTTCATTGTCATGTGGGTCTTGGAAGGTTTCGTTTTTGCCAGAATGTTGTTGGGTGTTGCCACCATGATCTACATTCAAAGATTGTTGTTCAAGTTGTTGACCTTGTTGTTCTTGACCAGAGAGTTTAAGAATGATAGAGCCAACTCTGCTTTCTGGAACGGTAAATGGTATGGTACCGGTATGGGATACATGGCTTTCACCCAGCCAGCACGTGAGTTCTGTGCCAAGATCATTGAAATGTCACATTTCGCCGGTGACTTCGTATTGGCCCACATCATCTTGTTCTGCCAGTTGCCAATCTTGTGCATTCCTTTGGTAGACAGATGGCACACCACCATGTTGTTCTGGTTGAAACCTTCTAGATTGATCAGACAGCCTATTTTCACCGTCAAGAAGACCAAATTGAGAAAGAGAATCGTCAGAAGATACTGTACCTTGTACTTTTTCATCTTGGTGATCTTTGTCGTGCTTATTGCTGCTCCTGCTGTGGCTTCCTCGCATGTTTCTAGTAGCTTGGGTATGACTTTGAGCGGTACCTTCAAGGGATTGTTCCAACCAAGACATGTGAACAACAACGACACTGGACCAAACAGACCTAGTCACTACACCTGGAAGTATGAGTCTACACGTGCCAGTCACACCAAAGCATACACCACCAAGGCCTTCTAGGTGGTTTAGATTGTTTGTATTTGTACATTATATATCCGGCTGATATTTGCCATATATACTTGATATGTCTTGTTTTTATTACTGAATAAAGGATTATTATATATGCTTGAGAGTTGTAGTCTGTGTCGTCGTGATTGCGATCAAGTGTTCGGCTTGATGTCTACTTTTTCTACTAATGCAATTAAACGGAATGCATGAGTTTAATTTGGTATTCTATAATAATAGCGGTCAGTAAAAACACACCACCCTCTACGTGTTCGTGCTGTAGTGTGTCTTCATCTTACTCTACAATTCATCAGTGCACCGCAATTGAGTGCACTCAGTAATTGGAAGCCGCTACAGTAACACAATGTACCCCCATATTCTACGATAAATCCTCTACGATGAAGCAATTAAACTCTCAACTGTACCGCCTGGCTCTTCCTTTGGCAATACTGGAACTTACCACCACACCCGCAAAGATTTACACATGGTAGCGCCGCGCGAAAACGCCAACTCATAAAAAACATCACAACACAACTACAGACGTTGTACCTAAGAACCATCCCCATCCACCATGGCGCCCTTCTTGAAGTCTCTGAATGTGCCTGTATCCACTCGGATCTTGGTAGGCTTGCTTTTCGGAGTTTCTGCTGTCATTTTTGGCTTGAAATTTCAACAGCTACGCGTGGCTATCCAGGAGGGTAACACCGTTTCCTTCAACGAGCTATACGTGCCATACTTGCAATTGATCCCCAGAACAACATTGTATTACCCGTGGGTGATAGTGGACGCCATCTTCGCCGAAGTTTCGGTGATCACGTTCTTGTTTTCGACGCTTATTCTTGCTGTTTCCACCAGATACATTGAGAAATTCTGGGGCTGGAAAGAGGTGGTCAAGTTTGTGCTTTTGGTGGGCTCCATCACCAACTTCGCCACCGTTATTGTCACCATACTCAGCAACATTGCCCGCAACGATGTGGCGGGTATGGACTTGCCGTTGGGCGGCGGAATCTCCTACTACTTTGGGTTTTTGGTTGTGTTCAAGCAGCTCATCCCGGAACACAACATCGTGTTATTCCAGGGCTTGGTCAACGTACGGGTAAAGCACTTGCCTTTTGCCATTCTCACCACGGTGGTGGTGTGGTCGGTGCTTATTTCGCGTTCCTTGTACCCGGCGGTGCCTTCCGTCGGAAGCTTTTTGGCCGCTTACTCGTACTTGCGGTTCTACCAGTCGTTTATGACCGACCCGCTCCTCCCAATCACCACTGCCAACGGCGACAACTCGAGCTCGTTTTTGATCACGGGTGATGCTTCCGACACTTTCCAGTTGGTGGAGTTCTTCCCCGCCGTGTCCAAGCCGTACTTGTCGGTCGTGTTCGACAAGGTGTACGAGTTGAGCGTCTTGTTGGGTCTCGTGACCCCGTTCAACGACGAGTCGGTGGAGCAGAGTAATCTCCGTGCCCAGAAGAGACAGGAACAGGCCAACCAGGCACAGAAGTCGGTGGCCAACTCGGTGGCCGAGAGAAGAAGACAGGTGGCATTGCAGGTGATAGAGGAGAGGATCAACAAGGAGTCCACTGCGTGAGGCGGGCGCTCGTATTTGTAGTCAGTACAATGTAACAGACACTTAGACCGTAGCAGACACCTGTAGGGTGGTGCGACATTCGCGACATTCACCTGACACAGGTCACGTGACCACCAGGCGCGACTTTTTTCTCGAGACCGAAATCCACCCTCTTCACCAAGTACCACCCAGCAGCACACCGTGCAAACACCGACACACACCCACCCGAACACCTTTCCGAAGGCGTGAAACGGTAGCCGCATCTGTCTGCTACAATCCCAGCGCAAAAAACCGCAGGAATCGCGCGTGGCTGGCTGCCAATCCAGATATTCATTTCCGAACGTCACACTATCAAAACCGGTTTAACACACACATCAGCCATGTTCAGTGCACCCAACTTCAAGCCCCGATATAGCAAAAAGCCGGGGTTTTTGCCGCTTCCGGCCACCTTCAGCCGCATCCACACCTTGTCGCGCCGCAACTGGTTGGCCATAACCGCGTTGGTGGTGCTAGTGTGGTACTTGACCAGTCCATTCCACTTGGTGTCAGCCGTGTTTGGCAGCAACAAATTGGCCAGCTACCCTCCGGCACATCCCTTGACCAGCGTGCACACCATCGGAACCACCTCCCGGTACATTTACCCGCCAATTGAGCACGCACCGTTGTTGAAGGAGATGACGGTACACAAGTTGGTGAAGGAGTCACGTATTCGAGACGCCAACTTCCCGGAAATCGAGAAAAACGTGATTTATTCGCTCAACCAGTTCGACGACCCGGACCCTGTGGTCCAGAAGCAGAAAGAGGACGAAGAAAACGCCATTTCGAACCTCTCTGTCGCCAAAAATGCGTTCAAGAACCACGACAAGGTCGTGTTCCGCCCCAAAAGTAACCAGAACTATCCGGACGTCATCGTGGTCACGGCAGTCGACTTTGAGAAGTATTCTCTCGACGGACTTACCAAGATCGTCCAGAACCGGGTGGATTACGCCCACAACCACGGTTACGGTGTGTATGTGCGCTGGCACCAGGAGTTTTTGCCCATTTTGAACTCGCTCAGCTACTTGCAGTTGAAAGAAAAGGCCAAATGGGTGCGTATCTATTGTTTGAGAGCCGCCATGTATGCGTTTCCAGAGGCTAAATGGTTCTGGTACATTGACCAGGATGGGTTGATCATGCAGTTTTCCCGCAACTTGGAGGAGTACATATTGAATCCCCTGAGCTTGGGCCCCAAGATGTTACGCGAGCAGCTGATCATTCCGCCCAACGGCGCTATCAAGACGTACAAAAACGCTAAGGCTGAAAACATCAAATTAATAGTGACACAGTCGGACTCCAAGATCGAGACCCAGTCGTTGATTCTCAAAAATGACCCCATAGGGAGATCCATTATGGAAGTGTGGGGCAATCCCTTGTTTCTCAACTACCCTAACTTCCCTTACGGGCCAGACTCGGCTTTAACGCACATTTTGCAGTGGCATCCGTACATTTTGAGTAAAACGGCAGTGGTGGGGAGCAGAGACATTTCCTCGCGCCATTCTGAGGTTATATCTCCGGAGGATAAGAATAGCGACAACATGCATTACTTTGAGGGTGATTTCGTAGCTGCGTGGTCCGATTGTGAGTCTCCTGGTCGGTGCGAGAAGATATTGGATAAGTATCACGCAAAGCTCAGCGAGACCCAGAAGAAGGTGACATAAATAGTTTTTTGCAGTCATATTGACACATTTTGGTTTCGTTTATTTCATATACACTTATTATAGGAACTTTGTAGCTAGAAATCGTCTAACGTAAGCAGTTTTATAGCCTGCATTAGCTCACTTTCTTCCTTACTTTCTGCATTACTTGCACGCTTTTCGCCTTGCTTGATGGTCCGTGCACTCTCCCAGATGGCAAAGATATCCTCCATTAGCTTGATCGATTCGCTGCTGTGGACATTGACTGTCGGTATGAGCTTTCGTATGTTGAAAAACACACAGAAATAGGCCAATTCCCGGTATGACGAATGCTCACTATACGGCACCGAATAGATGCGGTATAGTGACTCGTCAGGCTTACCCTTTCTAACCAGATTCGACACCTGTGGCACAATGTCTTCCAAGTACGAAAATGTAGGACATTTGGTCATAACTTCAAGTAACTGAGATAAATTTGTGGATTCTGGATGCATATCGAGCATTCCGCTATCTGGAATCTCTTCCTCTAGGCTATCGTATAGTGAGACATTGTCGGATGCATACACAGACAGAAAGCTCCATCCAGTGGGACGTAAACCTACACAGCGTTCAAAGGACTCGTAGTACCGATTGTGGTTGAAATAGCTGGTCAACTCGCTGATGGACCCCACTATCCGCATAGGAACCAAATGTACCATACACTCAGCCGCATCATCATCGCCTAGATCGTTGTTCAGTAGTACCAGGTCAAGATACTCATTCTTATATGTTTTTAGAATGTGTAGCTTGTTTTCCCTGCTGTTGATGTTCAGGGCGTAGATTTGGCAATTCATTTTCTTTGCGATTGCTATGGCCAAGTTCTCCTTCCCAATAACATAGGTTCCCACTAGTATTAAATATTTCTTCTTCTTTTTGGTCGCAGAAGTACCTGACTTCCAGAAATCAGTGATTCGTGACTGCTTAAAGGTACCAAACCAGGAAGAATCGTCTTGATGAATTAGGTCATGGAACAAGTCCGCAACCGTGCTGCACACCAACTCCTGCTTAGGAAAGTTGTATTTTGGCGACATATACGTAGTGTCTAGGTAAACTTTATCAAACGCAAGATCAGCATTGATCTTAAAAGGTCTGAGTAGAGCATGATCCAAAATATCCATGTTCACTCGGAAGTCTCCACAGTGTAGTATTCTGTAGTGACGTCCAGCAAGCGATATAGATTCAAAGAGAAATATAGCTGCCCCTGGACAATGATTAGCTGTTATGGGAGTAACATAAAGTCCTGCTTCGTTACTGTTGCTGGGATACCCACCGGATTGTATTCCTTTCTCGTAAGAATGCACCATATATCGGGTATCCATTTCCAATTCCTGGATGAACCGGGGATCTATGCTGAAATACAATGTCAAAAGACGCGACGTTATAGGTGTGCAGTATATGATCTTGCGGTACTTTGAATCGTCGTGGTAAACGGTGCTATCAGTACAATCCCTGAAGACTCTTTCGTAGCTCCATTTCTTAGATATGCCACCGTAGTGGTCAGAATGGAAGTGGGTGAGGAAGTATTTGTCTATAAAGTCATCAGGAGCAAAGCTGAAAGCATCTACAGAGACTTCGTAACTGACATTATTTTCTACCGGGAAAGCCATTCTCTTGAGTATTGGTATAGATCTTTTTGCTTTTGAGGGCGCTATAGTTGTAGGTGGTTTGATGGTCTTCTCATGCGGAACGGAATCATTATCTGCCTTCCTCGGCTTGGTATTCAAATATTTGGCCTTTTCTTTGTCCACCGGATGTTCTTCCTTTTTTATCTTTCTCTTCTTGTTGTTAGCAACCGGTTCTGGTGGGGACGGTAGCGGTGCGCCAGTCACGCGTGTTAAACACGATTCTACGTGGTTACCTCTCGCGTAAATGGACAACTTGGTAATATCGATGGAGCATATCGGACATAGGATTGTTTCGTCCACAAACTCTTCGAACTTGAGTGAGGTTTCTACATCTTGTACCAAAATTGGCTGTGCTTCATTACCATCAGGTTCATCCGCTACTGTATCGGTACGTTCTATCTTGGTGGTAGAAACTCGGGCATAATCTAGTATGGATCGCTGTCTCTTGATAGGACTATTCGCAGTCAGTGACTTCTGACTGGATCGAGACATTATATCGGTATCATCTAGGCCGGTTTATATAATAATCTCTGCACTAAATAATATGCTCTTGTTAAGCGGCAATGGTGAAAAATCCCCAGGTGAAGTGAAAAAAAAAAAAATGTATGATACTGGATCAAAATATCCAACATATAGGTAATAATCAACCCACACATTGTTTACATATAAAATACCCCATTGTAGCCCCGGGAACAGAGTATATATCATTAGAGGAGTACTGATATTGATAGTACATGGTTTAGAAATAGCGATCTGAAAGAGCGAAAGCATACAAATAGCGTAATACAACTATCGTAAGCAAATACTACATAAATAAAGAGACAGATACACACATCATGGGATTACTATCAATCATAAAGAAACAGAAGATAAAGGATAACGAGTGTCGAGTACTAATTCTAGGGCTTGACAATGCGGGCAAAACCACCATCATCAAGAACATGCTACAGGAAGACACCAGTACCATCTCACCCACCATGGGGTTTCAGATCGATACATTGGTGTACAACAATCACACCTTGAACATATGGGATATAGGGGGTCAAACCACGTTGCGTAGTTTCTGGGGCAATTACTTTGATAAGACGAATGTGGTGGTGTGGGTAGTAGACTGCGTAAGTTTGGAGCGATTGCACGAATCGTACCAGGAATTGCGAGAGAAGGTCATCTTGCAAGATCGCTTAACGGGAGTGTATCTAGCGGTGCTCATCAATAAAATTGACCTAGTTGCAGGCGAAGAGCTCCCAAAGATACGACAGACGGTGATAGAGTTATTGGATCTCGAGTCGCAAATCCCGCAGCTAGACAAGTGGTCGGTAGAGTTGGTCAGTGGCAAGTCCGGCCAAGGTCTAGACGAGGTGTTGCGGTGGATAACGACGAGAGAGTACTAGCGTAGCGGTCCACCTGGCAATGACACCGTGCATACGGAATTAGACGGCGGTGTAGAGCCAGAGCATGTGCATCGATTATTTTCCAGCATGGCGTGCAATATGCGGCAGCCGTTTAGATTAAAATAGTCCATTCGTAGAAAGCTTATAGAATGCATATGCGAGTCATCACACTATTTTATAACACACGAGCAGCACTAGCACGAATACAGTAGTGTAGCCAGCCTGGGAGCCAGCCCAGCGATGCCCGCGTATAACCGCATACTCAAATTTTACGTGAGACGCGGTCCGAAAAAATAAAGACGCGTATCTGTGTTTTGTAAGGGATTTACCCATTCGAGCAAAATTGCCTCCTTGTTGCAGACACTGTGTTTTGGTGAAGATGGGCTAAATTATTTGCATCTAGTTCAAGCGGGCTAAACCTGACTTGTACCACATTTAACTACGAGCCGGAACTGAGTTTGCTGAGGGGGGGTATAATTATTTTTAGTGGGCCAATTCTTCCTCTGTTTTTCAACTTGTTTTCCTTACTGACTTGGATAACATGACGGTTCACACACAGCACCATAGTCTCAATTCTGATAACATGGTATCCTCGGTGGTGAGCTCGGCCTCTGCTCCGAGCATAGTAGCAGAAAGCATTCTTCTCGAATTGCAGGCGGCTGAAAACGAAGCTAACGAAAACCTCATACAAATATTAGGCCTCATCAAACCCACCAAGTCGTCGGTATCGCTGGTTTCGGCCATAGTGAGGGGTCTATTTACCAAAAGCTCTAAATTGACAACCACGTTGTTCAAATGCATCCAGGCCATTGGAAATTCCGAGATAGACATCAAGGACGCCTACAAGTCGCTCACAAACGAATTTATTCTTTGGCTTGACAGTGACGCCATCACGCTATTCGAAAAGTACTGCAATCTTGTTTCAGCTGGTGACGATAACATCAACGTGAACAGGATAGCGTTCTCCAAGCCCATTCTCCATCTCAACAATTACATCTTGTTTATTGACAAAAGTATCAACGTATTGAGAAATCCGTTTGTGTTGGAGAAGCTCCAAAGCATCAAGCTGAAGTTGGTAGAAATTGTCAATTCCTACGACACCACAATCAATACCAAGGAATTGAACGATATCAGTTTCAATAGCATCCAAGTGTTCGGTGATGGCGGTAGCAAGACTAGAAAATCGTCAAAACACCAGGAGAAAGTGTCGAGTTTTTTCAAAATCGATCAGATTGTAGATCGTACATTGAACGAAGAAATTCTTCTAGTGGGAGACGACACGCCTGTTGAATTGGTTTTGCTCAATGTTACCAACAATCCTTCCAATAGATTCAATGCTTTGGCCATCATCTCCATCAACTCAAAGGTGAGGTCGCTTATGTATCCACCTTTCAGAGTCAACGAGCTTTCTATGTGTTGCAAGAAGGATACAATTACTTTAAAGTCAATCGACTTCTTGAGCACCAGAAACAGCAATTCCAAGATTACATTGCAATTCAAGAACAATGCCTTGCTTCAGAAATGGACCGAGCAATTGTTATTGATCTTCCCATTCCAGCAGGACGACTCACCAGTGTCAGAGACGTTTTTAATTACACCTGAATTAGAACCACCTTCAAAAATGAGTGGTCTCGGAATTGATTACGTGTCTGACTCTGAAAGAAAGAGATCTCTTGATTCTCCAAGCGAATTGACACATCTTCTGGATCCAAGAGCAACAACTTCAGACTTTAAAGAAGTTTATTCACCAGAGTCCATCTCCACTAATGAATCTCCAATTTCTCAATTGCTTAAACAGTCGAAATCGTCTGCCGTGGATGACATCACAGACTTTACAGCACCACCGCAATTCTTTTCGGGAAGAAGAAAGTTTTCTGACTCCTCAGCTAGATCTGCCATTTCTATGGATTCTAACTGTTCGCAGCACAATGAAAGATCTATGAACATTATAAACAAGACACTTTCTAATTCATCCTCCAAGCTTAGAGCAATAACCAACGAATATGAACCGGAAAACTGCGTGAAGGAAATAAAGAGATCAACACTTTCCCTTTCTTCCTCTGAATCCGATTTTCAAGAAAGGCCAAAGTCGTCCACTGCTGCAGTAGAAGAGCTCGCCCCACTTCAGCTCAACAAAAACATAAATGAGAGTACTTCTTCGCTCATTGAACATCCTCCTAAAACTGATACTAGGTTTGCTTCAGTTCCGGATTTATCAAGGACTAAAAACCATAATATTTTTCAGTTATCTACCGGTTCAGCAATTGACATATCCAATTTCGGGAAGAACTACCAGCCAAATTTCTCATCAACTGATAATTTGGTGAACAACGGGTCTGCAACTTCTGCAAATGCCGAAATAACCAAAAAGAAATCTTTGTTTGGGTTCTTCAAGAAATCGTCAAAATCCAAAGACAAATCGATTGTTGGTTTCCAGATTGTTGAAAAGCAGATTCCCGTTGCTGACACCATTGTTGAAGAAAAAGCCGTAAAAAGTGAAAGAATTGAAAGAGTCGAAAAGAAAGAGAAGGATGAAAAGGTTCAAGTAGAAGCTCAAACGGAGCAACAGCAAAGAAACAAAAAGGCCCTACAAATAGTTACATCAATAAAACCCGAGCAAGTAGAGGAAGGGATGTCCTCAGCATCTTCGGAAACCTCTCTCAATGCCAAGTCTTCCACGATTCCTGCTGCATTTGCATTACCATCATCAACTTCTATGTACTTCTTCAAACCGTTTGCAAATGGTTCATCTGCTAGCATAGGTCAAACTAACAATGATTCACAAACCAATTTAAGTACACAAGAAGAAGATTTGATAATTCCTCAAGAGTTAAAAGACACAATCAACAATGACGAATCGATCGATTTGTATATCAGTGATAATAGTCCAAGAACAATGATTATTTCAAAATGGAAGCAGAAATACGGCAAGTGGGAGATGCTTACTACCAATGACAAGACCTTCGTCAAAATCGTCGTTAATTATATCCTTAATAAGGCATGGTTGATCTTCTTTAAAGAAGAATATGATGAGGCTTATGATGAAGATGTAGACAAGCCAATTCTCTTATTGGATGTTGCAAATAATCAAACAACAGTTAGACAATCCGCTTTAGATCTACAAATCAGTGCTGTTAATTCCGTCACAGCAGAAAAGATGACCATAATGGTTAGATGTAAGAGTGGTTCATTATCAAACTCCATTAAAGAAAATATAGAGAACGTTTTAGGAGTTTTGAATTCAAATGCTAGAGGGAATGAATCTTTGAGAAATTCAAAACAGATTCAATCTGATTCCACCATCACTTCTTCTATAATGGACAACAGAGAAAATCCAAGTACCTCTTCTACTTTAACGAGTTTGAGTACTATTGGAAATTCGTCCGTTCAGATTAATCCAACTAAAGAGTCAGCAACATACGCTGTCAGGTCATTGGATTCGGAAACCCTCACCACCCATACTGTGTTAAATAATCCTGAAAACACAAAATTGATTGTTTTATATCTGATGATGGTCAGATTACAGAAGCAACTAGAATCCTATGAGAAAAGGAACATTCCTTCGTCTTGGAAAATTCTCTCCATGTTTTCGTTAAGTATTTTTGTGATATCGGATAATTTCACAAATAAGAACTACTACAATTTGGTACTTGGAAGTAATGATGGTTCTGAAGAAGAATACAGCTGGTTAATATCGGAAGACGATAGAGCTTCCAAGTTAGAACGAATCGGTAGGGCTGGGTTATTGGTGAAGTTAAGTGATTCGGAAATCTTCATGATTGAATGTAGAGGTAAGAAGGAGTTGAAACAGTTGTTTGAGAAGTTTGCATTATAATAATTTTATGTCCGTCATTTTGATGTTATGTTGTTTTTGTATTTTTAGTGTTCTGTAATATACACAATTCCTATTTCGCGCTACCAAGCACTTTTTTGCAACTTCAAAATACATAGCGCTTGTTAGAACTTTTTGCCAAAGCGCTCTTGATCAATAATAAAAGCTGGTAATGGGCAAAATAAACTCAAAATTGGTTTCAAACGTGTTCTCGTTTCTCTACCTTGCTGTCTTAGTTTTCTCGGAGTTATCCAATAAGTTATCCAATGGTCTAGACTCCAAGTATCAGAGCTTGGCGGTAAACACACCAATGATAGAAATAGTGGGAAACAAGATGTTCAATTCTGTATCCGGACAGCAATTTTTTATCAAAGGGATTGCTTATCAAAGAACCCGCCAACTAGGAGATAATCATTGGGAAGCATATATTGATCCATTAGCCAATACTGCTAGTTGTTTAAGAGATATCCAGTATCTAAAGGCTTTGGGAATCAACACTGTGAGAGTTTACCAAATTGACCCTCAACTCAGTCATGAAGAATGTATGACAGCACTTTCAAATGCAGGTATTTATGTGATTGCAGATCTTTCAGAACCTCAAAACTCTGTAATCAGAAACTTTCCGGCTTGGGATACTACCCTTTATGACAGGTATTCAAGCGTGATAGATAGCCTCATCAAGTATCCTAACGTATTGGCATTTATTGCTGGTAATGAGGTTGCAAATTCTAGAGATACTTCAAATTCGACACCCTTCATTAAAGCTTCTATTAGAGATATGAAGGATTATATTGTCAGTAAGGGATATAGTAAGGTACCAGTAGGTTATGCTTCCAACGATGATGCTAGTATTAGACAAGATTTAGCATATTATCTCACATGTCATAATACACCCTCAGACAATTCAGCAGCTGAGTTTATTGGTTTGAATATTTACGAGTGGTGTGGATATTCTACATATGCCACTTCTGGGTATAGAGAGCTAACATACGAGTTTATGAATTATCCTGTTCCAGTACTCATGAGTGAATATGGCTGTAATGCAGTCAGTCCTAGGCCATTCACTGAAGTCGAAGCATTATATGGAAGTACAATGACACAGGTTTGGTCCGGGGGAATTGCTTATGAGTATTTTGAAGAGGTAAACAACTATGGAGTGGTAGTAGAAAATCCTGATGGTACTATTTCTCAACTCGAAGACTTCAGTTTCTTAGCAAATAGACTAAATGCGGCTAATCCTGTTGGTGTTAATAAAGAGAGTGTACAGAACGTTCCAGTGCCTTTCTTCAAATGTAAAGATGCAACACCAGTCTTTATGGCTTCTAAATTACTTCCTTCCACACCCGACAAAGGAAAATGTCAATGTTTACAAGAGTCGCTCGAATGTATTGTTAACCCTTATGTTAATGTCAATATTGGTACTTTGTTCCTGCAAGTATGTGGTCTAGTTGACTGTTCCGATATCAATAATGATGGTTACAACGGTATCTATGGAAAGTTTTCAGATTGTTCATCCACCCAGAAATTGTCTTACGCTTTGAACAGATACTATATTAATAACAATAAGAACCCTGCAGCTTGCAATTTCAATGGAAATGCATTTTTACTTACTAATGTCACTGGAAATGTGGACAATTTGATCACTTCGGATGGAAGAAGTTGTAAGGATTTGCTCAGGCTAACTTCGAATTTTTCCAGTGGTGGCATAGTATCTAAAGAACCTGTCTTTGCTAACAGAACATATTCTCAGGACGGGTTCCCATTGAACGACATAAGCAGTAACACAAGAAGAAACTTCTCTTATAGAGGCTATGATACTCTGGGAGCTACAGCAGTATATGGATTGGCGCCATTTTTGGTTGGAATAATTGTGGTGTTCATTGGTGCAGCAACAGCAATGTAGGATTGCTAACACTGCACCATCGTTTTGGTGCTATATTTAAAAATAAATAATAATGTAATCATTAAATCGTAAGTTATATTTAACATGTTTTGGGATCTTTAACACTTCATATCTGACTTTTATGGGAATAGATGAGAACTCAATTATCTCCTTTTGGACCCCACTTGAGACCCAAAAATCCGGAATTGTTGCTAATAGGAGGTACAAAGTTCTTAGATGAGAACTTTGGTTCAATGATAAACACTCTCTTACCACCTTTAACTTCTAATGAGATGTAGCTGAATTCAGAACTCCAGAAGGAAGTGTCAACTTGTTCCAAGCTAACTCTACCATGCTTACCGCTATCAGATTCAACATGAAAGTTCATAACTAGATGATCCTTGCCATCTTTCCCCTTAGATCTCATACTTTGAACTGGTCTATTTCTCACCCATCTGTCACCAGCGACTTCACCGTAAGCTTTCAATCTGTCTCCCTTTTTGAAATCCAATAACTTCTGGGCTAATTCATTTTTCTCGACTAATTTGACAGCCTTGTTGAACGTTCTTGTGTCTCCCGATGGTAATAACAATTCCGACAATATTAAGTAAACAACCAATAAGGCTATACCAGCTCCTCCCAATACTATGAGAGATGATAATGAGAATGTAAATGCCCTGGATGCCTTGTTGAGAATGGCCTTACCCTTAGCGTTCTTATCATGCGCTGGCTTTTCTTCAGATTTAGGTGGTGGAGGTGGTGCAGTCTTGGTAGAATATTTGCCGGCTGCGAATTGGAATGCAAAAGGTCTTACGATGTTATGACCTTTGTCCTGGTATAAGTTGCAGGATTGATTAGATCTGGTAGATAAGTGAGAAAGAGATCTCAATGCGGATACTGATTGAATTGGAATTCTGGCGCTTAACTGAATGTATATATTTGACTTGGCATTTAAGCCGATTGATCTGATCAAACTCATATTAGCTGCTATGCTCTGTTATAACACTCTCCTTGCTGGTGGTATTAAACGTTCGATGCAAAATTTTTAGTGCTTTTTTTCCTGACTGGTTTTGCGAGCGGGAAAATTTTGTATGGAGCGGACTTTTGCAGTCGTACTGGACAGGGCCCAATGAGTATAAAATAGAGATCAATGGCCGTAGAAGTCAACAATGTACGATAAAAATTGCATACCTGTATTTTGAATCTAATTACCAGTGTATGAGCCAAATTTGGATCATTTTCGAGAACCAAATTGGGTCGGGAAACAATCTATACTGCTTCTGTAGTATGTCTGAGATGCAGAAAATATCATTAACCATATATTAAAAACAACTGTATGGAGACGGACCTGAGCAGTTTCAATTTCACTGAAGTCTAAAACTAGATCAACTAAAACACTGATGTTCTCCAGCACCTGCAGGGGAACGGGTAAGAAATATATTTACCCCTGGTACCGAGTTCTAACAGGCAACAGAGTCCATTTATTAATATTCTATAAAATTAGAAATACGAATAAAGTGGATCAGAGCCACATAATGTAAAAGCTATATTTGATTCGAAGAAACAGAAGGTCTTATATTAGAAAATCGTTAAGACTTATTTAGGCAGAATTAAGGTAATTCATTTGGGTGGAGGTTAAAGCAGTATTAACCTCTCGCTGGAAATATTGCGTCACGGATGCGCGGCGGCACGGAGCCAAAATCTTCAGTGTCATTATTTTCTTCAAAGGTTCTGAATTGACATCGTCATCTACGAACAAGCCCCTGTGGCCTAATTGGTTAAGGTGTTATTTTCCGGAGATAATGATTGCGGGTTCGAGTCCCGCCGGGGGCTGTTCTACACATTTTTTTTTTTTAATCTTTGGAATTCTGGTGTTTTGTTCTTACTGTCAGGATGGCTATTGAGGTCAAAGTTGTGCTGGGACATCTATAGGCATTGTTTAACTGTGTAGTAAGTCTATCTTTTTCCTGAGATTTTTGTTGGGGCCAACTTTGATCCGAATCAAAAAAATATTACATTACAAGCCTGTAGTTCCACATTACACTATCTAATGGGCATCCCTATCATTTACTATCAACTTTACGCTGCTCTAACCCCCTCTGATGAAACATTATTGGCTCTAAAACCAAAAATACTGGATCAAGTGGTCACGTGTTAATGTAGTCTTTAGGGTTTTTGCCCTGTGTGCCATTTCGCACGACCGCAAATTTTTCTTCCTTAGATTTTTTTTTGTAGCGGCTCACAGTACGCAGGCAGTCTGAGGAAACAAACAATTTTCACTTCACAAATTTTTTGAACTTTTAAAACAGTTTGTTAAGATTCAATCCTTTTGTGATTTTGTATTATAGCATCGTTAAAAATGGCCAAAATCAGTCAAGGTAAATATCACTAATCAACAGTTGGGTTGAAGCAATGTCGAAGACCGTGGAATGAAGATTTAGAGTTATTTGGATTTCCTAGAGCTAAAAAATTTGAGTTTGTAAAAGTCAAACATGAGTTAAGTAAGAACAACCATTGAAGCAATAATATCGAATATTGTATGAACAAGTGGGAAAACTGAAGTGGCAACCATTGAAGACAGTCTTTAGAGGATTTGAAAGACTGATTCAATGTCATAGACGATATAGTAGGAGTCATCACGAACCACTGAAGAGTATCCACTATCCATAATAAAATAGTATTGACAAGCTCACTCCCTTCAAATGACGACTTGTATCATTCACCAGTTCCGACTAGCCAGCCAGCATGTTACCGCTTACAGTAATAGCATACTAACATAATTTTCTAGACGTTTCATCTTCCCGTTCTAAAGCCAGAAAAGCTTACTTCACTTCTTCCTCTTCTGAAAGAAGAACCTTATTATCTGCTCCTTTGTCTAAGGAATTGAGAGCTCAATACAACATCAAGTCCTTGCCAATCAGAAAAGATGACCAAGTTGTTGTTGTCAGAGGTTCCAAGAAGGGTTCCGAAGGTAAGATCTCCTCCGTCTACAGATTAAAGTTCGCTGTCCAAGTTGAAAAATTGCAAAAGGAAAAGTCCAACGGTGCTTCCGTTCCAATCAACTTGCACCCATCCAAGGTTGTTATCACCAAGTTGCACTTGGACAAGGACAGAAAGGCTTTAATTGAAAGAAAGGGTGGTAAGCTCGAATAAGCGAGTCGTACCCCGTCATTAGGAATTCCATATCATTATATTATAAACCACGAACCAACCCCCACATAACTTAATTACAATATAAAAATGTTATATACATAATATATATTTTTAGGGTAAATCCAGTCTGGAGCGTAGCGATAGCCACCCGGCCTGTCAAAATTACTGAGAAAAAAGTACTAGGTTTTCTGAGACTTAGTGAGAATTTCTGAGATTCCAGCTGAAATTAGTGAGAGCGTTAGCGTAAATGTGCGAAAATTAGTGAGAAGCGTCAGGGACAGTTGTGACCGAATTTTAACAGACTTGTAAACTGAACAGTCAATTCTATCAGTACAAGAAACGCTGTACAGTACTGCTCTTTTCGTTATTACGTAACGTAACCGCCATTTGCTCTACTCTCCTGGACACACTGCTGCGTACTGCCCCTACTGGTTCTCAGTAACCCACCCGCTATCTCCCGCTGCCACTACAATCGCACTTTTCCGGGGTATCGACTTTTCTGCCGCTCCCAGGAAATTAGCCATTATTTTAGCCAAACATACTCATAAACTGTAGACGCTGAATTAACCCAATTTTTCATATAAACAACACCTGCTATGTCATCTGGATCAGCACTAGATTCTGACGACGAGGGCGAGCTATTCAACGGTTTTGGATCTGCGCCCATGTCCCGCAGCCAATCCCAGAAACGCACTTCCAAAAGATGGTCATTCCACAACAACACCCGCCCTAATTTGGTGGACATGCCATCGGCCAACGAGATTAAGCGCCGGTTGAGTGATATAACTGGCGAAGATGGTGTCCACGAAGAGATGTCTGTGTCAGTCTTGGGCGGTGGTCAATTGTATTCCACCGAATCTGGACGCTTGTTCCACGCCGGTAAAATCATCATATCGCTAGCGGGTTTGCCCGGGCGTGGTAAGACCCACTTGTCTGTGTCTTTGACTAGGTATTTGCGGTGGTTGGGTGTGAAAACCCATCTGTTCCATCTTGGTAATTACCGAAGAGCCAGTGCCGAGGATGATATCACGCACGACTTGTTTGTGCCTTCTCCCAACAGCCAGAGGGCCAACGACATTCGCCACAAGATTGTAAACCAGTGCTTGAACGACATTTTGAATTTCTTCAAGAACGACCGGGGTCAGGTGGCCATTTACGATGCTGTGAACGCTTTACCGGAGTACAGACTAGACATCCACGAGAGGTTCAAAAAGTTGAACATCCAGGTGTTGTTCATAGAGAGTTTGGTGACAGATGACTCGATTATCATGAAGAATATGGAAGAAGCGGCCAGATCGTCTCCTGACTACAACTCATGGGACTACAAATTGGCGTATAAGGACTACAGTGAAAGAATCAAGACAATGACTCCGTATTACCAGGAAATGGGAGGGGAAAAGGAGTCTGAGATTTCGTATATCAAGTTCATAAACTTTGGGGAGCGCATAGAGTTGCACAACTCCAACTACGGCTATTTGATCAACAAGGTGGTGTTCTACTTGATGAACTCGAGAATCAAGCTGGGCTCCGTTTTCTTTGCCAGATGCTACAACAACTCGTTGGACTATACCGAAGACCCTCCTTTGGATGAGCATGGGTTGCAGTATTCCAAGGATCTCGCAGATACGATTTTCGCCCACTTGAAGTCGGAGGGCAAATTCTACATCAAGGAGTTGGACGAAGTCAAAGAGAGAATGAGGCCATTGGCGCCACAAAGGACGCTCTCTATCGACGAACGACACCCAGCAGCTGGAGTGGATGGAACCGACGAAAACTCGATGGTGGTTTGGACGTCTGTGAAGCAGAGAACGGTGGAAACCACGCGGTTCTTTACGGAGCGAAACGTCAAGATCAGACACAGAATCCAACTATCGCAGAAGAACCCAGGCATAGTGGGCGGGTTGACCGACGAGCAGATTGCTGCGAAGTTCCCCCAGGAATACGAGCACTACGAGAAGGACCCGTACCATTACCGGTTTTCGCGGGCCGAGTCTTACCATGATCTTGCCATTAAGATTGAGCCGTTGATCTTGGAGATGGAGCGCATGAGCGGCGACATTCTAATCATTGCTGACGACACCATTCTCAAGGTGTTCTACGGCTACTTGATGTCGTGCTCGTGCTACGACATTCCGTTTTTGAACTTCCTGACGGACGAGATCTTGGAAATCAAGTTCAACGCGTACTCCAACTCGGCCACGCGCATCCCCATCAAGACCCACAAGTAGACGGCGGTGTATGTATTTGTTTCTATTTATTTTATGCTATGTTACTCAGACCGATATGGGTGTGCGCACGTGACTGTAGAAACGGGACATATTTTCCGTACCCGGGGCCACCACTGAGCCGGGTGGTACACAGCGCAGCCGCAAATACCACGCCTATTTCCCAGACAGCGCATACAGACAATGGCAGAACTCGTGCCGCATGCAGTGTACACAGCCCCCGACGTGCCGGAAAGCAAGAAGTTTGCGCCCGGTGACGGCAGAAACGGCGTCCACTCCACCGACGGGCAGACGACCCAGATCTCGGACATAGTGATAAACGCCGGCGGCGAGGACCGCGACAAGCCCAGCGCCGCCAGCGACACGCCGCTCGGCCACTTGCGGGGCAGGTTGACCACCTTGCAGGACCAGATCAACCACTTTCTCACCGAGAGAATGCGGCGGGCCACCCCGAGCCAGCAGGAGGCGCCGGATGTAGAGCGGCGCGTGCTAGACGACGGTGTGGATGAGGATGACAGCGAGTGAGCGCAGCGGGCCGGTTGCGGCCGGTTGCGGCCGTTTACAGGGCAAAGTAAAGTGGTGTGTATTGCCGCCATTGGCGCCTACAGGTACGTACTATATACGGAATAAAACAGGCCGCGTGCTGGGCCCACCTCACGGCCGGCCCACGATCTGGTTCATGCTGTCGACCGTTTTCTCGAGCGTGGTCTCCAAGTAGTTCTTCTTGATGTCAAGGCTCTTTTTGGAGTCCAAGAAGTCCCGCTCGTCGTCGCCCAACGCACGCAAATACTCCTGGTTCTCTACCGCTACAAACGCCTTGCCTACGCCCTGCCAGACCACCTCGTGGTCCGCACACTGTTTACGCAAACTGCCCCTTGTTTTCAGTATCATGTCCAAGTTGGTGTTGACGCGGTCCAACTGGAGGTAGCACATAGATAACTCGGCACGCGACTTGTTGAGCTGGTTGTCCATCTCAAGCAAGAGCTTCTGCAACGCCTGCTGGTCCATTGCTGCTGGCTGGGTCGAATCTGGGTGCAGTACAAGCGGCGGGGGTGTTTCTGGCGCCTACTGCTCTGTTAACTGTGTGCTGATGTAAGCGGCTACCATTTTGTTTTGTCGCTGAAAAATTTTGGCTATGTCATTTTTGGCTGAAAAAGTGTCACCATACCCTACCAGCTGCACCACAAGATGCTCAGGGTTGCCGCCAGGAACATAGCTCCTTTGACACGTGCCACGTGCTGCCGGGGCGCCAGACCCCTCTCGTGCGCACTCCCGGCCCGTTTGGCCCGCGGGGGGTCCCTCAATGCGTTTGTGCCCGCCGTCAAGCCATTGGGACAAGACACCACCATCGAGTCCAATGTCCAGTCCGAGACCAACCGCTTGTCCAAGACCATGACCAAGTTCTGGGAACAAGTCGCCGTCAAGCACAACCAGCCGCGCCGCCAGTACGAGGTCCAGCTCGACGGGAAAACCCTCAAGACCCCGTTGGGGTTCCCGTTGGCGCTCCCCGAATCCAAGCGCCAGTTGGCCAGTTTGATTGCCCACGAGTGGGGCAACTTGCCCGACCTCAAGGTGAAGACGTACGCGCTTCCGTTGACCTCAATAGCCGCCAGAGCCATTGATTTGCTCCACATCAACGGCGCGGAAACCGCCGACGCCGAGATGATCGCCAAGGTCGGCAACTTGGACGACATCAAGCTCAACCTCTTGCGCTACTTGGACACCGACACGTGTCTCATTTTCACCACCCACGACGAGTACAAGGGCCAGTTGCGGGAGAAGCAGAACGAGTTGTACTTGCCGTTGATCAGGGAGTACGAGGACTTTTTCACCGCCTACGCCCGCAGGGAGGGCCATCTTTTGCCCGATGCCGACGCCGCCGTGCAGTTGCAGTATTTGGACTGCGAGACCGACGGCTTGCGCGGCAACAGGCAGTCCATCACCACCCAGAACATTGTGTTGCACTGGCTCAACCAGTTGCCCATCTACGACTTGATAGCCTTGGAAAAGGCCATTTTGACTTCCAAATCGTTCTTGTGCGGCATCACCTTGTTGCGGTCCAACGTGGGCGACGCGCACACCTTGAAGCACCTCTACCAGGTGAACCGCACCAGCGCCAGCGACTACTACCACAAGACGGTGGAGGAGATTATCGAGTTGGGCAACATGGAGACCATTTTCCAGACGGCCGAATGGGGTGAGGTGGAAGACACGCACGATGTGGACAAGGTGGAGTGGCTCCGCAGCTTGTCGAGTGCGGCGTTGCTCTGCTATTAACGATGTGTAGAGGCGTGTAAATAGAATACAAGGCTGCGCAGGGCCAGCCCGAAAGTGACGTCTGTTTCAGTGTAGCAATGCGTAGTGCGTAATGTGTGTATAATATGTCTACGGTATGTTGTCCTAAGCGATATACGATGTCTTCAGCAGTTTTGGGCGGAAAGCTGAAAATGCCCAGTCACTGATAATATTCGCAGTAATTCCTGGAATACCACTTTGCTGGACCACCACTTAACACACCAGAAACACACCAGAAACACACCAGAAACACACCAACACACCAAAAACACACCAAAACACACCAAAACACACTCCAGACCGTGCTACCACCCCAACCACTTTGTCTACCCGGTACCGCCACCCCACCCGCTCCCCCACCAAATATGTCGCCCCCTCCCACCCTGCAAAATGGCTGTGAAATCGTTATCGGACGCGTACACGGCTTTCCCGATTAGGGAACCAGCTGGAACAACGAAAATTTAAATCCCAGCCCTAATTAATAATTGCACACTGATTAGTCGGATAGGCACCGCATAGAAAAACTCACCACTGCCCCCAATCGTATCTGGCCCAGCGTACACGGTGTCTGGACGCACCCACAGAGTATAGTTAGCGGTGTCTGGTTCTTTTGCCGCAGCTGCGCACTCGCTTTGCCCTCTATCCGGCCCTAGCGTGTTTTGTTAGCACACCCGCCTGTTCGTGGTGGTTCTGCCACTGTTTTTGTATTATTATCCCATCCAAGGCCATCTATTCACGTGCACACCCCACCATGGAAGTTTCGGCCGCCAGTCCCAGCGCAGAAACCGCTCCCACTGCCACCATTGCTGCTACAGCAACTACAAATATACCCACCACCTCCACGCCAAGACGAGTGAAGGTGTATCTTTTGCAGGGTGAGGACTGGCTTGACAACGGTACTGGTTACTGTGTGGGCGAGATCGACGAGTCGTCCAAGTCCCCCTACTTTTTGGTACGAAACGAGCAGGACTCGCAGGACATTATTCTCAAGTCGTTCTTGGAAGGTTCCATTCAGTACCAGCGGCAGCAGGAGACGCTCATAGTGTGGACAGATTTGTCGGGCAAGGATTTGGCACTCTCTTTCCAGGAAGTGGAAGGGTGTGCCGATTTGTGCGACTTTATTATCAAAGTGCAGCAGGAACAGTACAGCCCCGATATCTCCTTGTACTACGTGATACCGAGTCTCACCGAGGGGGAAGACATCACTGAATTGATAGCGGGCCCCATCACATACCCCGAGGATCCTAGCTTGACTAATCTTGAGGCTATCTTGGAGAACCTCAACCAGTGTTCCAACTACCAGTTCAAGAAATTCCGCATTCTGAAGTACATAATCGAGTGCGATTACTTCTCCAAACTTGTAAAGGTATTCAACGAGTCAGAGGCGGCCAAAAGCATCATAAATCTATACACTTTGAGCGAGATTGCCAAGACGCTAATACTATATAATGAAGCGTCACTTATCGAGGATTTTTTGTCCACCGAAGACCGCATATTTGCGTTGGCCGGGATATTGGAGTACGACCCCGAATACCCCAATTTCAAGGCCTGTCATCGCGAATTCCTCAAAAACAAATCGTTCAAGACTGTTATACCTGTTGATAAACTAAAGATATTCAAAAGGGATTTCAACCTCAATTACCTAAAGGACGTGGCTCGGTTTCTAGACGACCAGACCTTCAATATAATATCGTCCTTGATCTACATAAACCAGGTCGAAATCATAAATTACTTAAGAGATGCAGCTATTCTAGAAAAGCTATTCAAAATCTACAATGACGAGGATGAGATCGCGTTGAAGCGTGATGGTGTGAAGATGTTGCACCAATATGTTTTAATTGCTAAATCCTTACAAACTTTCCAAAGACTGGAGTTCTTCTCCATTCTTGTGAAAAGTGGATTGTTCAAGATGATTAGTTTTGCATTAAAAGACTCAGATAGCAACATAAGAGTGTTGGGCACGGAATTGATTGTCATAATAATCGAGCAAGATGTGTTGTTGGTCAACTCGGTTGACAATGAAGAGAATATCGATAACTCTGACCCTCCTGTGATCAACCCTTTGATAGACGAAAGTGAAAAGCAAATTGAAGAATCTGCTGATAATGAAGCCAAACAATTAAAGTTAAAGTTGTCGGATGATATGACCTTAATCACAATTTTGGGCAAATTACTCGTTGAAGACAAGAATCCAGGTTTAAAGGTACAAGCCTTCGAGGCGCTAAGAATTCTTTTGGATTCAAATATAGCGAACGGTAACGAAAACGACGATCCAACTATTAAACCACCATCCCAACAGAGTGGCTCAAATGTTTCACCAACCAAGAATGGTGGCGATTCTCCACCAGAGGATTTTAACGATATTAACATTAAAAATTATTTCAAAGCATTTTATTCACAGGTTGCCCCGAAATTATTCCATAATCTAATTGAATTAGCCAAGTTACCCAACGATTCAATTGACTCAGAGGTGATCGAGAGTATTCGTAATGATCAGTTGTTGTATCAACATTTGTGTGAACTAATTTCATTTTGCACGAAGGAACACGAACCACATATTTCAAGGCCCTTCTTTTTGGAGAACAATATTTTGCTCGGCATTGGCAAATTGATTGAAATAAATTGTAAGACTATACTCAAGCTCAGTGCGATAAGATGCTTGAAGAGCTTGATTCTATTGAATGATAGCTTATACACAAAGTATATTGTCAACAGCGATATCTTGCACTACTTTTTCAGTTATTTTGAGAAGATTTCACATCAAAATAATTTGGCAAACTCAACCTGCTTGGACTTTCTTGATCTCATTTTGAAGAAGTGCACCTCGAAAACAGTACTAAACAAACTGAACTTCAAACTTCTAGCAAATTGCATCTATAAGGATTTTGGGGAGTTTTGTGGTACGAAGATTAACCATGTGACCACTGGAAGAGACTTGATTGATTTAGTAGAAAACGGATTTTATGAAGATGATTCTTCCAGTCTAATTAATGGTACAGAAAATACAACTAGGAATGATGATCTAAGTTTTGGGTCGGATGAAGAGTTTTTGGACCACCATGATGCATCCACGCCACTTAATGAGGATGACCACGATATGCTTGATTTTGATGACGGGGGCCAAGTTATTAGCAATAATAAACATAGTCCAACGGATATCTTTCGACACACTGTGGTCAATGGTGAGAAGAGGTCTCGTGAAGATGACGACGAAGAAGTCGACGATTACAACAAAGAAGAAAATGGTAATGCCAATCTTTCGGTTCAAGGGTCGAAGTCAGAGCCCAGCAGCGAAAATGGTGCTACTGTTCTAACTAAGAGCCAGGAGGCCATTCATAGTGATGGTGCAAAAAAGACCAACGGCAATGGCGTCCAGAAGAAACACTCTCCCAGCAGTAAAAAAATTGCTCTAAGTTTGGGGAACGCAAGCAATGGGCAGATCAATGGTTACAGTATATAGCTAGTGCTTAGTACAGACGCAATTATTAATGTATGATAATAACGGCATTGCAGGTAATAGCTTACGCGCATTTTTATGGTCGGAAATCTTCCTCGGTAATTCGAATAAACGGTGCAAAAAAATAGTGTGGGGTCATTATCAAAATTTTGGACTACTCCAGATTCCGTTATTTTGCTTTCTTCTTTCTCTGGTAAATCATAGTGTTCCTTTATCGTCGAATAGGATAATATGGGATTAGATCAATCATTCTTGACAGACTCGGTCTGGAAGCCAGACATTTTTAAAGGCAAAGTGGTATTTGTCACTGGTGGTGCTGGGACCATCTGCAGAGTACAAACAGAGGCATTGATTTTGCTAGGAGCCAATGCTGCTATAGTTGGAAGAAACAAGGAGAAGACGGATGCAGCTGCTGTCGAGATGTCGAAATTAAGAAAAGATGCCAAAGTGATATCCTGCTCTAACGTAGACGTAAGGAAGGTGGAATCGCTTGCTGAAGCAGTAAAGAAGACGGTTCAAGAGTTGGGCAGAATTGATTTCGTTATCGCGGGTGCAGCCGGCAACTTTTTAGTTGATTTCAACCACTTGTCTTCTAATGCTTTCAAGTCTGTGGTAGACATTGATTTGCTAGGCTCGTTCAATACCGCCAAGGCGACATTCGAACAACTTAGAAAGAACAAAGGTGCGATCTTGTTCGTGAGCGCCACCTTGCACTACTACGGGGTTCCGTTTCAGATTCATGTGGGGGCAGCCAAAGCTGGGGTAGACGCATTGTCCAATGCTTTAGCTGTGGAATTAGGACCAATTGGCGTCAGAAGCAATGTGATAGCACCAGGATTGGTGGACGAGACCGAAGGCATGCAGAGATTGATGACGCAAAGCAGGCAGAAGGTGGTGGAGAGATTGCCATTGCAAAGAATAGCTACCACCAGAGACGTTGCTGAGGCCACTGTGTTCCTCTTTTCACCAGCTGGTGCATATATCAATGGAACCGTGCAGGTAGTTGATGGAGCAGCCTGGCATCTTGGGTCGACCAAAAACGACGAATATCCTGTGCAAATCAAGCAGAAAAACTCGGAGAAGGTTACCAAGTTATGATATCTGCACCTGTGCTTGTAATGAATGATGAGTTAGGTTAGTAAAAGGATACGGCTGCAGCCACCAGCACCTATCATGATTGATAAGGCTGGTAGGTGTCAATGGTATGTACAGATCGCTAGATACGGCCATTATAGTGATCTATTCATACCATTGACACCTACCAGCCTTATAAATCATGATAGGTGTAGGTGGCTGCGCAATAAACGAAACGATGTATAGACTGAAATTTGACGCGTTGTTCTTTCTCTGTATGGTAGAAGCACAGAAAAAAATGTGTTGATTTGTAAATGATACCAGATTTAAGCTTTTACACATTTCCAAGTTGCAAACGTCTGTGTGAAATCTGAGGGACAAGTCTATATCAGTAGAGTTGTGTGTGACCTCATTCCTTTACGCTATTTTTGCTGCTTAACGTTGTTGATTCGGAGTTCAAAAAGAATCTTATATTGATTAAAGTTTGGTTAGACAATGTCCTCGCTTGACCCAGAAACCCGTAGAAAGCTTTTGTTGTTGCAGAAGACGGGCGAAAACAAGAAGTGTGCTGACTGTTCGGCTCCAAATCCCCAATGGGCCTCCCCCAAGTTTGGTATTTTTATCTGCTTGGAATGTGCTGGTATCCACAGAGGCTTGGGTGTGCATATTTCGTTCGTCAGATCCATCACCATGGACCAGTTCAAGCCTGAAGAAACGTTGAGAATGGAAAAGGGGGGTAACGAAAAGATCAAGAACTATTTTGTTGCGCATGGTGTTGACATCACCTTGCCAGCCAAATTAAAGTATGACAATTACGTTGCTGAAGACTACAAGGAACTGTTAACCTGTGAAATTGAAGGCAGAGAATTTGTTGAGAAGGATCATTCTGGTGAGTCATTGCCCACTGCAGCATCTTCTCTCAACAACACCGCAAACAGTTCCACTTCCCAAATAAACCAAGACCCCATTCAGTCTCGCAGAAACACTCCTACCTTGTCTAACGATCAGAGATTGAAAAACGAGGCTTATTTTGCTGATTTAGGTTCCAAAAACGAGTCACGGTCTGATAGCTTGCCACCATCGCAGGGCGGTAAGTATACTGGGTTTGGTAATACCCCAGCTCCGAAAGCTAATGGAAACTCGTCTTTGAGCGGTTTCACCTTAAATAATTTGCAAAGTGACCCATTAGGTACCTTCAGCAAAGGTTGGGGTTTGTTCTCTTCTTCGGTTGCTAAATCGGTCAACGAAGTGAACGAGACTGTCATTAAGCCAGGTATTAATCAGTTACAGCAAAGTGAATTTGGAAATGAAGCCAAGAGAGCTATGGCACAGTTTGGCCAAAAGATGCAAGACACCGGTAAATACGGCCAAGAGACCTTTACCAACTTTACCGGTGACATTCAAAACCAAGGTATCAATAAAACATTAGATAAAAACTTTGGAAGCCTTTTTAATGGATTGAACATTAACTCCAATCAAGAGGATGTGCCTTCAGCATTTGGTTTCGCTAAACCACAAGAGAAGACTTCTTTAAGTAGCTTCAGCGGTGGTGCCGCCAAAAAGCATGATGACGACGAAGACAAATGGGATGATTTCTAGATTGAATGGTTTTCTTGTACAGGTTCTTTATTATCATCAGATTGCTTTGGAATTTTGTTATTGTCGCTTTAACTTTGATTTGGTAATGCATTCATTTTCTATATAAATATTTACTTCTACGCCTTTACTTATTAATATACATATATACATATATGGATTCTAATCCCTCTTGAGCTCCTTTGCCTTGATAGAACGCTGAATATAATTGTTGTACTCATCTTCAAATGTTTGATAACAGTGATAGTACGAGTCCTTCACATAGAAATAATGAACTATTGGCCAGTTCAATACCCAATCTACAAGACCAACTTCTCTAGCAACTGAGGTAGCAATGAAATAAAATAAACCTAACGTGAAACCTAAAGTGACGCCCACAACAACTTGAGGAACAGTGTGATACATAAGGTAAACTCTAGAGAATGGAACTAGAAAACATGCAATTGATAAAACAGACACTCCAAATGCTTTCTTGCATTTGGTCAATGACTTGATCTTAAATAATATAATGCAGGCGAAATATGCAGTGAAGAAGCCTATGAACTGTGAGTGGGCGGACGGCATTCCGTAAGTTAAACTGTAAGATCCTGAACCAAAATCTTTATGGAAGTCAGGTCTAGGTTGCTTCATAATAGTTTTGACGATCTTATTGAGGATTTCACCTATCAAATGACCCCCAACTACAATTACCGGCTCGATTTCCCTGGTGATTAAAAACCAGGCAGTATAGAATACCATGACATAAATGGGTAATAATGAAAACTGGACGGACACAATGGAAATGACATCTCGAGGGTTGTATAAAATGTAAGTATGATCAAACGGTATAGGATCATAATCTCCCGTGACTGAGACGAACTGTGTCATGTTTATGATAACTTCTTTACTCTTGCTTTTGATCTTCAATTGTCAGTGAATTAATTTTTATTTTCAGGTTGAGAAATCTATCTGCGAAAGACGGCACTTTTGCAGTCTATCTAGTGTTATGGAAAAATGTATATTGGTATATAATTGTATAACAGATGAAAGGGACAAATAATACTAACATAGAGGATGAAAAGGTAAGAGGACATTATAGAGGACATGAGACATGAAAAAAGGGTTGTATGTATAGATTCTAGAGATGTATATACAGAAGTGGTATATATGAGAGTAATATATATGAGAAGTGAGATGAGAGGTATGTAGGAGAGATGCTGATGAAAAGAGATGAATGAAAATATTAAAAATTAGAGGTAGGACATGCATGGCAGGGATCTGATGCAGAAAATATCAATGTGAACAACCGTAAACCAGTTAAAAAGGGGAAATCAAACAAAGTAATAAATAAGTATTTGAAGGAATAATTGTGAGAGAAAGGAAGGCGAAGCATGTAATGAAATGATATGGAGGAAAGATGATGGCACCATTCAATGAGCAAGCGAGATTTGTCTTTTTTGTTGGTCTCTGGCCCATCTGGCGGCATCTTTAGTCTTTGGATCAAAGTTAGGATTAGATCTTGTCTTCTTGATGAGGTCAGTCAACCATTCTTGACTGTAGATGTCCTTAAATTCGCCATTAGGGAACATAGCAGCAATGTCACCGATCAAACCAGTGGCTGATCTGCATACTGAATCAATAGTAAGCAAGGTGTAATCGAGACTGATTCTTCTAATAAACGAGAAGATAGCACCAATATGTGGGAAGATATACTGTGGCTCTTCGGACATACCACCAACTATTCCGACATAACAATCCAATACCGCTTCTTTAACACTAACGACGTATTCCAACGCCTCGAGCGAATCGTTCTCCGGTTCCTGCTGGGAGGCCAAATCACAAATCTGAATAACCAACGTGGCGTATACGCTGAAGCTGACACCAATGGCAGCGGCGATATCACCGAGGCACGATAAGATGGGCGGGCGTAACTCTTTTCTAACCTCGTTGTTATTCAAGTTCGAGCCCAAGATGGCCATCAAACCTTCCATGTACGGAACGATTTGAACACCCAACGACTGGGCCAAGTCTGCCACAATGCCAATTGCCGTGTTGCAGATAGTAGACTCGGTGTTTTGCAATGCTTTGCTCAAGTACGGCAAGAAGGCGTCCATATAGTTGACAAACTCGACGCCGATCGAGCCGGCCACGGTGGAAATGGCGATCAAGACATCTTCTTCAATCAACGAATTTGCTTCTTGCGCAGTCAACAATTTCAAGAACATGGCTATCAAGTTGTCAGAGACACCGGCCACGTCGTGGCCCAATCTTCTTATTATGCTGGTCAACAAGTTCAAGATGTTGCTCTGCAACTCCTCGAGGTTGCCCTTGTCCTCGTTGGACGAGATCTGGGACTGCATGGCGATGGTAGCATCGAGCCGGCCCAAGGCATCGTTGGCAATGGTCTGGATGATTGGGATGGAGTCGTTGGCGCTAAATTCGACCAAGGCAGAGAGCGCCTCGAATGCGGAGGCGCGCGAGCTGAACTCGTTGTCGTCCTTGTTGGTCAACTGCACCAAGATGGGAACAATGTTGGGGTAGTACTGGGACATGACGCTGGAGTCGGACTTGGCCGCGTCCACGCACAACTGCTCCCACAAGTTCATCAACGCCCAGC
This sequence comes from Scheffersomyces lignicola, assembly GCA_030578435.1. Classification (NCBI taxonomy): domain Eukaryota; kingdom Fungi; phylum Ascomycota; class Pichiomycetes; order Serinales; family Debaryomycetaceae; genus Scheffersomyces; species Scheffersomyces lignicola. The sequence goes on along the minus strand of JAJMRV010000012.1, from coordinate 48,202 downwards.
AGCAGTTGGTGGAGACCTTGGGATGGTCCTGCAAGCCGCGGACCAAGGCCTGCAACAAGGAGGGCAACTGGGTGTTGACGTCAATGGCGTCGATCAACACGTCGGTGATGCGGCCCAAGCACCAGGCCACCGTCTCCTTAACCTGCAAGGTGTCGTCGCCGATCAAGTTGGAGATGGGCTGCAACGCCTGGGCCACCACGGCGCGCAACTGGTCGTGGTCGGGGCCCTCCAAGATGGAGCCGAACGCCATGACGGCGGCCTCGCGCTCGCGCCAGTTCTGCAGGCCAATGTTGGCGGACACAAACTGCAAGGTGGGGTCGGTGACGTAGTTCTGCACGTTGTTGGCAAACAAGGTCAAGCAGGCGCCGGCGGCCATGGCCACCGACCAGTCGTCGTCCTCGGGGTCCTCGTTCTGGCGCGTCAACAAGGTCAACAAGGTGGGCAACACGTCCTGGAGCGCCACCAATGCAAAGTTGAAGGTGATGAAGTCGGTGGAGTTGGCGGCCTCGACCGAGTCGAGCCCGGCGTCCTGGCGGGCAATGGCGGAGTCAATCTCCTCCTCGCACACGCACGACCAGAACTCGACCGCCATGCACGCCACCCGCTCGTCGTTGCTCTGCATGCCGGACACCGTCAAGCCGTACAACGCCTTCTCCATGTAGAGCGACATGTAGCGGTAGTAGGAGGCCATGATGCGCGAGAGACACCCGAACGCGCTGGCCTGGAGCTCGGGGTCGTCGGCCTGGGTCGCCTCGCACACCACCTGCATGATGTAGTTGCGCTCGCCCTCGTTCTCAAAGTTGTTTTTGATGAACGCCAACGAGTTGACCAACGCGGACAACGCGGTGAGCCGCACCGGCTTGGGCTCGGTGCTCTGCACGCCCTGCACGATGGCGATCAAGATGCCGCTGGCCTGGGCAATGATGGCCGGGTTGTGCGGGTCGGCGCTCTCGCAGATGTAGCCGATGGCCAAGTGGCTGGCCTTCTTGACGTTGGTCTTGTTGTCGGCCTTGGTGTTGTTGATGATGGTGGGGATCAACTCGGGCCACTCGTTGCGCGGGAGCTCAATGTCGGCAATGGCGGCCACCAACTGCGCCGCGGATGCCGCGGCCTTCTCGTCGTCCGTCTGCAACGCGTCCATGGCCTGCGTCTTGATTTTGGCCCGGAACTCGGGCGCCAAGTTGACCCAGCGCAACTGCTGCGCCGCCTTGGTCTTGGAGTCCTTCGACGTCAACTGGTTCTTCAAAAAGAGTCCGGCCAACTGCCGGACCTCGGTCTTGGCGTCGGCGTTGTTGAGAGCGTCGATTAAGAGCGTGACAAAGCCCTCAAAGTAGTTGTTGGACGCCTCATTGAGCTGCAATTCGGCCTCGGTCCGCTTGTTGGGGTCGCGGTTGAACAAGGCGTGTTCCAACACCTGGAGAATGTCCATGGCGGGGGCGGGGGCGGGGAATGCGGTGTCTGGAGCGGCGCCGGACACGGATCACGGGTTTGCGGCCGGGATGGAGCGGCGGGCCGGGGGTTACGGCGGAGGCTAGCAAACAGCAAAGATGGCCCGGGTGTGCACAGAGGGTGTGGTGCGGGCGGAGGGGGCCGGTTTCGGCGCGGCGTGTGGTTCCAAGCTACGGCAACTGCAATAATCGCGGGGGTGGTGCGATCGATTGAGGCGTGGGCGGATGGTGGGGGCCACTTGTGGTGGTGGTGGCCGAGATGGTCGAAATCAGCAGGAGGGTAATTTTTTTCGGGTCTGCGGCACGGATGCGGCGGCACGGATGCGCGCCGCACCGGCGCCGGGGCGCGTGGCGCTACTGCCGGCACGGGCACGTACATTCAAACTAAAACTAGCCTACTCAGTTGCGCGGCTCCACAAGCGAGTGGAGGTCGGTCACCGTCTCGTCCTTGGCGAGGGCCGGGGCGGGCGCCGGCTCCGGCTCCGGCTCGTCGGCGGGCCGGTCCGCCTGCAAGCGCTTCATCAAGGCGCGCTCCTTGGCCTTCAACTCGGCGGCCTTCTTCTCCAACAAGGCGGCGCGGTGGGCCAACTCCTTGGCGCTGGCCATCTCCATCTCCTCGAGCTTCTGCTGGCGCTCCAAGATGCGCTCGTGGCGGATCACGTACGGCACCGTCTCCGAGATCTGGCGCAACTGGTTGCGCTGGGGCGCGATCAGGAGCCGCTTGAACTGGCCGTTGGTGGGGATGAGGTGGCGCGGCGGCGGGATCGAGTCGCGGGTGTGGTCGAACGACACGGTCGAGGTCGACGACGTGAACGAGGCGGTGTCGCGGGCCTTGGGCGAGCCGTCGTCGTCGTCCAACAACATGGTGTTTTTGCGGCCCGCGGCAGAGCCGGCGGAGGCGAGCGACTCGTCGTCGTGGTGGGCGGCCGAGCTGCCGAGGTTGGTGAGCTCGGCCAAGTTGGACAAGGAGGGCACGGTGGCGCCGAACTGGGCCGGGTGCTCGACCGTGTCGTGGAACACGCTGTCGTCGGGGTCGGCGTCGGCGTCGTCCGGGCCGGCCCCGGCGCCGGTGACGCGCGTCAAGCGCTCGGTCCGGTACGTCTCGTACAAGAAGTCGTGGGTCAAGTCCTTGAAGTCCTGCAAGTGCGACCCCAACAAGACCGACTTCAACACGGCAAAGTCGCTGTAGGCGGTGTCGTTGATGTCGACCACGCCCCACGGCAACTGGCGCCCGCGCACGCGGGTGGCCTGCCCGGTGGCGGCGTCGCGCACCTCGTACTCGTGCTCGGACGCCACCACCGCGAAGGGCTGCAACGCGGCCAAGTACTTGGACTCCTGGATCAACTCGTAGTCGTCGTCGGCGTCAAACTCGTGCAAGCCGCCGTCAAACTGGAACACGGGCACGTTGAAGCGGTCGACGTCGACGCGGATCTGGGCCTTGAAGTGGGCCAACTCGGGCTCGGTGAACGAGTCGGCGCGCCCGATGACGGGCACAATGTTCACGTACTTGGCCAAGCGCTTCATGCACACAATGTCGGTCTCGCGCAAGCCGTGCCCGGTGGGGGTGATGAAGTACAACAAGGCGTGCACGCGCGTGTCCACGAACCGCGGGTTGCGCCGGATGCGCGTCTCCTCCGCCAACACCAAGTCGAACTGCTGCCGCAAGTAGTTCTCGATCTCGGCGAAACACAACTCGTTGTTCAAGTTGTCGCCAAAGCCCGGCGTGTCGATCACGCTGAGCACGAGCTTGACCTGGTCGTCGTCCACCAACTCGACCTTGGTCTCGGTCAAGGCGATGCCGGGCTCCTCGTGCGCCGTGCGCGCGTTGAACTGCTGCCGCGTCAACACCGACGTGTTGGGCAACGCCACCGACTTGGCCGACGTGAACGCGAGCGTGGTGGTGTCGGGCCGCGCCGCGCCCTCGTACCGGTGGGCCACCGCGGGCCGGCCCAACACGCTGTTGATGAAGGTGGTTTTGCCGGTGCCCAGCTCGCCCACCACCATGAACGTGAACTTGACGCCCTTCTTGGCGTCCTTGCGGTAGTTGATCATGGGCGAGTTGCTCACCATCGACGGCGACTCGTGTGTGTACAGCCGGTCCGGTGCGTGGGCCATTTTATGCTGTGTGTGGGTGTGTGGTGTGTGTGGTCTGGTAGCGGATATCTCGTTACCGGAATCGCACGCTATTTTTCACCAATGGGATGCGCTTGTGCGGAGACGGCTCGGCAACAGGCGGGAGCGCGCGGGGGTCGGGCGTGTGCTGTGTGCTGTGTGTGCGGGTGCGGCGGCTTGGGGGTCGCCGGGGTTGTTGTGGGTGAGGCTGTGGGTGTGTGGTGCCCTGGGTGGTTTCTGAGTTGGGGCACCAGTTTTGGCCGGCCAGGCACTTTTTTCTATTGTAAATAGCGTGGGTGCAGGACGACACGTTCCAGACGGGAATCTCGTGTCGCGCGACATTTGGACACGTGCGGCGGATCACATGACCTGTCACGTGATCGGTGGGCCCACCTACAGCGCCGTTGCTGTAGCTGTCGGATAGTGGTGATCTGGTGATATTGTTGATCTTGGTGATATTGTTGATATTGGTGGTATTGGTGATATTGTTGCTGCTGCTGCTGTTGTTGTTTCTGTTCTTGTTGCTGCTGCTGTTGTTGTTATTGTTGCTGCTGCTGCTACTGCTACCGCTACCGCTACTGCTCCCGCTACCTACCATGCTCGCCCCGTTCAAGACCCTCTCCGCCAAAGCCGCCGCCCAGTTGGACCGCGAGCTCATGTCCTCCGGCGCCTTCTCCATAGACCAGTTGATGGAGTTGGCCGGCTTGGCCGTGGCCCAGGCCGTCTACAAACAGTACCCCCCGCCCAGCCCCGCCGCCCCAGCCAAGGTGTTGGTGTTGGTCGGCCCCGGCAACAACGGCGGCGACGGCCTCGTGGCCGCCCGCCACTTGAAGTTGTGGGGCGGCTATGACCCCGTGCTTTTCTACCCCAAGAAATCGGCCTCCAACCAGCTCTACGGCAACTTGCTCGCCCAGTTGGCCGACTTGGACGTGCCCGAGGTCGCCACCTTGGACGACGCCAAGCGCTTGGCGGCGTCCGCCGACGTCAGGCTCATTATCGATGCGCTTTTCGGCTTCTCGTTCCGGCCCCCCATCCGCGAGCCGTTTGGCGACTTGATCGCGTTCTTGTCGGCCCACCACGCCGCCATCGCCCCCATCGTGTCGGTGGACATTCCCTCCGGCTGGGACGTGGATGACGGCCCGGTGGATACCGACATCGGCGCCACCATGCTCGTCAGCCTTACCGCCCCCAAGCCGTGCGCCGCTCACTTTGTGCGCGGACACCCCGAACGAGTGCACTATCTCGGTGGCCGGTTCATCAACGGCAAGATCGCCCGAAAGTACGACATCGAGGAGCTCGTTCTCAAGTACACCGGCAACGACATGATTGTCAAGTTGTGATGCGTTGTTTTACGTGTTTTATGTGTTTATGACCCTATGCTCTATGCTCTATGATATAATACAAGTTTCTATTTAATACATGACTGGTTAGTGGTAAACCCCCCTGACCCCAAACCGGTTTTCCCTCTCGCTGGGCACCCGCGGCAAATTCTTGCCGTTGGTGGCTTCCTTGCGCTTTTCTCGGATAACGAAATTGTGGAGATGAGTGCCGATCTTGCTCTGTTTCGAAAGCTGCTCCAGCACCCCTCGCCGGCCGCTTGTTTGCTTGGTGTCCGGCGCCGTCCTTGTGTTGTAAAGCTTCTGCTCTAGCACCGTTCGGGTCCGGCTGTGATCGTTGTGGTTTGGTTGCCGGTTGCGGCCCTGTGGTGTGGGATGTATCTGTTCGCTCACCACTCTTCTCGGGTAGTATTCCTCTTTGGAGGCACCACATGGCGTAGATGGCAATCGCTTTTTGGGACTGGCGATCGACGGGAAGCGTGACAACTTGTACTGTTTTGGCCCGTCTAGGCTGTAGCTGAAGGGCCTTTGTCTGACATACGCCTTGATATCAGCCTTGGGATCGGATTTGCCACTTTGAACGGGCGCCTGGGAGCCCGATTGGACCGAGCGGTTGGTTTGTCTGGCCTTTTTCACCTCTAGTTTCGGCGGACTGTACACCGGTACCGAGGGTAGTTGTTTCTGGGGAGGGAAAGTATCCAGCACCGGAGTAGGTGGTGTTAGGAGAATCGAAGGTTGGGTGTGTGGTACGGCGGCAGTAGCCGGTTGATGGCGGAGCGATGCCACCGGGCCCACGGGTGCTCTGTAGGGAGGCATCAATGTTCCGGCCGACGCAAGCACAGAAACGGTGTGTGGGGGCGGCGTGGGGGGTATTTCCAACTCGTCCGGCTTAGACCAGTCGGAAAATAAGCTATCCACAAAGCTGCCGATCTCGTCGCTGCTGGAAAGGCCGGCCTCGGTGACGGGTGTGGTGTAGATGTTATCCAAGTCGAACGGGTGCGAGAGAATGGACGACTTGTCGGAGATGATGGTTGGCGACGAGTAGCCGTGCACCACGTCCAAGATGCTTTTGGCGATGATGCTGTCGGAGTTGGAGCCGCTCGACATGTTAGACGAGTGCGACAGGTATATGCTGCTGGCGGCCTTGGAGAACACGCTCGAGGCGGCGTCGTCGTCCGGGGCGAATCGGGGCGGCTCGAACCGGATCGACTCGGGCGCGTCGTCGTCTTTGTAGGCCAGGAATATCGAGTTGTAGGTGGAGGTGCTGGTGGAATTCTGCGGTGTGTGGTACATGGACACACTGCGTTGCTGCAGAGTTGCAGCCACGGGAATTTGCGGCAATTGCTTGGGTTTTTCCGGGTGCGACTGTATGGCGGGCATGGAGGTGACTCTTTTGCGGCGCAAAGAGCCCGATTTCCGGAGAAACCGCTTGAATTTGCCGGTGTGGCGGTTGAACACGGGGATCTCGGCCGGGATGTCGGCCAAGTCGTGGTGGCCCGGGCGGTACGACTCCACGGCGTGGGCGAGGTTGGATGCAAACGTCACGGCGGGGATATCGGGAGGGAGGTCTGACGGGCGCAACGTCTGCTTGGACGAGTTGTCGTGGCGCATGTTGGACTCGCGTGGGTGTTATACCTCCGTATGTTGTACAAGCGTATGTTACAAAATGCTACGGATTGCTCCCATTATATACGGGGACATGCCCGGTGACAGGCCTGCCGCATCGGGAAAAAAAGATGGCTGGTGCGCACCGAAAGGCTGGTGGTCACTAGCCCGATTTGGCCCCGCGTAAAACAGCGCACCCAGCGTAACTCCCAGCACACCGCACTGTTCGACCCCCAGTCATGGCACCCAGCTCGGACCCGCAGTACCGGCTACTAGCGGAGGTCAAGGACCGGCTTTGGAACGGGGCTATCTCCGTGACGGTGCGGCTCGGCGCCATTGACTTTTTGCTTGTGGCCCACCGGGTGTCGTACTTGGCGCTCCACTACGACGCCATCGCAGCCTACTTCTCGCAGTGGGACAGCCGCGTAGCACAGGCCCCCATCTGGCTAGAGTGTGGCCGTGTGCCGGTCGCATGGAATGTGCCCGTGGGGGTGCTCTACGACCAGTGGCGGGTGCAAAACCCGGATGACGTAGACTCCTCACAAAACTCGCCCGTCACCTGGGTGCTTGAATTGCGACACGGCACGTACCCCGCCGCTGCCATCATGCCGTTCATATACACCGTTTCCGGGTCGCAGGCGGTCGACTACCGGCGCCTGGTCCGGGAGGCCGTGGTCAACCAGCTCAAACAGTCGTGCTACGTGCTCAATTCAAGCGCCAAGCCGATCATGGCGCTATCCGAGGCTGACTCGGCCCAGTTGTGGAGCGCCATCGAGACCCACAACTACCTCAGCTTTGAGCGGGTCAGCCGCAAACTCGTGCCGCCGCTAGCGGACCGGGTGCCGGTCCGCATATACATGGCCAATGGTGGTCACGTGATCCAGAGTCCCGTGACCCCGCGCGCTACCACGCTTCTCGACGTGCTCCGTCACTGCGTGCCGGACTACGAGAGTGCTACGTCTACAAACTATCAGGCGTATGTTCACGGTGTACGTGCGACACCGCTCCTACAGGTGCCCATTCTTGATGTGTGGCTGACCTTCAAGTACGTAGATAACTTTTTGTATATTACAATGATGGCCTAGGCCTCAAACACGGCCTGCAACCAGTTTCTGTACATCTTCAACTGCTTTTTCCGGTTGACCAAGAGCCTTCTATCGGTTCCTATCTTCTCCTCTTTGAAGCGGGTCCCGAAAATGGTCCGCAACTCGTCTTCGGTGAAGAAATACACTCTGGTGCCGTCTCCGCGAATGTAGAAGTTGTCATCCAACAAACGGCCCTTTTTGAACCGGACCTGGGCCAAATCGTACCGGCCGTAGTCACGGAAGAGGATCTTGCCGCCCGGCTTCAACACCTTGGCCAAGTTGTCCACGGCGTGTTTCCATTCGTCGGGGTGCAACGCCAGGAACACAAACACCATGATGACAATGTCCACCGAATGCGGCTCCAAGTCGTCGGGGATAACACCCTCGGAGTTAGCCAAGTCCCACACCGACGAGTACGCTATTCCTTTGTCGTGGTTCTTCGAGAACTCCTCGTTGGAGCGCACCAAGTCAACTGCCACTTTCAGGTAGTCGCAGCCGAAGATGCGGAGATTAGGGTTGCTGTTCTGCGCCAACACCGGGAAAAACGTGTTGCCGGCACCACACCCAATCTCCAAAATGGTGGTTTTCTCCGTATAGTCTTCCTTGGTCACCTCGTAAAGCTGGGGGAATTCGATCTGGAGCCACTTTCTGTCCTTAAAAAAATTTTCCTGGTTGTGCTTGTAGAAAATGTCCCAGTACTTGGCGGGGTTGGTGTTGTATAGCTTCTTGTCGAAATCTTTGACGGGATGCTCGTACTGCTTGGAGATCTTTTCCTGGGCCTCGTTGATCTGTTCTTCGCCCCATTCTACGTGGTCCCAGGCGTTGTGGTTGAATACATCCTCATCGTTGTCTAGAAACCGCTGGCCAAACGTGAACGGGGAATCTTTTCCTATTCTGGAGTCCAACGGAGGTTTTGTTTGTTTTTCTGACACCTCTAGCTTCGCTATCTCCTGGTCTATTTGTGTATCCTGTGTCATCGTGGGGGTCTATGTGTGTTTTGTAGTATGTGAATAGTGGATCAGATAACTGAAAAAATGGGAAGAGCTGAAAAAAAGAAAAAAGAATTGCTGCTAAAAATGAGAGCTACTTTTGGCAGTTGACAGATAGATGCACCTGTGTTTAATGAGGATATGAATATGACGTTTATGTTCTGATTGTGCTTCTGGTGTACTCGACAATTATGTTGTGCTTGAAGTTTCAGGCACTATGTAGATAGTAAATGGCATATTGATAAACATGTACGGACTGGCTGTATGATCGGTTACATTGCTGGCTAGAACAGATATTTATAAAACTTATATCCATGATTAGTCTAGATATCTCAATTCAAAAAAACGGTCAACGTAGCTTCTTTGAACCCCTACAGAAATTACAACACTAGTCCAAAAAAACTGGCGTTCCCAGATAGTCGCTATACCCGTCTTGCTATTGTGTGTATTTATTACATATACCAATCATTACTTCTATTATCTATAGGTCCATAAAGTGCTTGTCGCCACTCAACTCTATTAATCTGGCGGCCGCCTGTTCACTAGTCAAGTCTCTCTGGGGTTCACCCAACATCTCGAACCCTACACAGAACTTCTTCACAGTGGCTGATCTCAACAAGGGAGGATAGAAATGCATGTGGAACCACGACGAGTTCTTGACATCCTCGGTACATTTCAAAGGCGCTTGGTGGATCCCCATCGAGTATGGGAAAGATGTGTGGAACAAGTTGTCATACTTGGTAGTCAACTTCTTCAATATAGAGGCTAAATCTGTCTTGTGTTTCTCGGTAAAATCAGAAGTTGATCTCAAATGCTCCTTGGCCACCAAAAGCGTTTCAAATGGCCACAATGCCCAGTAGGGAACCACAACGACAAAGGAGTCGTTTTCAAGCACTACTCTTTCCTTCTCTTCCAACTCAAGCTTCACATAGTCACCAAGCAAATGAGAATGATACTTTCTGTGGTAGTTGCCCATATTCTCAAGCTCATGGTCTACTTCGGTGGGAACCACGTCCAAACACCAGGCCTGACCGTGAGGGTGGGGGTTGGAACAACCCATGGCAAATCCCTTGTTCTCGAAGATTTGCAAGTACTTGTAAGGGGCGTCACCACTTAAAGCTTCATTTTGCAAATCGGTGTATAACTTTTGCCAGGTACTGACTACTTTGACAAGTTCGTTTATACTCATTAATGGGATGGTCAAGCTGTGATTGGGGCTGAAACAAATCACAAAACATTTACCCTTGACACCTTCGGTTTTGAGCAATCTACCCTTCAAGCTATTGCTGTCCTCGTCCTCGACATAATCTGGCTGCTCTAACTTGACAGCTGGATAGTCATTGGTGAAGATATAAGTAGCGGCATACTTTGGATTTAAGTCACCAGTAGCCCTGATGTTACCTGGACACAAGTAGCACTTAGGGTCATATTCTGGTAACGCAAGCTTCTTCACCTCCTCGCGTGCACCTTGCCAAGGTCTTTTTGATCTGTGGGGAGAGCATAAAACGTATGTATTGGTTAATGGATTGAACCGGCGGTGGGAGTGGTTCGTAAAGTCAAACAGCTGTGTCATTTTTAGATAAGTCGGTGATGACGTTATTGGGTTAAGTAAATGCTCCATCCCATTCATTTTGAGCTTCCGTGTGGGAAAATGGGTGTTTATTTATAGTAAATGATTGTAAAAAGCGGTAAAATTGGAAGTCTGACAAATTCCTTACCCTTTATGTGTTTTCCTCTCAACTTCAATATTTTTTTCTGTAACGTTGTACTATTCTGGAGAATTTTCTGGTCGTGTTTGGCGAGACTTGAGATTTTTGTCTGACTTGCACCCCATCTACCACGAAGTGTCTGAAACGAAATGGAATTAACCCGAAATTATCTGCTGATGGTAGCATTGTCTGCTTTCTAGCATGCATCTATATCGAACAGGAAGAACGTGGTTTTTCCGTTCCTTAACTATGGCCCACATAGTGGGGCTTCTTCTTCCCTTAACTATTGCTAAAACAATGCAACGTCGCAGTTTTTCTTTTTAGGAGTCATCACCTCTATTTCCTTACGTCTTTGTATTTAAAAAGAACCTAAATCTTGTTGTTACTCGATACTTCTCATGATCTGCTATTAAGATTATACCGTAACTATGACTAAGACCTATACAAAGACAGTATTGGTTACAGGTGGTGCTGGCTTCATAGGATCAAATTTCTTAAACTACTTTGTTAACAAGTTTCCAGACTACTACTTCATTTGCATAGATAAGTTAAACTATTCCAGCGGGTCTTCAACGAAAAATATTGACAAAATACTTAATAGCAGCAACTTCAAATTCATAAAACTTGACTTAGCTGATTCGTTCCACGAATTGTTCCAACTCATAGTAACCAAATACGAAGAATATCAGATTACAGATATTGTGAACTTTGCAGCAGAGTCATGTGTGGATAGATCATTCGAATCTCCGTTGTACTTCACCCGAAATAATATATTGAGTACTCAAAATCTCTTGGAATGCTATAGGTTACTAAGGTGTAAACATCCACAAGTAAGGCTTAACTTCATACATATATCAACTGATGAAGTCTACGGAGATTCAGATATTGATGTGTCCGAAAGTGGAATATTAAATCCAACCAATCCATATTCAGCTACCAAAGCTGCTGTTGATCTTATAATAAATTCTTACAGATATTCTTATAAACTTCCTATTTGTGTTATACGACCCAATAATATTTATGGACCGTTCCAGTATCCAGAGAAAATTATTTCAAAAACACTCAATTGCCTAAAACATAATAAATTGGTGCCGCTTCACGGAAATGGCCAAAATAAAAGAATGTATCTTCATGTTATGGACTTTTTATGTGGGTTAGAATTAATTTGGGAGAAGGGTGACATGAATGATACCTATAACATAGGCAATGACTTTGAAATTGACAATTACTCGGTCATTAAGCTAATAGGTGAGATATATTATGCTAATGAATCCGGCTTTGATATAGATACAAAGATACACTACGTCAGTGACAGGCAATACAACGATCTACAATATTCAATCAATTGTGACAAGATTAAGCTGTTAGGATGGAAACCAAGTATAGACTTTAGAAGTGGGATCAAGGACTTGATCGAAAATTACTATTCTTTTCTATAGATTTATGAATAGCTTCTCAATACAGTATCCTCTAACTGTATTTCAGTCATATAGATATTGAACTATACTATCTCTTTGACCTTCATATCAAAAAGACTGCTCTTGATAGGCATATCCAAGGAGTAAAATGGATCTTTCATGACGTAATCTGAGTATATGATGTACAAATGCTTGAACACCTCATTTGCTTGGTCGTACTGCAAATTAAGTTCACCTCTATTGGCTATTTCCCTGTTGATCTGTTGTAGATTGTGTACTACCGGATTGGGTGACGTTACTAGCATAAACTTGATTCCTGTTAATGTTTGGAATATGTATAGGTTAAAAAGGTCTGTCTCAATGCTCTGCAAACCCGACTTGTTGCTATTAGCATTCTGAGCTTTTCCGGAAGATAATATAGCTGCATTATTATTGGTGCTGGAGTCACTTGTAGTAGTATCTCGTCCATTTATAGTAGGCGTTAATCGGGCAGCTATTGCATGGACACCGTGGAGGGTACCTGCCAATACCAAATAATCGTTTGCACTTAGCCTATTGAGGCCCGAATTGACGTCATTCTGGTATATTAGACCCCCTGCCTTGTTTAGTATATAGATGGAGTAGACTTTCATGCTTATTGATACGTTCTTGTTATGTTTCGAAATACTGTACCAAAATCTACAAAATGTTAGTTTTATTAACTCGCACAGAAAACAAAAAAAAATGCTTCCCCACCAGGAGTCGAACCTGGAATCTTCTGGTTCCAACCGAGAAGTGGTTACGAAATCGTAGCCAGACGCCTTGACCATTGGGCCATGAGGAACGAAGCAATTGGGTTATTTGTCGTTTCTTTATTCTCTATATATCTCTTTGAATTTTGAAAAATCTGCAACAGGGCCGGAACTGACCAGTTATCCGTCTACATCGACTCTCCTCCATCTTAGGATCATGCTCCAATAGAGTTTTCACTATTAAATGGTTTTTCTAACTTAGTTACCGTTTATCCTTTTCTATTCATTTAGAATCTAATGAATGATCCTAAAAAAAGCATTTTGCAACATCCTTTGATATCCTCTATCACTGAGGACTTGTTCTATAGCCGCAGTCAAGCACATTGGAGCCCTGAGATAGTGAAACCGACTTTTTGGACCGTTCATTTCATCAAATCTCTGATTTTCCCCTTATCAATTGATTCTATTTCAATGTTTCTCCTCAACATCTCGTTAGAACTTCTTAGAGAGTTTTCCCCTTGATATATTCTATGTCATAGGCTTCCCTCCCTATCCCAACCGGGTTTCTTTTCTTTATAGATAACCTTTAGTTATATGGAAATACTTATCAAACCTGGGGGAAAAAAATTAGAAAAATTAGCATCTTTTTCAGAAATGTTTGTCAAAACGAGAACTAACTGTAACAACTAAACGACAAAAAAAGCACTACAGCACGTTTATTGTTGATCTTCGCTTCATATTTTGCATCTTTCCAGATTCTAAAAGAAGATTGCAATTGGAAATATCTCCGTTGTCGATGACGCAATTTCAGTAGAGTCAATTGACAAATTACTAATCCAAAAAGTAGTAATTGCAATTATGGACCAGCGGCGTTAGATAGAAGGTGGAGAACAGTTTGCCACCGCTGCATTTGCGAGAAAGTTATTACTAATCTATCTAGCAATTTCTTAGAACTTTTGAAAACAATTCGGTTATTCAAAATAAATCGGAATTTAGATGGAGATAAGATAATCTTGGAGTTGCCCAAACTGTATAAAAGGTGAGCGCAGTTGCAACCAAAGATTTTTAAAGTTAGATTAATTAAACACAATATGAGTAAAGTCAGTATAGCAGTAATTGGCCTCAGTGGTTTGTTAGGTAAACCTACTTTGGAAGCGGTTGAATCAGGTATCTTTGATGATAAAATTCAATTCCCTATCAAAGCCTTATCTAGAAAAGAGTTGAAGTCGACTGACAAAGTTGAGTACATCCAAACGGAAATCAATGAGGAAACTGTTTCGTCTATTGTAGAGAGCTTAAAAGGCGTTGATGTCATAATCGAGTTGGTAGCTGTTTCTGATATCCAATTGTTAAAAACTCTTGAAAAAATTGTTGACAAAGTAGCTCCCAAGTTGTACTTACCTTCAGCCTTCGGCTCAGATTTTGATCAGATAAGAACTTATTCAAAGCATTTTTTGCCTACAAAGTATGAACATATCCATTCCATTTCGAACCCGAAAGTTAAAACAGTCGAGCTTGTGACTTCTATGTTTGCTCAAGAAGGTAGTTTTTTATATGAATTTGTGGGTGCTGTTGGAGTTAATACCCAAGATAACACAATAATTCAGAGAGGTGATCCCAATCAGAAAATTTCAATTACTAAATTCAGAGACATTGGCTATTCATTAATCTCTTTGGCTACCCTTCCTTTAGATAAGATTCCTACTACGGTGAGAATTAACAGTGACGTGGTTACATACCAAGATGTATTCGCCAAGTATGAACTTAATCACAATGTTAAGTTAAAGGTTGTCAAAACTTTGTCGAAAGAGGAGGCTTTAGAAGAATTACAGTCAAAATTTACCAAAGATTTGGATTTTAGTGACCCTGATTTCAATCTTGGAGATTTCTTCTTATATATCAATGGAATTGTTTCTCAAGGTGCAGACAAAGGTTCCTATTATACTGAGGTTCATAATGAACTTGTAAATCCCAAGCAATCCTTATGGGAGTGGAGTAAATTCTAGGAAACGTCGTTTTCACCTGCTGATTACATACCTTTTATTATTATGACACTTTTTATCGTTTATATATATTTACTGATCTATAGGAGACGCAAAATTAAGAAGTATAATGTCTCGACTCAGAAAAAAATTTTTTTGCAGCTTTTACAAGCAATCCATAGAGATGTATAACAAAACCAAAATGTTTCAGCTATATCCTTAGACTCTAGATAAGTCATATTGAATAATACTGCCGTAAACTTCACCTTTCTTTAAGATGACTTGAGGAGCCCATTTTTCATTGTGGATAGCATCAACAAATCTACCTGGTTCAACGCAGAAACCACTTCTTGCCGAAAAGCCTTTAGTGTTAACACCTATACCAGTGTAGAATTGATAAGTGGGTTCAGTTGTTGAAACAGTAAACTTAGTATGTGATCTTGGATGGGTAGCTTCAAAGACCTTCTTCAAGGTAAAAGACCTTGTGTCAATCGAATGAGCATCGTTGTCAACCACGAAACAGTAATCGTAAAAGGTTGCCTCACTTAAAGTGATCGGTTCATTAGCATCCACCCTATCGTGTTTGATAACATTTCCAGTAGGCAAAAGTGTTTTGGCATCAACTTCTAAATACTTGTCGTAGCTTAACTTGACAACGGTGTCATCAGTGGTTGGATCACCGGAAAGATTGAAGTATGAGTGGTTAGTAAGGTTGATGATGGTGGCATCGACCTTATCATTAATCAATTGTGCTTCATATTCAATTTTAATAGACTTGTTATCAATGTAGTATCTGACAATGTTTTCAACATCACCAGGGAAGTTATTCTTTCCATCAGGGTCAATTAATAAGTATTCAGCGATGAAAACATCTTTCTCTTTTCTCACAACAGGACCTAAAAAGTTTTCCTTATCATAACCGATAAGACCACCGTGCAAGGTGTTATTATTCTCGTTCTTTGGCAAATGATAGGTCTTCCCGTTTAACTCGAACTCAGCATTAGCAACTCTATTAGCTACACGACCAACAGTAGTACCAAAGAATGGGTTGGATGGCAATAAGTAATCATCACCGTTGTCGTAAGCATTGACGATATGATCACCATCAAAGTTAATGTCCTGAATAATTGCACCGTGATTGGCTAAAGAAACGGTCAATGGCCCGTTGACAAAAGTTTGCAATCTGTTAGCGTAGTTGCCATCACTTTCAAAGGTTTTCCAGGAATATCCTTCTAAATTGAACCCATTTGGATTCAAGGTAGTCCATTTCCATAAGTCTTCACAAGCCTTTTCAATACCTAATTCAGCCTTCCAGCCTAATTCTTTGTTAGCTCTTGCTGGGTTAGCTGTCAAATCAAGTACATCACCAGCTCTTCTTCCAACAACTTCATATGGCAACTTCTTACCAACAGCCTTGCTGAAGGCATTGTAGACATCGAAAACAGTGGAACCTTTACCGGTACCCAAGTTCCATTCCCTGTACAAACCTCCATTGTTAAGATTGTACAAATAGTTCAAAGACGCAATGTGACCTTTAGCCAAATCAACAACATGAATATAGTCTCTAATTGGAGTGCCATCATGACTCTTGTAGTCGCTTCCAAAAATAGACAATTTTTCTCTTCTGCCGACAGCGACTTGAGCTAAATATGGTAATAAGTTGTTTGGGATTCCTAATGGATCTTCACCAATTAGACCAGAAGGGTGGGCTCCAATTGGGTTAAAATATCTCAAAATAGCAATTTTCCAGTTTTCTGAATCACTGGAATAAATATCCTTCAAAATTCCTTCTATGACAAACTTGGTTCTACCGTATGGGTTGGTTGGGTCCATAGGGCATTCTTCCGGAATTGGGATGTATCTGTCATCACCGAACCGGGTAACATCACCATATACAGTTGCAGAAGAACTGAATACTATGGTCTTGACATTGTTTTCTTTTAACACGTTCAACAAGTTGATAGTACCGTAGACGTTGTTGTCATAGTAGTCTAATGGGATCTTGGTAGATTCTCCAACTGCTTTCAAAGCAGCAAAATGAATGACCCCCTTGATTTTATACGCTTTGAAGACTTCTGACAACTTATCATGATCTCTAATATCAACATTGAAGAAAGGAACAGATTGCTTGACTATGAATTCAATTCTAGCGACGGCGTCATAACTAGAGTTGACCAAGTTATCAACAATCACCACTTTATGACCATTGTTGATCAATTCGATAACAGTGTGTGAACCGATATAACCAGCACCACCAGTGACGAGGATATATTCAGCCATGATTATTAGTTCTACTGAATATCAAAAGGAAGATTAACCATGCAATGAAAAATTTTGCTGGAGGCGATTTCGACCCGTAATATATGTAAATTTGTCCTCCACTCCTATTTACGCTTGGAGCTGCTAACATATTTTGGCTTGGGGGATAAAAAGTGTAACGTTGCAGAAAAATTCGATTATTAGTCTGGGGACGACCCCATAAAAGGCAATGATGCCGGGGAAACGTGTATGAGCAAATACCGATACCTTTGTTTAATTTCATTCTGGGAAAAATGTCTGGATTTCAAAACATCGTCTGCTATAGTTTGTAATTAATTAACTCTTACTCATGTTTTGCAAGTATAGTCAGCGTCATAGATGACGCCTTAGCTGCTCTGTTGACCAAGTCGGAGTTTTCGGAGACTGTGGAGAGCCTTATATTTCTTGTAAACTATACAATTTAAAATACAATTTCCGAACTTCTAGCATATGTAGTAACGACGATGTTTCGTTATGTTAATTACATTTTGCTTCTTATTCCTAGTTAGAGCTTCTATTACATCTAAGTATACGATCAACTGATTGTGGCTGAAAATTTAACCGCTAACATTTCTAGAATTAAAACTCTACAACAATTTTAATCGCATTATGTTATAACAGCGTGCTGCAAAAAGCAACCACTGGTTGTTCCTGATAGGTTCGGAGTAATTCAATTCATTTTGTTCATCATCTTGCACCCCAGGTCTCTCCATACTCATGCAGACAATTTTTTTCAAATCTTATTTCTAATTTTTCCGGTCTATTAAAACTGTAACGTTACACTATTTCTCCGCACTACTGGAAATTGTCCGACTCTCAATAAATTCGGAGAGAAAATTCTCATACTATATATATTCTGGGGATAGACAACTTCCAGCAAAATCGAAATTTATAATTTCTTTGGCAAAAGACTCATAGATATAGACAATTAGAGATGGCTTCTTTAAATTCGATGGTTCCTACATTTGAGGATCTCTCGTTTTCATCTAATCCTAAGCTCCACGAAACAAGAATAGTTAACTTAATCCAAACATTCGAGAAAACATTCCAAGATGAGCCAACCTTCATCAGTAGGTCCCCTGGTCGTGTTAACTTGATGGGTGATCACATCGACTACAACTTTTTCCCTGTGTTACCTATGGCAATCGACGTTGACGTTATCGGGGTAGGCAAATCCTATTCAGACTCTCTTGAAATCAAATTGATCAACACTGATGCCTCTTTTGAACCTCAGATTTTCTCGTTACCAACCGATGGTAGTGTTATATCTATCAATGAAAATGATTCATTCTCTTGGGCTAGTTACTTTAAGTGTGCTCTTATAGTTGCTCATAAGTACATTTTAGAAAACCATCCTGAATTATTAGGCAACGGAAAGAAGCCTTTGAAAGGTTTAAAGATCGCCTTTAATGGTACAGTTCCAACTGGTGGTGGATTGAGTTCGTCGGCAGCATTTTGTGTTGCTTCTACTTTGGCAGTTTTGAAGGCAAATGGTGTTCCACATATTTCCAAGAGTGATTTAACCAAAATCACCGTTGTTAGTGAACACTATGTTGGAGTGAACACCGGTGGTATGGATCAATGTGCTTCCATTTACGGTGAAGCTTCTAAGGCTTTGTTGGTGAAATTCAAGCCAAAATTGATTGGTGTTCCATTTAAATTCCCTGCTATATCCAAAGACGAGGAGTTATCTTTCTTGATTACGAACAGTTTGCAAAAGAGCAATAAGCACGAGACAGCACCCATACATTACAACCTTCGAGTGGTTGAAATGGGAATTGGTGCTGATTTATTGGCTCACAAATTTGGCCTTTCCTTACCCAAAGATTCTAATATCAAGAGTGGCAGTTTAAGAGGCTTTTTGGACTCTTATTATGTGGACGTATTACACGAACAGCCTTGGGATGGCAATGATGTCGAAGTTGGTATCAAGAGATTGCTGGAGGTCTTGACTTTAATAGAAAGTCCTGACATTTTCAGCGAAGAAGAAAAAGTAGGGTTCAGTGTTGCACACGCCAGTGAAAGATTATCGATATCCGAAGAACAGTTCAAGGAAACCTACTTAACCACGGTCCCTGTCAGGTTTGAGATTTTAAAATTGTACCAGAGAGTCAAGCACGTTTATGCTGAAAGTTTAAAGGTATTAAAATGCTTGCAATTATTGGAAGAAACCAACAAGTCGAATGACGGGCAAAAATTCTTAGATTTGTTCGGAAAGATCATGAACGAATCTCAAGTATCATTAGACTTGTTGAACAATTCTTCAAATGCAAAGTTAAATGAAATTTGCTCCATTGCATTACAGAATGGGTCTTACGGTTCTAGAATCACAGGTGCTGGCTGGGGTGGTTCTATCGTGCACTTAACGACCACGAAGAGATTGCCTGGATTGGTCGAGGCGTTGACCAACGAATACTACAAAAAGGAATTCCCAACTATCAGTGCCAATGAATTGAAGGAGGCCATTGTCGACAGTAAACCCGCAACTGGCAGCTGCTACATCGACATCAACAAAGAGTGGTTATGAATAGGAAGAGAGATACGAGCTGACGGCAGTATATAGGATAGTTTACATGTGAAAATCGAATTCGATGTGTTTTGCTATGTATAGTTCAGAATGTACTAAATCAAGGCAAGAACCAGTGAATGAGCCTTATCTGGCTTGGATAAAGAGACACTGCATGCCGATGGGCTTTGGTACGAGAGACAAAAGGTAAACAGTGGTCGCCAGAGGCATGTGAAATATCGCGACCACGTTTGAGCAGTCCACAGTTACAATGTCGTCGTGAACGTACCTGTAATCAAACCTTAAGTCCCCCACCCGCTATGCCCCTCGCAACAGCTGCGAAAACGATCTTTTTTTCCGAGACGGACATAGCGATTGGAAAAAGATAGTGGCTACCGCACTAGAGCAAATAGCACATGCTAATACCGACCTGAGCTATCTACAAAGGGCGCCGTCTGGATTTCACCGCAAGCAGAAAACGGTGGCCCGCAATGTGATAAATGATATCTGGAGCCACCAGGGCACTGGTGAAAATTTAGCATGTGAATTTGCCAGCACTACCAGGCAGGGCACCACAGAAAAAACAATACATGCTATACGACCATGGGCAGCCAATGTCCATCTGTCATCAGCTACGGTGCATTATTGCCACATTAGGCAAAGTGTGTAGGGGATACGGTACTGGCCCATAATGAGGCGCAACACCGAGTCCATTCTCCTGAGCAAAGAAAATAACAGTGAGCTCAACCCTACGCATTCTACACAATATGGCCTCAGATGGACCCTAGCAGATACGGTGTCTATCCCCGTGACGAGTGGCTGGGCCCAGTGTAGATCGCAGTGATAGCAGCGTCATGGACTTTAATGTCCAGCAGCAGCGCACCCGGGTTTTTGCGAAGGGTCGTGTGGATCGGGCCAAAACCACCGAAAAATGAACTGATCTGGAGCAGATGCGATCACACCATACGGAATAAAACATAGGCTGGGGTTTCGGAGGCACATATGGTTGAATCATCGCCAAGCGTCCTGGCAAGCCAGTGGCAGATTCTGAGCCGCGTAGTGTACAGGAGTGAAACATGGTTTTAGGTGGCTAAATGCTCACCAGCAATTACTTCACCATTGATGTCACCGCTGAGGCCAGTCCGCCCAGACTACACCTTTTGTTATCTCTCAATTACTAAACGCAACATTACGTAGGCTACACTAGTACCTCCAAGCTGATACATACACCCTATACACGTCTTTTCTATGCAAAATAGCTGGTGGCATGGTGGCTCTTGTCACTATTTTGGGTTCCTAAAACTTCCTTATCCCAACAGCCGCTTGCTCGCAAAATACAAGGAAATTCAAAAAAAAAAAAAAAATCGTTTAATCATCATTACGTGCTTTTTTTTTCTGGGTTTATTATGGCAAAAAATATTAGGGTTGCAGATGTTATATAAATACATCCGGATTTCTCTCACTTATCATGTGTCGACTAAGATGTCTTATATCATCATACACCACATATCCAATTGCATTTGTTAACTCCTGTTACTCCTACTATTGCACCCACTGCGGCTATTATCAGTTCTGTCACTAGTGCAACACTTCCATAATAAGCATACTGCATACTATCTCGTACTTGCAAAATGACTTTAAACATCTTACCTTTGCTAGATTCCACTAGCGCAATTCCCCAGCCATATGTCACCCCCAGACAAGTACCTGCAAATCCCAATCTGATATTATTAGACGGCTTCATGATGAACGGAAACTTGAAGTTTGTCAAGAAGATCGGTGCAGGTACATACGGATTAATTTACTTAGTCCAAGACGTCACAACCGGCAAACAATACGCAGCCAAAATGTTATTGAAAGATCCACCATCGAAACACGCCTCTCCTAAAGATGCCGGTGAAAACAAGAAATACATACAAAGAAAGATCTTCGAATACTTTGCCACCCACCCAAGGGCCGTTGCCAATGAGATCGATTTGAATTTGATCAAGAACGACGGTTTACACTGTCCCTTCTTGAGAGAAATTGCATTGCATTTAAAGGTTCATCAGCACCCAAATATTATCACCATTCACAAAGTATTAAATCTTGATAACTTGGCCATTATAATCCTTATGGATTACTTTGAACAAGGAGATTTGTTTAACAATATCATTGACAATGAAATTTTCCAAAGACACCAACCTCAGCATTTGAAGCAATTATTAATGAAGAACGTGATGTTGCAATTAATCGAAGCCATTGAATATTGCGACCAGCACGGTATCTATCACTGTGACTTGAAGCCAGAAAACATCATGATCAATTACAATCCTAACTACAAGAGAAAATCGTTGAATTCGATTGTTGACTACAATGAAATCCATATTGTCTTGATTGATTTCGGTTTGGCCATGGATTCTAATTTAATCTGTTGCAATGCATGCCGTGGTTCTTCCTTCTACATGGCACCAGAAAGAACCACCAACTTTAACACCAATAACATCATCAGAAACATGGTTGACATGAAACAATATCATTCCATTGAAATCAACAACACCACCGTCACAGCATCGAACTCAAAGTTCTTCCCCACATTAGCCGGGGATATTTGGTCATTGGGAGTTTTGTTTATCAACATTTCTTGTTCGAGAAACCCTTGGCCCATTGCCTCTTTCAAGGATCAACAAAACAACAACGACGTGTTTAAGAGCTACATCTTGAATAACAATAAGAATATTTTGAGTTCTATTTTACCAATTTCATTCCAATTCAATAGATTATTAGATAAGATTTTCCAATTGAATCCAAATGACAGAATTTCTTTATCAAGCTTATACAAGGAAATCATCAAGTGTGATTTTTTCAACGATCACTTGCCATCAAAGAAACAAGATCAAGTTAGTTCTAATCCTCAATTGAACACCCCACCAGATACTCACACCACCAACTCATACATTGATGTTGACGATGAAGACGAAGAAGACGAAAGTGAATACAGCGACGAGGAAATGGAGGATGAAGTGAAGGAATACCATTCCGCCAGAGAAGAATACTCTTACGACCAGAAGCACCACCAATATACACAGAAGGGCAAACAAAGTCCCAGGCAAGTATTTGCTATGGAGACTCCGGCCAACAGTGTTGAAGAGTATGACAAAAGCAACATCATAGTTACATTTCATTAGACGATTTACGAATTAACGACAAAAAAGTTACCACCAAGGGTTCATTATAACTAAAAAGCACGACACACGGTACTACTTTCAATTCTTCATTTGGATATTTTATTTATTTCAGTCATATTTATTGTTTATACTTCTTTAGTTTACGACTAGTTTGATTTTTTACATAATGAACATTCACGATTAGATCACGATAAACCCTACTCAGTGTTACACATGTAGATGACAATCGGAGCTAGTAACTGCACGGCAGTGACGAAACCATCATGCTAATATCCGAATTGGGAACGGATGAGTCGCAGTCAAAATTCCAAAAAAAAAAATAAATATAAAAAAAGAAACCATTTTTTTCCTTCCGTAAAATTCCTTAATCGTGTGATTCTGGCCAGAAAATTAGATGATGTTAAGGTGTGAGATGGGCAGAAGAATGGATGCAAAATTTTCGGGGTGAGGATTAGCTCAATCCGATAGTGGTCTGGGGAATGTGGGGTCATGGGATGGGCCAGGTGTATCTGATCCGAGGAAGGCAGCGGGTATAAAATAAGGTAGCACCGGAGACAAACCCGGTGTAGGTGGAGCAGCCCGTAGTGACGGTGGGATTATTATTAGGGTGTGCCAAGCGACTGACAGCAAATGCAGCACATGTCTGAAACAGAACAAGAGAGCCGGCAGGTTGCCGGAGTTGTGGCAGCCGAGGTCTATCAGCCAGGGTGTAACATAGTGTAACATAGTGCAACATGTAGTGTAGAGTAGTGTACAGTAGTGCATAGAGTGGAGTAGTGTAGAGTAGTGTAGTGCATAGAGTGGAGTAGTGTAGAGTAGTTTAGTGTATAGTGTAGTGTAGTGTATAGTGTATAGTGTAGAGTTGTGTATAGTATTGTAGTGTAGATTAGAGTAGTGTACTGTACTGTACTGTAGTGTGTGGTGTATAGTGGCACTATGTCCACATGGTAGCGCACATGGTAGCGCCCGTTCTAGCACTTTCCACGGTCGTGCCGCGCCTGAAAAACAGCACCATCAATTTACGTCCATACCGGCGCACACCCATACACCAGTTGCTCCCCCCAGACCACCAGAACCCCGCAAAACGCCCCTAGCACGCATGCTGAGTCTCGTGGACAACCCGCTGATCCAGGCGGCCCGGTTGTTGGTGCCCAAGCCGTGGCTCGCCCGGCCGTACGTGTGGCCGTTTGCCATCATCTACCCCGTCTGTGTGCTGATCTACACCAACCACTACGACAAGTACATCGTGGGGCCCGAGTGGACGTTTGTGTACACCGTGGCCGTGCTCTCGGTCCACGTGTTGTTCTGGTTGATGCCCCACTGGAACATTGCCATCGACGTGCGCTTCAACTACTCGCCCGTGTCCTCGGTGGCCGAGGCCTCCTACGTGCAGATCACCCCGGCGCCCAATGCGGGCATCCCGGAGGTGTGTGCGGTCGTGCGCGAGACGTTCCACGACGGCGAGAAGCAGGTGTCGTTCTTGTACCAGAAGAGAAGACACATTTTGCACGAGTCGTCGGGCCGGTTTGCGCCGCCCCGGTTCGAGTTCGACGCAAACCCGCCGTTGGCGTATTTCCAGCGGTCCGCCGGGTTGCTGGGCGACTTGGACAAGTACGCGCGCAACTACGGCGCCAACCGGTTCGACATCCCCATCCCCACCTTCTGGGAGTTGTTCCAGGAGCACGCGGTGGCGCCGTTCTTTGTGTTCCAGATCTTCTGCGTGGCGCTCTGGTGCATGGACGAGCAGTGGTACTACTCCTTGTTCTCGCTCTTCATGTTGGTGTCGTTTGAGATGACCACCGTGTTCCAGCGCAGAAGCACCATGGCCGAGTTCCAGTCCATGGGCATCAAGCCCTACGACGTGTACGTGCACCGCGACCGCCAGTGGAAGCAGATGCTGACCACCGACTTGTTGCCCGGCGACGTCGTGTCCGTGACCCGCACTGACGAGGGCAGCGCCTTGCCGTGCGACTTGTTGTTGCTCGACGGCACCGCCATCGTCAACGAGGCCATGTTGTCCGGTGAGTCCACGCCCTTGCTCAAGGAGTCGGTCCTGTTGAGGCCGGGCGACGACCTTTTGCAGCCCGACGGCCTCGACAAGAACTCCATCTTGCACGGCGGCACCATGGCGTTGCAGGTGTCCGGGCCGGAGGGCTCCGGCGCCGGCGGCGTGCGGGCCGCCCCCGACCACGGCGCGTTGGCCTACGTCACCAAGACCGGCTTCGAGACGTCGCAGGGTCTGTTGGTGCGTATGATGATCTTCTCCAGCGAGCGCGTGTCGGTCGGCAACAAGGAGGCGTTTTTGTTCATTTTGTTTTTGCTCCAGTTCGCCATTGCCGCCTCGTGGTACGTGTGGGTGGAGGGCACCAAGATGGGCCGCATCCAGGCCAAGCTTATCTTGGACTGCATCATCATCATCACCTCGGTGGTGCCCCCCGAGTTGCCCATGGAGTTGACCATGGCCGTCAACTCGTCGTTGACCGCGTTGCAGAAGTTCTACATCTACTGTACCGAGCCGTTCCGGATTCCGTTGGCAGGCAGAATCGACGTCTGTTGCTTCGACAAGACCGGTACCTTGACTGCCGAGGACTTGGTGTTTGAGGGGTTGGCTGGCTTTAAGCCCGACGAGGTGCACCACTTGTTCACGTGCGAGGAGGCGCCCGACGCCACCTCGTACATCTTGGGCTCCGCTCACGCCTTGGTCCAGTTGGACGACGGCGAGGTGGTCGGCGATCCCATGGAACAGGCCACGTTGAGTGCTGCCCACTGGAATGTCGGCAAGCACGACACCGTGGAAAGAACCAACGCGGCCGGCAAGGTGGAGAAGATCCACATTTTGCGCCGTTTCCAATTCTCGTCTGCTTTGAAGAGATCCGCCGCCATCACCTCCATCAACTCCGTCCCCGGTAAGAACTTTGTTGCTGTCAAGGGTGCCCCAGAGACGCTTCGTTCCATGGTCGTGGATGCGCCCGAGAACTACGAGCACATCTACAAGTCTTTCACGAGAGCCGGGTCGCGTGTCTTGGCCCTCGGCTACAAGTATTTGGACACCAACGTCAGTGTGACTAAGGTCAAGCGTGAAGATGTCGAGTCCAAGTTGCACTTTGGCGGTTTCATCGTCTTCCACTGTCCCTTGAAGGCCGACGCCGTAGAAACTATCAAGATGTTGAACGAGTCTTCGCACAGAAGTGTCATGATCACGGGTGACAACCCCTTGACCGCGTGTCACGTGGCCAAGGAGGTCGCCATCACCACGAAAGACGTGTTGATTTTAGATGCCCCCGAGGAGCACCACGACATTGGTGAAAATGACAACTTGGTGTGGAGAAACGTGGACGAGACGGTTGTGATCCCATACCAATCTTCCAACGACATTGACCTCCAGTTGTTCAAGAAATACGACGTCTGTATAACCGGTTACGCTTTGAACTACTTGGCCGACCACCACCAGATTTTGGACTTGTTGAAGCACACCTGGGTTTACGCCAGAGTGTCGCCCAACCAGAAGGAATTCATTTTGACTTCGCTCAAGGATGCAGGCTACAACACATTGATGTGTGGTGACGGTACTAACGATGTGGGTGCTTTGAAACAGGCCCATATTGGTATTGCGTTGTTGAACGGTACTGAAGAAGGCTTGAAGAAAATTGCTGAAAACAGAAAGAACGAGGCGCTCCAGAAGGTGTATGACAAACAGGTTCAATTATTCACCAACTGGGGTAAACCACCTCCACCTGTTCCTGCCGCCATTGCCCATTTGTATCCTCCAGGAAAGTTGAACCCCAAGTACTTAGAAGCCATGGAAAAGAGGGGTGTGACCATCACTCCCGAGATGAGAAAGGCTGTGGCAATCGCCAACCAGCTTGCAGTGGAAGTGAAACCCAAGGGTGCCGCTCAAGCTAAGGGTAACGCCGGCTTGGCTGATACTTTATTGGGCGCTTTGGACGACGCTGGTGCTGAAGACGAGGCCCCAGTGTTGAAGTTAGGTGATGCTTCTGTGGCTGCACCTTTCACCTCCAAATTGGCCAATGTTTCTGCTGTCACCAATATCATTCGCCAGGGTCGTTGTGCACTTGTTTCCACCATCCAGATGTACAAGATCTTGGCCTTGAACTGTTTGATTTCCGCCTACTCGCTTTCTGTGTTGTATTTGGCTGGTATCAAGTTTGGTGATGCTCAGGCTACTATTTCCGGTATATTGTTGTCCGTCTGTTTCCTTTCCATCTCCAGAGGTAAGCCTATTGAGAAATTGTCCAAGGAAAGACCCCAGGACGGAATCTTCAATATTTACATCATGGGTTCGATTCTTGGCCAGTTTGCTATTCATATCATCACTTTGATCTATATCACTCGCGAAATCTACATCTTGGAGCCCAGAGAACCTAAAGTGGATTTGGAAAAGGAATTTGTGCCTTCTCTTTTGAACACTGCCATGTTCTTGTTGCAGTTGGCTCAGCAGGTTTCGACTTTTGCGGTTAACTACACTGGTTTACCATTCAAGGAAAGTATTACCTCCAACAAGGGTATGTACTACGGATTGTTAGGTGTTGCTGGTTTGGCTCTTTCCGGGTCCACTGAGTTTATGCCTGAAATCAACGAGGCTATGCAGTTTGTGCCAATGACCTATGATTTCAAATTCAAGTTGACCGGTAGTATCCTTGTCGATTTGGGTGCCACCTGGATCATTGAAATCGTGTTGAAGCACTTTTTCATGAACTCGGCTGCTGCGGACATTGCTGTGAGAGATGATGAGGAGGAACAGTAGTTGTTTTATAGAGTAGCAGGTTATTTTTGGTTTCTGCTTGCAGTTCAAGACTCTTAGTGCTACAATAAATAAATTTTAGTTAATAATAAACATAACTTTTAGCGATCACGACGAGTACTCCTTCTGTAATGAATATTGCACTATGTAGTTTGAAAGAATTGACCTTGTGCCATTATTTTAGCTATCCATTCAATCCCGCTTCTGAGGCTACAAAGATTCGTATAATGACATCGAATTCTATTAGTCTATAAATATAATACATTGCTATCTACACATTCTTTCCTCGTAACACCTCTATATCTCTATTCCTGTCCAAAGCACTCACTTTCAACACCGTGATTCCACTCCTCTCCACTATATTCATCTTGTCCTTCAGGAATTTTGTCGCCATGAGCCGTAAAATATCCATAATCTCTTCCTTATTGGCAGGATAATCAGAGCTATCCTGTATGGTCTGGCATAACTTTGTCACTGAGAAAAGCTTCACCGATTCCGACTCGACTTTTTCGCTGAACAACTGGAATAGAACCTCATACACAGACAAGGACTTTTCCGACAAGTACTGGTCGTATTTGGCCCGAGGATCTGCAAAAGGATCTTCTCTGCTTTCGTTGTTGCGTTTCTCTTTGAGCCGGATGCGCTCTAGCAAAGTAAGGCCGCTTTTGTTGTCTTCAGCAGCATGTTTCGGCTTGGGCTGAAACTTGGACGCCTCGTTTTTCAATTCCCTTAGCAAATTCCGCTTCACGGGTGAAGATGATGCCGACCTGGGGAGTTTGGTCACTTTGGTAGGCAGGAATTTGGGCTTGACGGGAGAATTCAGCGGCGTGCCTAAATCGTGGTTAAATGCAAGGATTTCTTTGAGTGCAGCCCGAGGCACACACTCAGCGTCGGGGTTTTCGGTTATCCACTCGGCTATCCTGCTGGAAAAATGGGCCTTTCTAGCATCCAGGGCCAGATTACTGGATCCAAGCGGGAATGAGATGTACATACGGTGTGTGTCAGGCTGGGCATCTTCAACACTGTAAATGTGGTAAAAGTGCGGGTCTATGGTGTATATAGCACGTAAATCGTCTAGTTGGATCCGAACCTGAGCTAGTGGACTGGCTGCTGCTAGTATCCCACTGATCAAGCCATCAGTAGAATGCGAAGCGTAGTGGAGATAAAGGGCCGTATCTATGGCACCAGCGGTTTTGGAAAGCTGCTGAAAAAAGGCCCGTCGTATGAGTCTGTGCGCGGGATACGGTTTGGCGGCGCTCATAGGACGCTGACACGAATGACGGTGGGTTTAGCGCTGGATCTTGCTACCGGTACTTGGTACCCGTAAATTATGCCCTAGACGCGTCTGAAAAATCTTTTTTGTGGGGACCGCTGTGTGCAGGCTGGTATGCGCTTACAGGGAATTCCGCTGCCCAGAATGCGATGCTCCCATTGCACACTACCACAACAGGATACTTCCGGGCACAACACACTAGCAGCACTGTTTTGGTATATCCGCAGCCATGGAGAAGCGGGAGGACCACTTGCGGAAGGGGACCACCGCATCGCCCTACGAAACAGTGCTTGCGGGGTCTGTTCTGGGTGCCGTAGCCCGGTAAGTACCGATTTCCACTCATTTCCGCTATGTGAGGCATACTAACTAGGCGCAGAGCAATCACAGCACCGCTTGACACCATCAAAATACGGCTCCAGCTACAGCAGAAATCGTACCAGGAGCGGCTCAGCGTGGCGCAGGTCACCCGCAACCTCCTCACAAACGAGGGCGTGGTGGCGCTCTGGAAGGGTAATGTTCCGGCCGAGATCCTCTACATACTATACGGAGCAGTGCAGTTTACCTCCTACCTGATGCTCCTGAGAACCATCACCGGGTTGGAGTCCAGCAACGGGATCGTGCTATCGGCCTCGACGCATTCGCTATTGGCGGGATTTGGCGCCGGAATTGCCAGTACGCTCGCCACATATCCGTTCGACCTACTCAGAACCCGATTGGCGGCCAGCCCCGATAAAAAGTTGCTTTCCATGACGGCCACCTTGAAAAACATCATACGGGAGGACGGGCTTACCGGCTGTTTTGCCGGCATTAAACCGGCCACGCTTTCGGTGGCGTCTACGACGGGGGTCATGTTCTGGTCGTACGAGCTAGCACGTGACTTTGCCCGACGGTACCAGGGAGTGCCCTTTTTGGAGGGCTTGTGTGGGTTTGTGGCTGGCGCAACTTCTAAGGCGATTACCTTCCCTCTAGACACCCTCCGGAAACGGACACAGATGTACAAGGTGATGTATGGCGCCAAGCCGGTTAGTGCCGTGCGTTTGTTCATCGATATCGCCAGAAACGAAGGCATATACGGGCTCTATAAAGGCTTTGGTGTGAGTTTGTTGAAAACAGCGCCTACCAGTGCAGTTTCCTTGTTTGCCTATGAGTACTCGCTCAGTTGGATCACGGCGGTAAATAGACGTCTCGTGTAGTGTAGCATATGTATAGAATAATGGGTAATATAGAGAAGGAGATTCGATAATACTGCAACTGAGCCGCTACTTGTAGCACTTCCCGGTGTTCCTGATACTGTGGTGTGTATATTCTACCTGTGCTACACACGTAACAAGTACTCGTCCTCGTTATCATCACTATCGTGTTCTGGGCCATCAATGTTAACTCCCAGGAGATTCTCAAAGCTGAGCACTAGTTTCACCAAGGCATCATCATCAGCATCGAGTCCCTTGAGTATATCCTCCTGGTCGTCATTGTAATTCTTGGTGATCAGGTCAGGCAGAATGTACTCTTTATCATTATCGTCAGTTTCGTAGTGGCGATCCGTGTTTTCAGAATCATTTGTGTGAGTCTGGCTGCTGCTTTGAAACCGAATACTGGATATATCCTTGGAATGAGAGTACAACGACTGCGAGTTGGCTAGCAAGTTTTGGAAGCGAGACGGAGTTTTGACTACTGGACTGCTGGTGGGTTTTGCTTTGCTGCTATTTTCAGTTCTGTTATTTTCTGCTGGTAACTCGACAGCCTCTGTAGCTTGTACCTGCTCAGATTCCTTTCGTAGCTGCTGACGAATATAAAGAGGTAGATTATCTCCAAAAAGAGAGCTCCTGCGCTCTTTCTTACTGAGTGTATCTCTCGCCACTGTTTCAGATGCAGTAGTTTGGGGTTTATTTATATGATTTTCGGTGCTGGGGCTTTGAACCGCTCCATTACTACCACCGCTAGCATCTCCACTATTATCAGCAGCAGTACCCCCACCAAAACCCAACTTTTTCAGCACTTTTCGCAACCGGTTGCTTATCAAAGGTAGCTGTAGTCCTTCTTTCAAATTTTTATTTTGCTTCGTTTCTGGCTTAATTGCGGTAACTTCTGCTTTCGTGATAGCATTCACATACGAGGTGCTGATAACAGCAGGTTTTGTTAATGCGCTATCCCTGTGGATACTGGAAGTTATGTTGGGAACAGTATGCATTAAGTCTAGCGACATTCTTCGCTGTGTTTTAGTCATTTTGGGCATAGTTGTCCGAACTTTAGCATCGTGTGATATTGGTGCTATCTGTGGTGCTGTATTTGGTGCTGCTTCCACTGCCACTTCGTAGTCTTCCGGTACCACTGGCTCAGCATTGAAAGATTCTAGTCCTAACGATACTATCAACTCATTCACCTCTTTAAATAGTGGATTTCTCTTGTTTTTGAAGTTGCTGGTTATATGCTTCAAATTAAACTCACCACCTTTGAAATAGTCATACCGCACATCGTACAATTCGTCCACCCTTAACTTGAGATATTCTATGTCTGGGAAGTCCAATATTCGCAGTAGATACGTCCAGTCTATCTTCTGATAGAATTGTGATATATCCACCACCGCATTACTGTATTCTTCTACGTATTTGCGGAGTTGTGCTTCCTTGGCTTTATTCCACTCCAACTGATTATGAGTTAGCATTCCGTCCAATAACGTACAAAAAGAATTTCGTCTGTTGATTCATATACATACACTACTCATGTCATCCCCGTTGCTGATTTCCGGAGCTGACCTACCCGTATCCACGGCAGACATGGCTGGTGCTAGAAGCGTATTCTTATCGAACCGGAACTGGTAATCGCTTTTATTGAACATGTTATATGCAGGATAAAATAGTTTGGCTTACTTCTCCGGTTTCCCACCACCAGTGCAGACGATACCTGGACCTAAAAACAGCCTACCATCGTAAACTTAACCAACATATATGAGATAGAGACTCTAGAAGGCAAAAAAATGGACGAGTCCGGAGTCGAACCGGAGACCTTTCGCATGCTAAGCGAACGCGCTACCAACTACGCCACACGCCCTTTTAAAGGGGGGGAAGAATGGTCCCTAGCAGGATCGAACTGCTGATCTTGGCGTTATTAGCACCACGCCTTAACCAACTGGGCCAAGGGACCATTTCTTGACAGGAAAAAACAAATAGCTCAAAATGTGCGAAAGTGTGAAAATCACGTGCCTGAATTCAGGCACTTGAATGAGTTCCTGTATATAAAAATTTTCAGCTATACATAATCTCATCTCAGTGATACTACATTACACCTTTCGACATATACAACAACCGAAGACCATATTCGCAAAATGAAATTCTTGGTGTCTGCGGACGATAACGGTCAGGTAAAGGAAGTGGTATTCAACAGAGGTACCGATACTTCCAAGAAGGAGGGACAGCAGCCTATTTCCATCAAGAACTACTGCTCGGAACCCAAAGTGGTATCCAAAGCATTATTACTCAACTATTCCGACACATATCTTGTATCTTCTAAAATAGGAGGTTCTATATCGGTGTATGAATATTCAGATGAAATCCCTGAATCTGAAGACGAAGACCAGTACAAGTTGTTACATCTGTACAACCTTGAAGTGCAAAAGGATGATAAACCAGTAGCATTAATAGAAAACGAAGACTTGCAGAGCATAATAGTAGCATTTGAGTCGAGCAAAGTGTTTATTATCAACTTAAGCAATGAGAAATTTGACGTAGAGCCCATTTTGGTTAATTTAAATGAGTCGAAACCAATTTCAGCATTCGTTGCAAATCCATTAGAAAGTGGAGTTTTTGCATATGGTGGTAAGGAACTCGATGTCAAAATCATAAGTTTGTTCGATAAGAATATAAGTTCCGACGTTTTCACTAAATCCCGAAAGGAAGTCACGAGCATATTTAATCCCACCGTGAAATTCACCGCCAAAAATGTCAAAAACGACCATTTAGATTTAAGAGTACAGATTTGGGTCACCAACATTCTATTCTTCCACGATCAGCCTAAAGAGGGTTACAAGTTTGTAACTGCTACCAGATACGGCCAAGTTCGTATTTATGAAACCAGCCACGGAAGAAGACCTGTGAAAGATTATAAAGTGTGTGAAAAACCTATACTCACATTATCATTTGCCGATGATGAAGAAACTGAAATAGTGGTGACTGATACACACAGCTTGATGGCGAAGTATTCTTTGACATTAGTCGATGAAAAAGCACAAAAAACAATTTCTGCTTCTGCAGGTGTGGTTGTCAAACCAGTAGCTAAGCTCTTGGGCAAGTTCTCCGAAGGAGGGAATACTGGTGCTACTTTTGGTGTTGCTTGTAATGGAGAAATATTGGCTACCGGTGGTTTAGACAGATATCTCCGAGTGTTCGATGTGAAAACGCGTGAGTTATTAGCCAAAGTGTATCTTGGGGTGGAGATCTCTTCTTTGGTGATAGTTGATGCGGAAGATGAAATCAGTGAAGAAACTACAGAAGAAGTTCCCCAGATCCAAAGGAAAAAGAGAAAGGACATTGCAATACAACAAAAGGAGGAAAGCGATGAGGAAGAACTTTGGAATGAGTTGGAGTCCAATGAAAAGGGCAGCAAGAAACAGAAACTTTCCTAATTGTAATTGTAAATAGAAGCATAGACTAGAGACATAAAAGTCGTCACAGAACAGCGGTGTAGCTTATGTAAATCTGAATTAGTACGATTTTTGCACCTTCCCCCAGATTTTTGCTAAATTCTAATGAAATGTTGATATAAGCTCAACATTAAGAAATACTACTAATAGTTCTACAGCCAATCTCCATTGTCTATTCTCATATATTTTACACTTGTGGCACTAACACATAATCAGTAAATTATACAAACCCCCCACTACTTACCAGAAGCGTTCTGCGGCGAGATCTCCTCTTCAATAACTCTATTTCCTGATCTGTTACTGGTATTTATCACACTCATGCACTTCCACTCGTTCAAGTAATTGCATTTCCAGAGCCGGATATTGCCATCATCTCCTGCTGAAGAAAGAATGGTACCAGTCAAATTCCAGTTCACTTTCCACACCTCCAGCTTATGGTCATTCAACTTGGCCAAGGTTTCTATTTTCAACTCGCCTGTGTTCAGTTCCGTGGCCTTAAATATACGCACATACCCATCTTTGCACCCTGTGGCTATCAAGTGGTAGTTTCTGCCCATAGAAGGCGCCCAGCTCACTGATCGGATCAATCCGTTGTGTTCAGGCAAGTTGCACAACTTGGTATATTTACTCTTTGCACCTTGGTCAGCTTCCAAATTATCCATTGTGTCACCAGCAGATTCGTTGCTACTGGAAGTGCCGTATATAAAGCCCTGGTCAAGCGCCACCACAATCAATTTCTCGGTCCTTGAAAACTTGGCTGGACACCACTCGATACAGAAACTACTCTGAAGACTTTTAGCAGGCAATTGCATACTCAAAATAGGCAACTCGGTGGTTAAAGTCCAGTTGGTGAGATCTCCCGGCTCTAACGACTCGTATATCCGAAAAATCCCGTCCGATCCCACACATCCCAATTTAAGTCCCATGTGGTTGGGTGCAAAACAAACATCGTATATGGGTCCGTACGAATAAGTGGCCAAAGTGGCCAACTTAATCCATCTTCTGCCGGAACCGTGCAATTCGTCCGGCTGTTCCTGCCACACCTTCACAGTTCTATCATATGAACACAGGGCTATTATTTTCTGGCTCAGAAACTCCGGATGCGCCCAAGAAAGCTTCACGATCAGCGAATCGTGTGCCTTCCACAGGTCGTTCAATACCCAAGCGGAATGGGCACTGTCTAGGTCAAACACCTTTATATGTTGGTCCAGAGACGCAGTGGCAATGTGTTTGCCGTAAAAGTCGTACTTTACATCATGGATCAACTCTTCATGACCAGTTACAAACGGTTTCATTGCGTTTGGATCCAATTGCGGGCACTGTAGCAGGAGAAGATATATGTCTCGGGCCCAATCTGGTTGTAGCAGACCATCGATAATGTGTGATTATGTGCAGGCCAACACGTGACTTCAACGTGATCTACTCGAAATGAAGATATTTTAATGCCCCCAAAACCACTACTAGTAGAAACTACTTCATTTCTTGTGTAATTGAGCAGATAGATTGTTGAAACCTCTGTGAATATACTTTGTATGGGTGAGTTGTTCATTTTCTGTTCACAAGAGGCTGTTATAGCGGTTGCTGGACATTATCATTAGTCACGCGAAAGTCACGTGACTCAATAAACAGTCTATTTTTGCCAGTTGGCCAAGCTAGCATTTTGCAACGTGTGAATGTACACCGGCAGAAATGGCACTGACAGTATTCAAATTAGCCATTTTGGGCGTGTCTTTGCTGCTAGTCACAGTCAATAACCCTTTGCAAACACTGGTGGCATTTTCCGGCATAGGATATGTGGTGACACACACGCTAATCCCCAGACTCACTTCCAGCTTTATTAAGGTGGGGCTCAAGGGAAGAGATCTTTCCAAGAAGGGTCCAGTGGACGAGATAGCCGAGTCCATGGGCGCAGTCTCGGCCATCACATACTTGTTTTTGATGTTTGGACTTATTCCGTTCATCTTCTTCAAGTATTTGGTATCGTTTACGTCACTTTCCAATGACGAGAGTATTTCAGACAATTACGCTGTTCAATACCAGTCGCTTGCAAACAACCGCTTATTTCCACACAATAAGCTAGCTGAGTACTTAGGTGCCGTGTTGTGCTTGCAAAGTACGACAATGTTGGGATTTTTGGATGACTTGTTTGATATTAGGTGGAGACACAAGTTTTTCCTTCCTGCTGTTGCATCCTTGCCATTACTTATCGTATACTATGTTGATTTTAGTGTTACGTCGGTAGTGGTACCTCTCTTTGTCTACAATATTCCAGGAGCAGAAACATTGCTCGAATTGGTCAGTCAGGTGGTAAGAATTGGAAACTATGCCGTGAGTGTAGCCACTGGGTTGAGCTTTGGCACTCTCAATTCGTACACTATCACCCGGGACACCCCCAGATTGCTTGATTTGGGTATTTTCTACTATGGTTACTTGGCGTCTGTGCTGATTTTCCTGCCCAATTCAATTAATATTCTTGCTGGGGTCAATGGTCTAGAGGTGGGTCAATCGGTGGTACTTGGAATCATATTTCTTGTTAACGATTTCTGCTACTTGTTTTCCAGCAATATCTCACATGCAGCATACGATTCACATTTGTTTTCGGTCATTTTCATTATACCGTTTATGGGTGTATCGATAGCATTGTTGCAATATAACTGGTTTCCGGCTCGTGTTTTTGTGGGAGACACCTACTGCTACTTTAGCGGCATGGTGTTTGCTATTGTTGGTATACTTGGCCACTTTTCCAAAACTCTTCTTTTGTTTCTTTTGCCACAGATTGTCAACTTTATATATTCCACGCCGCAGTTGTTCAATTTGGTACCGTGCCCTCGTCACAGACTTCCCAAATTCAATGCAGACGATGGGCTTATGTACCCCAGTTATGGACAATTAAAGGAAGCGTCTTCTGCAGGGAAAACATTGATTTTGGTGTTATCTAAGCTAGGGCTCATTCTGGTGAAAAGGGATGAGAAAACTGGCGAAATCACCGATTTTTCCAACATGACCATCATTAACTTGCTGTTGGTGTGGTTCGGACCATTGCGGGAAGACAGTTTGTGCTTTTTGTTGTTGGCAATTCAGCTTTTAGTGGGTTTGCTGATGGTGGTAGTGAGACACACAGTGGGACCCTGGTTGTTTGGATACGATAATCTCAGTTGGGGGGTGAAGTAGAGTAAAGTGGACAGATCATAGTCGTAGTGTGTGTAATGTATGATAGTAATAGAGTTGTTTGGCGCTACACGTGAGCCGGTTCAAGGATGCTGCATCCGAGAGTTGCAGCTGTTCGTTTCCAGTGGTTTGATTCGACATATAACTGGAAGGAAGCTTTGAAGGCACTTAAGGTGATACGGGAACATGGTTATATGTGATACACGTGACAGGATGCACGTGACGACAAATGTCCAACCATGCCATCAGTTTCAACAATAGCGTATGAAGTAAACCAGATACATGCATATCCCTTCATACTTTCCTCGACGCTTGCATACGCTTAGGTGGGCACAATTCTAGCTTTATTACATGTAATATATACACTGTAGAGTTACAGGCAATGCGCTACCATGTACAACATCAGATGCACGCAAAAACCACACAGACAACTGTATACAAAACCATAATTTGAACGGCCCCTACTACCGAACAGTTACCTTGTATTGGCATATATACCACTGCGAACAGAACTCTCTCTACCTCCTGCTGACCCCTATCCTGGTCATACAAATTGCTACCAAACTACACTCAGCCTTTCTTGTTCCTGCACATAACTCTCCACTTGTATTCCCATTTTCCACGCTATAACCGTACTACTACTAACTGTACCGCTACCTCCCCACCATTGCACCAGGTCGATTCCGAACACACACGAAATGCCACCTCCACCTCCACCGCCACCCCCTCCTCCTGCACCACCACTCAATGCTAACTTGCCGCCCGGTCCTCCTGCCGTAATGCCTGCGGGTAGAGATGCTTTGTTGGGCGATATCCGGAAGGGTGCTAAGCTCAAAAAGGCAGTCACAATTGACAAGTCGAAGCCGATGATTGAATCCAAACTGTCAGTTTCGGTTGCCTCCGCGCCTCTGACCGGTTCTGGCCACGTTGCGGCCCCGTCAGCACCCGGAATTCCTCAGCTCGGCGACATTTTCGCTGGCGGAATGCCGAAACTAAAACACAGAGACAACCGGGCCGGTATAATCCCACCCTCGGCACCTCTGATTCCGGTTCCAGGACTGATCCCGGTGCCGGCTTTGCATTCTCCGGCAATGCCACTGCTGAGGCCGATGAAGCGCAACAGCACGAGCACAGCACAAGACGTTATTGCGGGTCCGCCTCCGGTTCCCACTTCGGCACCGCCGATTCCGACCGGGTTGCCTCCATCAGCCCCCAAAATGCCCCCATCGAGACCCCGGAAGTCGTCTCATGTGAAATCGTCCTCTATTTCGTCCACAATCTCGAACGAAGCACCACCGTTGCCACATTCGATGCCACCTCCAATTCCGACTGGTCCAGCACCGGCATTGCCCTCGGCTCCAGCACCGGCTCCACCTTCTGCAGTTCCTCCCTCTGTTCCTTCAGCCGCACCCCCAGTTCCGGGCGGCTTGCCCTTTTTGGCCCAAATCAATGCCAGACGAGACGACAAAAATGTGATCAACTCGGTGCCACCTTCCAAAACGGCACTGGTGCTGTCTGCTCCTCCCATCCCATTATCGCTACCACCTCCACAACCTCCGGTTCCGACATCTTTACCTCCGACATTGCCTAAACCGGTGATAGCCTCGGCACCCCCTCCTCCGCCACCACCGGGACCTCCACCACCACCGGGACCGCCTCCTCCACCAGCTTTACCATCATTTACGTCAGCAGCCCCAACACCGCCAAAACTGACCAACTCGGCTCCTCCACTGGGCGGATTGCCATTTTTGGCGCAAATCAATGCTAAAAGAGACGACAGTTTTGTGGTTGACGGATCAAGCAATTATCTGACAGCACAATCGAGCCAGGAATCTACACCGGCTCCGGCTGTCCCTCACATACCACTTCCAAGAAAGGAAAGCGCATTTCGACCACCGGTGCCGGCAGCTGCACCACCCCCACCAAAAGCACCTGCCCTTTCACAGCCACCTCCACCACCTCCAATAGCGCCACCGCTTCCTACAGCAGCACCCCCAATTCCTTCAGCAATGCCTCCTCCACCATCATCCATTCCAGCTGCTCCTCCACCACCACCTTCTTTTGCACCACCGCCAGTACAATCCATTTCTCGTTCAAAAGCCTCTCTGGAAGCTCCAAAAGTACTGCCCGTCACTCCAAGCATCCCTACTCAAATCCCTCCACTGCCAGCTTTCTCTCCACCACCACCCAGTATCCCTCCAAGTGTTCCTCCAAGTATTCCTAATTTCCCAGATAGCGCACCTCCTCCGCCTCCTCCACCATCTTCTTCTATCACTGGACTCAAAAAGCCACCACCTCCTCCTCCGCCTCCATCTACTTCATTGTCTTCTTCATCTTCGAACTACAGATCGACTAGTTTGGATCATCAGCAGAGTGCAGGCCAGTCTCTCAGAAAAATCTCCGCCCAGGCTTATACTATCTCCACTACACAGCAAAGAAACGGTAATCTGAATGGTGAAAAGGGCACAAAGATGGTGATTGAAGACACCAGATTCAAGTTTGTGAATGCAAACTCGCTTCCCAACCCCAGAAAGTTTGGTGAAAAGGGAAGTGGTGCTAAATTATATCCTAGTGGCAGAGGTTCTTCTGTTCCGTTGGACTTGAGTGCCTTTACATAGCTGAATGCGTAGTTACAGGACTCTTAAAATGCAAAATGATATGACTTTTTCTGATGTAGGATGAAGAAATAGTATTATTACTACCTATCCTCATACTATATACACTATACACAGCGATTATTCATTACTCGTTACTTCTTCTGGTGACCAGGTGTGCACCACATTATCATAAAATGAACATGTGGCTAATTCCCGACCATCAACTGCCCAATCACCCCCGTAACACATACTCGTATGCTCTCCCTTAAAGTATCTAGTAACATCAAAACTATCACTTCCATTTGGAGTAACTATACGTGCTCCATCATACATACAACATACCAAAACCCGGTCATCGCATGGTAGCGCATTCGGTATCAATCTCCACACCCCTCCACCTAAATTCTCCTGCTTGAGAACCTGCGGAATATACCCGGGAATAAGCGATGGATTAGACTTATCCATTAACCTGAGATCGAATATGCGGAGATTGTCATCATAAGATCCTGACCACAACTGGTGACTATTACTTCTATTCCAATTTTCACCAGCAGCTAGAATTGAAACCACGCCAGCATCATGGTGACGGGTCGTGGTGGACCATATT
Organism: Scheffersomyces lignicola; assembly: GCA_030578435.1. Taxonomy (NCBI): domain Eukaryota; kingdom Fungi; phylum Ascomycota; class Pichiomycetes; order Serinales; family Debaryomycetaceae; genus Scheffersomyces; species Scheffersomyces lignicola. The sequence continues at coordinate 8,772 of JAJMRV010000012.1, read as the reverse complement.
TTATCCATGGATCTCGTATCATGTGCTATGAGTTTTGCATCATCACCTCCGGTGAATACTACGTGGGAAAGTTCACCCAATTCTCCGAAACTGGCAGTCCAGCACTCTAATTCGTGGCTAGTACAGAGCAGCTCAAAAGTCTGAGCCTTAAGATCCAAAATGGATACTTCTCCCGAAGTACAAGTGGCCACCAAAACATTGGGATCACTATTCGAGAAAGAAATGGCTGTCACCAAGTAGTCTTTTTCAAAGACCTGAATCTGTTCTTGTTTGGCTATAGAATTGTCTTCGGACTTGTACTTCCAGAATATCACTTCGCCCGTAGAGTGGGCAGAAACCAAAAGCGATTCATCGTGGGGGCTAAACTTAAGGTCTAGAATTGCACTTTCGGTAGCGGTACTTGAAATAAGAGCGAACTTACCATTGTTGTTGTGGTATATGTCTACGGAGCCATGCCGCCTTCCGTCTTCCTCCAATTTGTATGTGCCTAAAAACAAAATGGAACTATCGCTAGGAGCATAACGCAAACAACAAGGTGGTAATTCTGCGCTTGTTTTACCTACTGTCTTGCTTACAGGAATCGAACTCATGTTTGTTGCTCTGCAAGGAGTGAAATGTAATATCTGATAGCCATCACCATCTCTGTATGAAGGTTCTTTGTGCAGGAAAGTTTTTCATTTATTGTCTGCAGGATTTTGCATATAACACTAGCCTAATTTTTATGGAGATTCTCCAACCCGAATATACCTTCATCTAGACAAACCACCAATTTGCTAATATGGGGCTTTGGTCCAGATGGAATGCCTTGCCGGTTAAAGCTCGGTACTACGTGGGATTTTCTTTTTTGATTTTTGCTGCAGCAGGTGATTACGTCACAAGCAGACTTGAAGACGAAGTGTCAGAGAGGAAAAGGGTGCTAGAAGAAATGAAGCAAGAATCGAGTCAACAGAAATAGAGACAGTTGCAGACAACAATATAGAAGTTCAAGGATAAATTTAGGTAAATATGTATATAGTAAAGGTATCCTGAATAAACAGATGTAACGAAATAGCTAGTGTAGAGACAGAAGACATTCAAGGCGTATCTGCAGTTAAGTAGCAGTGGAATCGATGAAGTTAAATTGACAGTACCAAGCAAACAGGAAAAATTCAATAAATTTTCAGTTGTAATTAGCGTGTCATTTCACTACAGTTGCGAAAAGTCGTATTACTTTACGATATTAATTAAACTGCAGCTCTTGCCGCAAAACAATCTAAACAAACTATTTGCTATTCTAATTATTTGAGCAAGCCCTTCTTGACGTACTCTTTTCTAATAGAGGAAATGAATTCCAAGAACTTGGCTGGGTTAGAATCGATACCTCTGGTGTATACGAATCTGGAGGCCAAGTGGGTTGCGAAAAGTGCCTTCAAGTATGCTTCCGGCACTCTGGTCAACACATTATCTATGCCAATAACATTCAACAACAATGGTGGTAAAGAATCAAGCAAAACTGCATTTCTAAATTCGACGTCATCGTTCCACAATTCCTTGGAGTTGGCCAATTCGTCACCTAATCTGTTAATGCTGACTGACAACTTGTCAGACAACTCGGTGAATGAAACACCAGTGTCTTCGTGTAACTTCCACAATGCTTCGAATTCATCCTCAGCATTAGCGACGATCACTCTCTGCACCTCTTTGACGTAATCCTGGTAGAACTTAGGTTTCTCATGAGTCTTGGAATTCACACACATGTTCGATAAGAAGCCATTGTCATCAAAGGCCAAAGCAGCTAACACTTCCAACGAGGACGAAGTCACACCACCCTTGTTGGTAGAAGCATCCTTGAAAATGACAATACCTGCCTTTTCCAAGATAAGCTTGGCCGATTGTGTGATAAACAAGTTGGCACCTTCCACAAAGTATGGCACCACAGACTTACCAGTCTTGTCATCAATTAACTCGTGAACATTATTAGTGTCAATGGCAGCAGGTCTTCCACCGCATGGAACAAACAAATCAACTCCGTTAGGGAACTGTTGCTTCAATTTCAAGTGGAATGTGTTTCTGAAGGATACACCACTGGTGACCACTTCACCATGAGGCAATTTGACATCGACATCATCTACCAATACAACGTACCCATCAGCAGAAAGCTTGGATCTATCATAGTGGTCAATCATCTTTCTTTCCTTGGCCAATCTGAGCAACTCAGTCTTGTCAAGTCCGTTAGGATCGGCGATAACACCAGAACCGTCGACAATACCAACGTAGTTTTCTCCACGCGACAATAAGATCTCATTGCTACCAAGATCACCATCTGGACCACCAGTCTGGAACTTTCTGATCTTAGTATCATCGAGTCCTAACTTCTCGTAGATTTTGTTGACGTATGCTCTCACTGACAAGGTGGTCATACCGTACTCGTCGTGAGGGATACCTCCAATTTGGGGGCTCTTACCAGTCAAGAAAGATCTCCACCATGGAGCTCCTCTATCTCTGGCGTGCAAAGTGGCCCAATCGGTGTATCCTGCAGTACCTTCATCTGGACCAAGGAACAAGATCTCTGGTTTGTTGTACAAATCGACATACGAGTCCTTGACACCAGGAATGTGTTGTTTCAACAACAAGTCAATCAAAGAATCGATGTATTTTTCAAAGCATGCCTGAGGTCTTTCTTGAGCAGCACCGTGGTCTAATAAAATGACACCCTTAGAACCACCCTCAGGAATATCCTTGTTCTTTCTCTGCTGGGTGTTGGCCAAGTTGTAGTTCTCGTCAAACAAGTTTCTCAAGTTAACGTTGTAGGCATCTTCAGATCTAGATCTGACGATTCTGATACCACCTCTAGCGATGTCTCTGAATCTGATGTGGAAGCCTCTGAAATCACTACCGACCACAAAGAACATCCCAAATGGCTTTTCAGGGTATTCCGAGCTGGGCAAGAAAGAAGGATCCAATCTGAAGGAAAGAGCCACCTTGGTTGAAGTGTAAAAGTTTGTCTTCAAAATCGACTTGTTGAACACATACAAGGCTCTCAAAACAATCGCATGATGCTCATTTTGGGAGCATTCACGACTCAACAACTGCTCAAACTCTTGTTCGGTGCCAACAGGTGTGATCTGAGAAAGTCTCTGGTACGATAATGTCTTTTCCATAGAAGAGCGGATGTAATGAACGTCAGCAAATTGACGGTACAACTTTCTGACAATGTCAGAACGGGTGTCAAACACTTCCTGAATGTAGTTTTGAGTGTAAGTCTCAGCTCTCAATCTCTTTTTCAAACTGCTCAACACCTCAGCGTGTTGGATCGATTTGGAGGGGTCAAGCAACGATGACAATTTGGTATATTCAGGTCCCAATCTGTTTAAGAAATGGGTCACGAAAATTACACCAGATTGGGCGTACACCGATTCCTGCAATGACAACTCACCCTTGACGAATCTGTGGTGGAAAAAGTTGTGAGGGATACAGTATAACAATGAGGCTTCCTTGATAACCTGGTAGATGGACAAATCCACTGGTGACTTTCTCTGCTTGGAGGTTACGTACATGGAAATGATGGTGATCCCGTTGGAAAACTGTTCCACGTACTTTCTGGTGGTCTGCAACTTGTAGTAGTTAGCCAAGTCGCTCAAGGCAGAGCTGTATCTGGCCGAGGTCTTTTGTCTAAACCCAATGACCACACGGTATTCTTCCGAATCTTCAATGGCAAAGTGTCTGATCACAGGACCCGTGGTATTGATCACATTTTTGACGATCTCAGTGTATAACTGCTTGGTATTGGGAGAAGCGATCTTCAAGAAGGTGCTGTCCCCAATCTTGTTCAAGTCGGTTTCATTCTGCGAGACTTCGGCAAGCTCATACTGATTCTTGTACACAAAGTAACAGTTGAACCACTGATTAGAAATCTGGCTGTTCTTCTGGTGCACACCAGACAAAATAGGGTCTGTTTTGTAGTTCAAAGGAGCACTGAAGAACTCAGCTCTGTAACTGTTGGTGGTGGAGCTGGAAGGATCAATGTACTTGTCGTCAATTCTCTCTTCGAACCTGTTTCTGTTTCTGGTGTTGCTGGAACCAGACCCGGACGAAGTTTCGAAAAACACAGCGTGATCCTCGGCTTCACGCTTGTACTGGATAAGTGCATCATCCTTGGATTCGTCAAACTCGTTGGAGAAAGCCTGGACTTTACACGAGTACAATGAGTGGATGTGGTTCGCGATACCCTGGGCGGATTCTCTGGCGAAGAAAACATCATCAATGCCTAAAGACTCGTAGAACCATCTGGCCTCCGATTCAATGAGCGACTCCGGGATAAAACCGGTGCTATCTAAGATGTCTAGGACCTGGTCATACTGGTCCTTTTTACCAGAAAATGGGCTGTTGATGTACCCGGGCTTCTGGCTGGTGACTGAAGACGAGTTAGACACGCTTCTTTCGAGCGACAAATGCTGCACATCGGACTCAATGGGGCCAACCGACGTCATTTTCAGCGGGGGGTTTCGGGGTGGATGTGTACTACAGTGTGGTGGCTGTTCAGAAAACACTTGAATCGTGAAAAAGTGGTGTCAATGGAGTGTTTGGTGGGTGAAATGGCAAGGTTGCAATTTCGGGAATGGGCTATGGTACACAAACAAGAAAAATTGCTAGTGCAAAATATGCTTAACTATGGGAGGCAGCAGTGCACCGGATTTCAATGTGCGGACAGGGGAGCTACCAGGGCTAAGTATTGGGGTTCGATTATACTTGTTAGAGTAGGCTTCTAAAAAAGGGTATGCAACCAGAGATCGGGGTCTATTTATAGTGGTTTTACGAGCCAAGGCGTACTCCATCCGGAATGCCAAACCAGAACCCACCACCAAAAAATAACAACAATATGTCTCCACTACATTCTTCGGACCAGCATGGTACGGGTCAGCTAAGAATAGCGCTGTAGCACGTCCCCTCCTCCACAACTGTTCTGGAGGTTAAGTGCCGTGTGGTCATCGCAGCGAGTTCCGGACGAAAAAATAAACCCGGGGGATCCACCGGGGGCCAGTCGGTACTCCCCAAGAGTGTGCGCACGTGACTATACACCATCGGTCGCCCCCGGTCGCACCCCCGGGTCTCCCCAGCGCCCACTGCTACTGTTAGCGAGCCTTGTGTTCCTTCGGTAGCCGTGATCATTTTGACAGGTCACTCTGTTTACAGTGAACAAATTACCCAATGCAGACGTGGCACTCGACTTTCGGGTATTGCTAGCTGCTGTATGAGTACAGCGTACCACAGCGTGCTATGGTGCGCCAGGGCACACTACGTTGTCAGCGTACCGCCTGGTAATGCTCTATTGTATACACTACGCGAAGCATAAATACAGAAATGCCGCTAAGGCAGCTGGTAATGAAAAATTTGCCTCATCTGTGCCCAGACCCAGACTTGACGTCTTTTTTTGCAAACTGTGGGGCATTTACTCCTATTCTCTATTTTGCCTCTAACATGTCACCGTATACACGCTCCATTTGTCCATACCTAAGGTAGGGTCATCTTTGCATCGCCCCTCATGACCCCTCTTATGGTGGGCGTTTTCGTGCCATTATTTTTTTTCACTTCCCCAGGCCGCTACTGTCTTTGGAACCATGACCACCTGTAGTTGTAGTATTTAGTAACTTCTTTGATTAGCCGTTGGCCCAGCTGCTGAGGTGGGGTCGGTGTAATGTTTGCTTGACCGTTCCGTGTAACTCCGACTTCATTCTCCAACCCAGTAAACATTTCTGGTCGGTTTTGGATTTTGCAGTATTTAATGCCTCGAGGTTTTAGGTTGAGGCTCCACAACCACCACCGTATGGCCGAATGGAGTAATTGCAGCAATTTCGGGTCGTCTTTTTTTTTCACGTTCTAGAACTTGTATTACTGCAAATTCTGCAATTTTACATAGGCTCAAACAGTTAATATTGTATTCATCATATTATAAATATTTAAAGTGGAAGTAGTAATGCAAGGGGAGAATAGAAAAAATGACTAATTAAAAGGTCTTGGTTTAAACCATTGTACAGATTGCTGCGACTAAAACAACAATCCATAAAGATGCAGATGTAATGGAAGCAGCTCCTTCATATCTGTATACCGGATATGTAGGGTATGCAGAAGCAGACGTATGTGCAGTTGAGTAGCTGTGGCTCACGGTAGTAAATGTAGTCGAGGCAGATGATGAGTCTTTGTTAGAACTTTCATTAACACTACTAGCGTCTGCAGTAATGGCGAAGTCTGCTTCACTAGAAGTCGAAGCTGCATCAAGTGTTGCACTGGCAACATTAGGTGTAGGATTGACAATTGAAGCTACAGCCGCAGTACCAATAATACCATGATTTTCACTAGATTCTGATGCTCTAGCTGCAACAGTGGAAGCAGTGGCGACATCAGACATAATAGTGTTGCTGACAGATGTGCTGACAGACTCTGAACTGTTCAAAGAATTAGTCGTAGGCATTGTAGAATCGTTTGAAACAGAAATAGCATCTGAAGCGACTGCAAAGGAGCTAGTCAGGTTTTCTGCTGCTTCGTCAGTCAGACTAGCCGAAGAAACATTTGAACCTGAATATTGACTCACAGTAATTGTTGTCAAGTCTGTAACAGTTGACGCAATAGAATTGACAACTGAAGTAGAAACACCATCCTCAGAAGACGAAAATGACTCTTCATTGTTCGTACTTGACGAACCAGTCGACGGACTAGTAATAACAGTAGTTGAAGGACCTAAAAGAGAAGAACTGGTCTCTAATTCTGATGCCAGTCTATAATAGCTTGTTGAGTTGGAGTAGGACAAAAACAGATTGATGCTGTACTCACTAGTTGAAACTGATGTTGATAATAAATCAGATGAAGTGACTATTGTGCTGAACGAAGAAACTGTTGATGATTCACTTGAAAATAATTTCACAGAAATACTTGTAGTGGAGGAAATATTGGAACTTGCAACTGAAGAAGTGGTTGAACTAACAAGAATTGGATTGGAATCTGAAGACACGGATGAAGATTCCTCGCCATAACTAATAATTGAAGTAGTAGTATATAACTCGCCTTCCGAATTAGTAGTCACGATAACCACTGCAACATCAGTTGGATCCACACCATCAACAGTAGTCGAATAAGTTGTAGTGTATTCTGTAAATTGAATTCCAGTTTCTAATGCAACGGATGAAGTACTGGTGATTAACAGACTTGAAATACTTGATTCAATGCTAGAAGTCAATGAGATGACTGTAGAAACCGCGTCAATCGAGAAACTAGATTCAGAAGGCTTGCCAGAACTGATAGGATCAATATTCAAAGATAAATCACTTGACGATAACAAAGTTGAGGCAGAAGCCACTCCAGACGAAATTGTGCTGGATGGTTCAATAGTAATTGACGAAGAACTAGATTGACTAGATGAAACAATTGCATTCGACACAATAGTGGATGAAAGCACACTAGATGATTCAATATCAGACAAAGCAACAATAGATGATATCGTACCAGGTACCACAGAGCTGGGGGATATAGTCAATGAAGTAGACGTAGAATCAGATGCGATGTCACTAGAAGCAAAAGCAACAGCTGAGGTGGAACTAGAAAAGTGAATAGTGGATAAAACATCAGGGTTTGAAGCAAAACTAGAAGCCACGGAGTTAGTTGCTATGCTCGATAAAACATAATTAGATGAAGCAGTGGAATATGGTTCAATAGTTGTTGAAGCAATAGCGGCCGAAGCAGTGCTAGATGAAGCGAAGTCGAATGAGTCAGAACCAGCTAAAATTGCACTAGATGGGATGGAAGTAGCTGAAATAAATGTGGTACTACTAGATGTGACAACTGGTTGATTTGTTGAAGAAACAAAAGTTGATGAAGCAGTTGAAATAAAGCTAGATGAATCTATCGAAGGGAAGTATCCTGTGTAAGATAAACTGCTTGTACCATTTGTGAAGTATGGAGACACGGATGAAGATTCCTCGCCATAACTAATAATTGAAGTAGTAGTATATAACTCGCCTTCCGAATTAGTAGTCACGATAACCACTGCAACATCAGTTGGATCCACACCATCAACAGTAGTCGAATAAGTTGTAGTGTATTCTGTAAATTGAATTCCAGTTTCTAATGCAACGGATGAAGTACTGGTGATTAACAGACTTGAAATACTTGATTCAATGCTAGAAGTCAATGAGATGACTGTAGAAACCGCATCAATCGAGAAACTAGATTCAGAAGGCTTGCCAGAACTGATAGGATCAATATTCAAAGATAAATCTGACGATAACAAAGTTGAGGCAGAAACCACTCCAGATGAAATCACGCTAGAAGAAAGAAAGCTAGATGACACTGCCTTTGTAGAACTAGAAGCACCAACAGATGATGAAGCGCTCGAAGAAGCAATAGTAGATGACACTACCTTTGTAGAACTAGAAGCAGCAACACTAGATGGCACTGCCTTTGTAGAACTAGAAGCACCAACAGATGATGAAACACTCGAAGAACCAACAATAGATGACACTACCTTAGAAGCACCAACAGATGACGAAGCGCTCGAAGAATCAACAATAGATGACACTGCCTTTGTAGAACTAGAAGCACCAACAGATGATGAAGCGCTCGAAGAATCAACAATAGATGACACTGCCTTAGAAGCACCAACAGATGATGAAACACTCGAAGAACCAACAATAGATGACACTGCCTTTGTAGAACTAGAAGCACCAACAGATGATGAAGCGCTCGAAGAAGCAATAGTAGATGACACTACCTTTGTAGAACTAGAAGCAGCAACACTAGATG